>OZ008370.1:233813616-234413616 GCA_963931995.1 Phaonia tiefii
AATAAAATAAAATAAAATAAAATAAAATAAAATAAAATAAAATAAAATAAAATAAAATAAAATAAAATAAAATAAAATAAAATAAAATAAAATAAAATAAAATAAATGAAATGAAATGAAATGAAATGAAATGAAATGAAATGAAATGAAATGAAATGAAATGAAATGAAATGAAATGAAATGAAATGAAAATGAAATGAAATGAAATGAAATGAAATGAAATGAAATGAAATGAAATGAAATGAAATGAAATGAAATGAAATGAAATGAAATGAAATGAAATGAAATGAAATGAAATGAAATGAAATGAAATGAAATGAAATGAAATGAAATGAAATGAAATGAAATGAAATGAAATGAAATGAAATGAAATGAAATGAAATGAAATGAAATGAAATAAAATAAAATAAAATAAAATAAAATAAAATAAAATAAAATAAAATAAAATAAAATAAAATAAAATAAAATAAAATAAAATAAAATAAAATAAAATAAAATAAAATAAAATAAAATAAAATAAAATAAAATAAAATAAAATAAAATAAAATAAAATAAAATAAAATAAAATAAAATAAAATAAAATAAAATAAAATAAAATAAAATAAAATAAAATAAAATAAAATAAAATAAAATAAAATAAAATAAAATAAAATAAAATAAAATAAAATAAAATAAAATAAAATAAAATAAAATAAAATAAAATAAAATAAAATAAAATAAAATAAAATAAAATAAAATAAAATAAAATAAAATAAAATAAAATAAAATAAAATAAAATAAAATAAAATAAAATAAATAAAATAAAATAAAATAAAATAAAATAAAATAAAATAAAATAAAATAAAATAAAATAAAATAAAATAAAATAAAATAAAATAAAATAAAATAAAATAAAATAAAATAAAATAAAATAAAATAAAATAAAATAAAATAAAATAAAATAAAATAAAATAAAATAAAATAAAATAAAATAAAATAAAATAAAATAAAATAAAATAAAATAAATAAAATAAAATAAAATAAAATAAAATAAAATAAAATAAAGTAAATAAAATAAAGTAAATAAAATAAAATAAAATAAAATAAAATAAAATAAAATAAAATAAAATGAAATGAAATGAAATGAAATAAAATAAAATAAAATAAAATAAAATAAAATAAAATAAAATAAAATAAAATAAAATAAAATAAAATAAAATAAAATAAAATAAAATAAAATAAAATAAAATAAAATAAAATAAAATAAAATAAAATAAAATAAAATAAAATAAAATAAAATAAAATAAAATAAAATAAAATAAAATAAAATAAAATAAAATAAAATAAAATAAAATAAAATAAAATAAAATAAAATAAAATAAAATAAAATAAAATAAAATAAAATAAAATAAAATAAAATAAAATAAAATAAAATAAAATAAAATAAAATAAAATAAAATAAAATAAAATAAAATAAATAAAATAAAATAAAATAAATGAAATGAAATGAAATGAAATGAAATGAAATGAATGAAATGAAATGAAATGAAATGAAATGAAAAATAAAATAAAATAAAATAAAATAAAATAAAATAAAATAAAATAAAATAAAATAAAATAAAATAAAATAAAATAAAATAAAATAAAATAAAATAAAATAAAATAAAATAAAATAAAATAAAATAAAATAAAATAAAATAAAATAAAATAAAATAAAATAAAAATAAAATAAAATAAAATAAAATAAAATAAAATAAAATAAAATAAAATAAAATAAAATAAAATAAAATAAAATAAAATAAAATAAAATACAATAAAATAAAATACAATAAAATAAAATAAAATAAATAAAATAAAATAAAATAAAATAAAATAAAGTAAATAAAATAAAGTAAAATAAAATAAAGTAAATAAAATAAAGTAAATAAAATAAAGTAAATAAAATAAAATAAAATAAAATAAAATAAAATAAAATAAAATAAAATAAAATAAATAAAATAAAATAAAATAAAATAAAATAAAATAAAATAAAATAAAATAAAATAAATGAAATGAAATGAAATGAAATGAAATGAAATGAAATGAAATGAAATGAAATGAAATGAAATGAAATGAAATGAAATGAAATGAAATGAAATGAAATGAAATGAAATGAAATGAAATGAAATGAAATGAAATGAAATGAAATGAAATGAAATGAAATGAAATGAAATGAAATGAAATGAAATGAAATGAAATGAAATGAAATGAAATGAAATGAAATGAAATGAAATGAAATGAAATGAAATGAAATGAAATGAAATGAAATGAAATGAAATGAAATGAAATGAAATGAAATGAAATGAAATAAAATAAAATAAAATAAAATAAAATAAAATAAAATAAAATAAAATAAAATAAAATAAAATAAAATAAAATAAAATAAAATAAAATAAAATAAAATAAAATAAAATAAAATAAAATAAAATAAAAATAAAATAAAATAAAATAAAATAAAATAAAATAAAATAAAATAAAATAAAATAAAATAAAATAAAATAAAATAAAATAAAATAAAATAAAATAAAATAAAATAAAATAAAATAAAATAAAATAAAATAAAATAAAATAAAATAAAATAAAATAAAATAAAATAAAATAAAATAAAATAAAATAAAATAAAATAAAATAAAATAAAATAAAATAAAATAAAATAAAATAAAATAAAATAAAATAAAATAAAATAAAATAAAATAAAATAAAATAAAATAAAATAAAATAAAATAAAATAAAATAAAATAAAATAAAATAAAATAAAATAAAATAAAATAAAATAAAAAATAAATAAAATAAATAAAGTAAATGTAAATAAAAAAAGTAAATAAAATAAAATAAAATAAAATAAAATAAAATAAAATAAAATAAAATAAAATGAAATGAAATGAAAATGAAATAAAATAAAATAAAATAAAATAAAATAAAATAAAATAAAATAAAATAAAATAAAATAAAATAAAATAAAATAAAATAAAATAAAATAAAATAAAATAAAATAAAATAAAATAAAATAAAATAAAATAAAATAAAATAAAATAAAATAAAATAAAAATAAAATAAAATAAAATAAAATAAAATAAAATAAAATAAAATAAAATAAAATAAAATAAAATAAAATAAAATAAAATAAAATAAAATAAAATAAAATAAAATAAAATAAAATAAAATAAAATAAAATAAAATAAAATAAAATAAAATAAAATAAAATAAAATAAAATAAAATAAAATAAAATAAAATAAAATAAAATAAAATAAAATAAAATAAAATAAAATAAAATAAAATAAAATAAAATAAAATAAAATAAAATAAAATAAAATAAAATAAAATAAAATAAAATAAAATAAAATAAAATAAAATAAAATAAAATAAAATAAAATAAAATAAAATAAAATAAAATAAAATAAAATAAAATAAAATAAAATAAAATAAAATAAAATAAAATAAAATAAAATAAAATAAAATAAAATAAAATAAAATAAAATAAAATAAAATAAAATAAAATAAAATAAAATAAAATAAAATAAAATAAAATAAAATAAAATAAAATAAAATAAAATAAAATAAAATAAATAAAATCAAATATAATAAAATAAAATAAGACAAAATAAAATAAAACAAACTAAAAAAATAAAATAAAGCAAACTAAAATAAAATAAAATAAAATAAATAAAAATTTAAATTAAATAAATGATATGATATGAACATAAGAATAAAAGAAAGAAGAAAAGGAAAGAAAAGAAAGAAAAAAGGAAATTAAATAACTGTATAGCTATTTCAGATATAGCCACAGATGTTCATTAGCGATTGTTGGGAGTGATTATATGGAAAATTCATCCATTATTTTGATGAATTTTTGAATTCATTCCAATCAACCGCTAATGAAGATCTGCGGCTAGATCTGAAATAGCTATACGGTTGCACAATTTTTTTATACATAATAGAATGGCTCTCATCTTTTTCGTGTGTAAACTATTTTAATGAAATAACACAAAAAATAGTCTTTTAAATGATAAAAATTATAAAAAAATACAGTTTAAAGTTCAAGATGTTTTTAATTATTCAAGTAAGAAAAAAATAACATAGAAATATCCAGATACAGATTTATTAAGTAAATACAAATATTAATATTAATATTAATATTAAATATTTGTTCACAGCTTATTTCGTGTATTCAAAATATTTAACATAGTTATGCTTAGTATTGTGATTTGTTGATAAAAATTAGTACTTAGTTTGCTAACCCTTTTCTTTAAGCCGGGGTTGCATCGATGAAATCAATTTTTTTACGTAACAGGATAATATTTGTTGCCATTCGTAGCAGCGCTAGAAATAGTATATTTGCGGATCTCCAACTCAAGTTTATGTCACAGATTCTTTATGACATTAAGGTTTGGGGATTGTGCTGGCGTTTGGACAATGTTGGGCCACTTCCATATAAGCCAGGTTTGAACAAGATTCGATTTATGTTTCGGGTCATTATCTTGGTAAATCCGAAAACTATGGACTTTGTTATCCTGGAGGATCTTTAAATATTCTTTTTTATCCATAGTAGAATCAATAAAAATTAAATTCCCCACTCCAACACTGGAGATACACCCGATACCATTACATGTCCACCACCATGCTTCATAGTACCTGTAAAATTTTTGGGTTCAAGCACGGTAGTAGGTTAGCGGCACATGTATGCATTGCCATCAGACTCAAAAAGGTTGAACTTACTCTCATCTGCAAAAATTACCGTATTCCAAAATTGTTCGTCTTTGCTTATAAAGTATGATCCTTTGCGAACTTTACTCCGGATATACGATTTTGTTTTGGCTTATAAATGACTTTTTTCGCCGCGTACGCCCATTAAAATCATGTTTTCGGAGGCATCTTCGAATAGTCTCTACACTACACTTATTGTTTAAGAATTTTTCAGCATCGTTAGCTAGGGATGGGACACTTAAAGCTGGATTTTGTTTTATTTTTCTCAGTATCCACCTGGCCGTCGGTGGTGCAATGGCTAGTGTGCGCGGCTCTTGTACATGAGAACGTGGGTTCGATCCCTGCTCAGACCACCTTACATTTCTTTCGACGACGGTCACCTCGCTTAGTGATGGCGACACTATCGAGTACTTAGCCATGAAAATGCTTCTAAAAATACCGTTCGGAACCGGTGTAAAACTGTAGGTCCCAATCAGTGAGTGTAAAACTAGAAAGCGCACATCTCACTGATTGTGAGAAGCTCTCCCGAATC
Organism: Phaonia tiefii; assembly: GCA_963931995.1. NCBI lineage: Eukaryota > Metazoa > Arthropoda > Insecta > Diptera > Muscidae > Phaonia > Phaonia tiefii. Next base: position 233,818,872 of record OZ008370.1, read on the forward strand.
CCTTCATGGGATGTTATGGGACACCATTTTTTTTTTTTATCCACCTTTCATCACTTTCAGTACAAATTTTATTTTGCGCATTTCTGCCCTTGCCTTTCATGCAGTTTTCACGTACGTAGCGTTGAATGATATACTGTACAGTTGACGGGACTTAAATCTACAATTTCTTCGATTTCCCCTGCTGAAAATGCTTTATAACTATTTCACGCACTTCTCATGATGTTCGACGTCCCATGTTGACAAACGCGATTAAAACTTACTACTAACGCCAGAATATGAATAACTTCTTAGAAGATGTAACTTTTGTCCCTTTTTAACTTTTGGTTTGGTTAGACTCTTGCAACTGTTGGCAGCCAGAGTGGCATCCTGTGCGCCGTTTAATGGTAACAGTAGTTTACTATCGTTAAAGGTTTTCGAGCATGATGAATGGTGGATAAGTACTTGTTTATATTGTTTACCACTATACCCTCATCCATTCAGTAGCCGTTTAGTTGAAGCAGAGATGCAGCTGGATATTTGCTAAATCTTTACTGATTTTTTTTGCAGTGAAATAAAATATTTTCTTGTCATCGTTTGTAGCAAAACAAAAGCCGCATCTGCAGTAAAAAAAGTAACATTTCTACTATTTACAATTTCATGCAGACACCAAAAACATCTACCGATTTTAAAGACTGCATTTATACTAACATACATGCATACGTATGTAAGTGTGTATATGTGGTGGTCTCCCAGCGGCGGAAGTCGCAAGGCCTTCCACAAATAATAAGGCATGCGGTATGGTTCTTTTGTAATGCCTTTCTAAAATAAGGCCTGCGGAATGCCTGAATTTTTTCAACAGATATAACCAAGAAGAAGATTTTTACAATTTTGAGAAATTTCTTTTAACCGTAATTTAATTTTAAAATTTCATACAAATTTTAAAATTATATTTTTTAGAATTTGAATTTTTATGACCGATTTTTTTTGTCATATTTTTGTGTATATTTTTTATTTAGTATTTTTTAGGGTATTTTTAAAATATCAATTTGAAGTTGTGCGTGGTAAAACTTTCTAAGATAGATACATACATACTTAGAAATAAATATGTATGTAGAAGTGGACACTGATTTTGTGATAAAATAAATTATTTTAATTTTATTTGTATTTAACAAACATAATTTAAAGTAAATGCCTTCTAAGGCCTTCCTCTTTGCATGCCTTCTAAGGCCTTCTTTAAGCAATGGACAAGGAAGGCTTTGCCTCCCAATCTCACGCAATGATAAAAAGAAAGGCGGAGGTAATGTGTAGGGAAAGCCTTCCATATTTTAAAGAAGGCCTGTTTGGTCATGATTTCAGGCCTTCCAGGTCATTCCTTCCGCCGCTGCGGTCATACTGTTGTATCAAAATATGTTGTTAACTTAAATCTGCAGTTGAGCTTGGTGACACATAAACCGAAAGTAAAAGTAACATACTAAGTAGCAATTTGGATGAATGAATGAAATGAATGGTTGGATGGGTGACTGTTTGTATTCATACAAAAGGTAGACAAACATACGACTGGTTGTATTCGAGTACTATCTTTGTTGGATCTATAAGATGTAGTACTAATGTAGTGGTGGTTAATGCATGCAGCTCCTTTTGTGTGTTTGTAAGTAAGTACGAGTACTAATGTCTCTTTGTATGATGCATCATTAAAATTTATTTTAAAATTGTTTTGGTTTATTTAACATTTATCATATTTTCTTTATTTTTCAATTGTATGATATCAAAAAAATGATAAAAAATTATGCTTATTTTTATTGTCATTGTGGTGGTAAAATGTTTGTTGACATTTGTATATTTATTTAAATTTTAAAATGAGAATTGTTTTGACTTGCAAATTTGAGTGACATACTAACGAAACTAAATCATAGATTCTAAAGTTCAATAATTTCATAAAATCGATGAAATTTATCATACAATCACTGAAATTAATAATTTAAATTGTTATGTTATGAACAAACTTAATAGATAGACTCTATGAAAATTTTAATTGCACGGATTTCTTTTGCTGGAATATATGAAAAGGTATCAGACATCCCATCATATTTTTTTGGTTAAAACTAATAATCATAATTCATGGATTCTATGAAGGTTTTTATAATATTTAATAAGAACATGTATCTAGTGCTAACGATGTCTATTGAAACGAGACGCAGAGAAAGCTAAACATCGGAAAGCTGCAATTACCAGAGGTAGCCACAGCTCAAGGAAACTCTCGCAACTTTTTGCACAGAACCCACCCCCCACAGGTTAACCCATTATTATTGCCGTGGTGAGTGGGTAGAGATCGTTTACCCATTACCCACGGCAATGGGAAACTACCCATCACGATTACCCATTACCCTCAGAGTAATGGGGACAATAAAGGGTAGCTACCCACGACGATATGAAAAAATTTCTATATCTCGGAAACGGAGCGTCAAATCGAAAAAATAACCAATTTTTCCGGGTTTCTAATGGTTTTTCATAAAGTGGTCCCATTCGTATGGAAGAATTGTTTTTCTAAAAATCGCTAAAATAAAAAAAGTGGCTATAACTCGGAATGGGCGTCCAATCGACAAAATAATAAAAGTTTTACCTCCACAGAAGCTTTAACCAATGGGTGTCTTTAATATGGCATCACTTTTTTTTTAAATCGCTGAAACTAAAAGTTTGCAAACAAAAAATCGCTAAACCGCCTCATGTTTATATCTCGGAAACGGAGCGTCCAATCGAAATAATAACCAATAGTGTCAAAAAAGCACTAAATAAGAAAATCGCTAAAATAAAAAAGTGTCTATAACTCGGAAACGGTGCGTCCAATCGCAAAAATAATAAATTTTTAACTCCAAAGGAGAGTTCAGCCAAAGGTTGAAAAAAATGGTTTCCCGTTACATCCCATGGAGGGATTAGGGAGAGCTTCTTACAATCTGTAAGCTGTGAGCGTTCTAGTTTTACACTTACTGATTTGGACCTACAGTTTTACACCGATTCCGAACGGTATTTTGAGAAGCTTTTTCATGGCTAAATACTCGATAGTGACGCCATCACTAAGCGAGGTGACCGTCGTCGAAAGAAATTTAAGGTGGTCAGAGTAGGGATCGAACCCACGTCCTCATGCACAAGAGCCGCGCAGACTACCATTGCACCACCCACGGCCATAGTTCAACCAATGGATGTCTTCAATATGGCATCACTTTTTTCTTTAAAATAATCGCTAAAACTAAATTTTTTTTTAATAAAAAAAGTGACGACATTTTCAAGATATCCATTGGTTAAAGCCTCCGACGGAGGTAAAAAATTATTATTAGTGGAGGCACCGTTTCCGAGTTCTTGCCATTTTTTTTATTTTAGCGATTTCCTTATTTCGGCGATTTTTAAAAAAAAAAAAATTTCCATAAGATTTAACCAGTTTATGAAAAATTCTTAGAAACCAACAAAAATTGGGTATATTTCCGATTGGACGGTCCGTTTCCGAAATTTAAACATGAGGGCGTTTTAGCAATTTGTTGTTTAAAAACTGTTGATGCCATATTGAAGACACCCATTGGTTAAAGCCTCTTTTAGAGGTAAAACTTTTATTATTTTTTTTCGATTGGACGCACCGTTTCCGAGTTATAGCTACTTTTTTCTTTTAGCGATTTTCTTATTTTGGCGATTTTAAAAAAAAAAATCTTCCCTTCGAATTGGAGCAGTTTCTGAAAAACCCTTAGACACCCGGGAAAAGTGGTTATTTAAACATTAGTGCGTTCTAGCGATTTTTAGTTTAAAAAATTTTAGTTTTAGCGATTTAAGAAAAAGTGATGACATATTGAAGGTACATTGCTTAAAGCTTCGTATATAGGTAACATTTTTATTATTTTTTCGATTGGACGCACCGTTTTCGAGTTATAGCCACTTTTTCATTTTGGCTATTTTTTGAAAAAAAAAATTTCTATACGAATTGGAGCACTTTCTAAAAAACCGCAACCATTGTATACTTTTTCGATTGGACGCTCCGTTTCCGAGATATTGAAATTTTGTCATATTTTCAATCAAAAATGAGGATTACTCATCGTCATGGATAACTCCCCATTATTTTCCCCATTTCCCTGAATGTAGTGGGTAATCGTGATGGGCAGTTCCCCATCGTTGTGGGTAACTACCCATTATTTCCCCCATACCCTGTGGATAATGGGTAAACGATCATTACACATTCCCCACGATGATGTGTATGGTTTACACAAGGGAAGTGGGGGTTAAATACGAAATCTGGTGGAAATTCATTTCCTACTCTATAAAAACTGCCGCAACACCCGTACTTGGTTTTAAAAAACCGCTTCGCAACAAACGTTGGTACGATCAAGAGTGTCGCATAGCAAATGATGTAGAGAACGATGCACATATGGCAGTGCTTCAGACAATTGCAACTCGAGGTGCGACTGAGCGGTATAGGGAAAAAGGAAGTAAACCAAGTCTTTAGGCGTAAGGAACGGTAGTGGAGAAAGCGTGAGAGTGAGAACATTTAGACATGTAGAAGGAAGAACGAAGTCAAAAACAGAACTAATGGGCATGGTTCACGGAACTAATGGGCATGTGAAAGCAAGGTTGGACATCTCATCGCAGATATGCAAAGCATGTTGGGAATATGGAGAAATCATTTCTCCGCGCTACTGGTACCTGAGATATCCAATGACAATGACAACGTCGATTGAGCCCTCCTAACCAAGATGAGGTCAGAACAACTATTGCCCGGCTTAAGAACAACAAAGCCGCAGGAGCCGATGGATTACCGGCAGAGCTATTTAAGGATGGCGGCGATGAGCTGATAAGGTGCATGCATCAGCTCATTAGCAACATTTGGATAGATGAGTCTTAGTATACAATGCCCCATATTTGAAAAAAGGTGACCCGAGTCTCTGTGCCAATTACCGTGGAATTAGCCTTTTGTCTATGGCATATGAGGTTCTATCAAGTATAATGTGCGAAAGACTAAAGCCAATTATCGCTGATCTGATTGGACCATACCATTGCGGCTTTAGGCCTCGAAAATCGACAGGTGATCAGATTTTCACGCTACGCCAAATTCTGGAGAAGACCCACGAAAAACAAATCGACACCTATCACCTATTTATCGATTATAAGGCGGCCTTCGATAGTCCGGGAGAAACTCTATGAAGCAATGTCTTAGGTTGGGATTCCTGCAAAACTCATACCCCTTTGCAGGTTGACCTTGACGAACCCCAACTCCTCAGCAAAAGTTGGTAAGGATCTTACCGAACCTTTCGAACCTAAGCGAAGCCTCCCTATCGTGCGATCTCTTTAACATTTTAATGGAGATCATTATGAGAAATGCTGCGGTCAACATGAATAAAACCATCAGCAGCAAAAGTCACATGCTGCTCGCGTATGCTGATTATATAGATATCATTGATCTTCTTACCATTTTGAAAAATTTACGGTATTCATTGTTCATCCTGCACATATCGGTCTTTTCACTTTCTCTCTGCTCCCACTGCCATTTTTCCCTCCTAAATAGTTGGATTTCCTCCCTTCTTGCAGCGTCTTTTTCATCAGTTGCAATGCGACATTCTTCGTCGTACCATGGCTTATCCATTTTGATATCCAATTTCAGTTCTTGCAGATGTTTCTAAAGAATGGGAGATGTGTGTTCTGGGACCTCTGGACGGAGAGAGTATTCTGCTCTAGCGGGAGAGTGAGCTTTTGTTGATATTTCTTTGATATCTCCGGTATTTGCTTTCTTTATTTGCGTATTTCGTACGTGTTTCGCCCTGCTCAGGCTTGTGCGAACTTTCGCTGCCACCAGGTAATGATCAGAGTCGATATTAGCTTCGAAGTCCATTACACTAGAAGAGTACCTGCCATGTATTACCTAGTGAACAATCTGGTTCTTCATTCTCTGAGCAGGAGATAACAGGTCCCCTTATGCATGTCCTTATGCTGGGATCGTGTGCTACTAACTACGATGTACTTTGAAGCGGCGAAGTCTATCAGTGTGATTCCATTATCGGAAGTGCTACAAAGTAAAAACTGAAAGCAACTTCACTGCGAAACTCGGACCAGAGAGTATGTCTATCTGGTAGTACGGGTGTGGTTGGCCCCCTAGTGGGAGTATCGTGCTAGCTGTGGTTGCCACAAAATTCACTGGTAGAGGCTATGTAGTTGCCTTGTATACCAGTTACTTGTAACGAAGTATGTTAGGCAGGAGCATATCCTCGAAATATGTTATCCTTATCACTCTTTACCAAGAAGGAGTAGCTCATGTACAGAGAGTTGCTCAATTGGTACCTCGTGGCCGGAAGAAAGAAGTCGCGCTGGCGGATATTCGAATACTGGGCGTTTGTTATCCCATGTAATCGTGTATACCAACGGTGTAAGGCTTCCTGATCTCTTGGCTGCCCCTCAATGCGGGGTGCACGGACATCTCAAGGGTGGCGCTAACAGTCGTATCAAACATGTTGTTGGTGGGGCAGTGCTCACCTGTGGTTAAGGACTTCACGTCGAGAACCACATTAAATCACGCGGACTCTGTCCCCACTTGCCATTAAAATCGTCTTGAATAATCTTAATGTCGTGGTCAGGGCAGCGTTCGTATACTTCCTCCAGACGTTCATAAAATGTTTCTTTGACCTCATCGTCTTTATTCTCTGCCGGTAGGTGCACACAAATTAACGATATTTTGAAATATTTTGCTTTGATGCGAATTGTGGCTTTGCGTTCACTCACTTGGTTGGACCTTCAAACTAGGTGTAGTAATCTCTTGCCAACTATAAATTTGCACACGAATTCGTGCTTTCGCTCATGGCAGCTGTAGTAAATATCGCAGTTTTTCTTTCTGGAGCAACTATATCCTGTCCATCGCATTTCCTGGATAGCTGTGATGTCAGCTTTATATTTTTCGAAGACCTCCGTCAGTTGAAGAGTGGCACCCGTCCTGTATAGTGTTGTGACGTTCCAGGTGCATATCCATAAATGGTGATCCTAATAACGTTTGCGAGGGTCGTCAAAAATTAGGGGGTTTCTTCATTTACTTTTCTTGTGTATTTTCCTTGCCTATATAACAGTGGGGGTAGGCAAATCCAGCCCACCGTGGTTTGCATTTTACCTACTGTCAGAATGATTATGTTTCAGCTGCTCATTATGAATCAAACGCTAACCAGAACGCGGTGAGTCGAAACTGGATTTTGGTTTCTTCAGTTTTGATCCGCACACCCTGAGAACTAATGGTTTGAAAAGAGGTTGTAGCAACCATAAATTCGGCTGTTACCACCGAATTGCAGTTCTCACAACCGAATTGAGGTTGTCATGACCGAATTTAGTCGTCACAACTGAAATTCGGTTGAAGCAACATCGTTTCATTAATTGATTCGGTTGTGACAACTGAATCTTGAATTATATTTGTTTTGACAACATAATTTTCTGAAATTTCGGTTGGAACAACCGAATTTGGAATTAATTCGTTTGTCACTACCGAATTTGGTATAAATTCGGTTGTAACACTCAGACAGCCTGCTGGCTCAGTCGTCTTAAAAAGCCCTAAAATATATATTTCCTTCTCCAAAGACCCCAGCACACCAGACTTCCTCACGGGACCGGATGGATTGCTCACAGAGAGCATCCATGCGACTCTAGAACTCCGGGTGAATACCCACTTCCCTGCCTGTAGCGGACTTACAGACGCAGATGATATATATGCGGACACTCCTACAGCCAACATAGAGGACCTCATTAAATCTATTGTCGATGATGCGAAAATTAGTTGGGCGATGAAATCATTTAAGCCTGCCATTATGGCATCATCCCAGCTCTTCATCCCAGGCACATACACCCAAGGCATGGAGAGAAGCCAAAGTGGGCTTTATCCCCAAAGCGGGAAAAATATGCCACAGTAGCACAAAAGATTATAAACCAATCAGTCTCTCAAGAAGCAAAGTACTTAGGCATTACCCTTGACTCCAAGCAATCCTGGAAAAGGAATATGGCGGAAAAGGTAAGAAGCCATTATGCGCCTTCTATGTCTGCAAGAAAATATTCGGACGTAAATGGGGTTTACAACCGAAAATGATACACTGGATGTATACAGCGATTATAAGACCGAAACTCTCCTACGGATCAGTGGTATGGTGGGAAGCGATAAATACGAATTCACATCTCTCACATCTGGCCAAGGTGCAGAGACTGACATGCGTCGGCATTACTGGCGTCCTCAGATCTGCCCATCAAGTGGTACTAGAGGCGATGCTGAATATATACATCAAACGAACCGCGGCAAAGGTGGTCCTACGGCTAAGGCAATCGGGAATGCCTGTCATCAATACATCCGGGCATGGCTTGGCTGCACGTATGAAGCTTCCATATGAAGACTTCTGCAGAAGTTCTTTAGATGAAGAAGAGGAGGAGTCAGTGCAGCAATTGCTTTGTGCAGAGTATCGGCTAGCCTTCGAAAACCTCAATGACGTAGTAGACGCTCCAATTAAACTCCTCGTGAAATTCATAGAAAAATCTCGCTGGTTCAGCAGAGCACAAGAGGACAACCGAGAAAAATTTTTGCGATAGAATCTGTCCTTTAACTTACCCTCTCTCCTACATTCGTCCTCTTTTCTTCAACAATTCCTTTCTCCTTTCAATTCTTTATAACGGAACCAGAATGGGTCGAAATTACGGACTCGGTGAACTCCTTATTTGTTTTATAACTCAATTGACAGGTTTCCCTTTCAACCTAACCTAACATAGCTCCTTCTACTCGTTACATTTTTTCCCTATTAAATGATATACACCCTCAAAGAAATCCAATCCGCCTAGGTGGACAGATGAGCTCACAACACTAAGAAGAGAATCTCGCAAAGCTTTCAATGCAAGCTATATATGTGGATCCTGGCAGCCGTACAAGGATAAACTTAAAGAGAATAAGAAAGCAATACCCACTGCGAAAATACGATCCTGGTCAAAGTTCTGTAGGTCGATGGAGAGCACAAAGGACACAACAAGACTGAGAAAAATAATGGCCGAGGGGGGATGAGGAGGGATGACGGGACATGGTCAAATAGCTCAGCTGAATCACTAGAGATACTCCTGAAAACTCACTTCCCGGGCCGCGAGAACACATCCAGGGAGGTTCCGACTAAAGGCCTGCAGCGTTCCATTCATTTTAATTGTACAAACAGTTAAAACAAGTAAGAACCTGATATTATCGGTACAAATACAACAACGAGTAGAACACAACATGTGCTCATGCGTTTTGGATTGAGTAGAGATCGTATCATCTCTTTCTCTGGCTCTCATTGTAGTGGAAGTTTTTTTTCTCTTTATCTGTTCCACTCAGTGAAGTAACTGTTGTACCTCTTTTTTAAATCGATATATCCATTTAATATGGATATTCCAGATCGTACGCTTTGCGTTGATCCTGTTCTCTTACTTTTTCCATTCTTTTACAAAAAGTGATGGTGTAAGTTTTATCTGTGGCAAATTTTAAGAAAAAATAAACAAAAATTTCTGAGGTAAGTAAACACACGCTCTCCTCATATTCCAAGCACAGATAACAAGAATACCGATATATCTGTTTATTGTGTATGTAATCATACAAGTATTTTTGATACTTGGTACTTTAACTCTCTCATACCTATTCCATCGATATCTAAAAGAGAAATATTCCATACGCACGCAATCCAAAGCGAGCGAAACAGATACAAGCAGATATAAGAAAAATGAACAACAAGCAACAAGTGTGTTTGGATGGTTCTTTGCAGGCCTTTAGTTCCAACATATCAACCAAATACTCTGATACTTATGGTATAGAGGATATAATCAGTCCGGACAGAATATCCTGAGCTATCAATAGCATCTCACCATATAAATCTCAGGGCCCAGATGGTATTATACCAAAGATGCAGCAATGCGCGGAGGTCATAATTAGGCCATGGCTCTGTATTATATTCCGATCCTGCCTGACTCTTTACTTCTTACCAAAGAGTTGGAGCCGGGTAAGAGTGGTCTTCATTCCCAAGGCGGGGAGACGGAGTCATGAGAGCGTAAAGGATTTCAGACCGATCAGCCTCTCATAGTTTCTTCCGAAAATGCTTGAAAGGCTGATCGACGCACACATCCGCAAGAAGATGGATGGATCGCCCAAAATATCACGCAGCCAACATGCATATCTAAAAGGCCGGTCTTCCGACACAGCCCTGCACGAAGTCGTCAGAACTATTGAGAGGTTCTTGGAACACAAACAATATACCATCGCTGCCTTCTTGGATATAGAGGGTGCTTTCAATGACGTGAGCTCAGCGGCTATAGAAGAATCACATGAAGATCTAGGCGTGGACACATTCCTCAAGATTTGGATAGTGACAATGCTACAGAGCAGAATTATCAACGCCTCTACGGGAAACAGCGAGTCATCAAAGCGAGTGAATAGGGGAACTTCCCAGGGTGGAGTCATCTCTCCCCTACTTTGGTTACTCGTAATCAACAAAATACTACTGAAACTGGACAATATGACGTGGTAATAATGGTGTCCGGTTTGTACCCATCTGTGTTAAGCGACATCATGATTGAAATCACTTAACGATTGGGCCACTGGGAGTGGTCTTGGAGTGAATCCAGGGAAAACTGAGGTCATGCTTTTTACCACGAAGACCAAGATACCAAAGTTTAATCCTCCTCGGCTTAGTGGAATAGAGATTCCCAGTCAACTCACGCCAAGTACTTGGGCCTGATTCTAGACCCTAAACTTTCCTGGAAGCGTAACATAGAGCACCGCGCACAGAAGGCAACCGTTGCGTACTACGCTTGTCGGAAAATGTTCGGAAGCCGGTGGGGTCTCCGACCGAAAATGGTGCTATGGATGTACACTAGCATAATCAAACCAATACTCTCCTATGGAGCAATGGTATGGTGGCCTGTCGCAGGGAAGACGTCCACCATGAAACTGTTATATAGAGTACAGAGATCAGCTTGCATCGGCATAACAGGGGTAATGAGGACGTGTCCAGCTGAAGCCCTTAATGCAATGTTTCATATTATACCAATCGACCTTCAAATCACAGCTAGTGCGGCCTGGAGTGCCACCCGACTAAACGCTCTTGGACTCTGGAAGAGCAACGCATACGGACATGCGAGAAAACTACAGAAAATCCCAAGAGAACTCAATATAACCACCGATTACTGCACCCCCTCATTGAAGTTCGATAACCTATTCGATGTCAGTGGGATAAAGGGGAACCACTGACAGGCTATGACACCAAAGTATTTACGGACGTATCCAAAATGGAATGTGAAACCGGCTAGGGTGTCTTCTCCGAAGAGGCAAGCTTCAATTTATCATTCAAACTCCCAGACAAGTGCAGTGTTTTCCAAGCGTAGGTACGGGCCATGAAGGAAGTCTGCGCCGAACTTATACTACAACAGAGAACAGAGCGCATTGGAAAATTTGTTGATAGCCAAGCGGCTCTCCTATCAATTAACTCTTACAACACTGCATCTAAACTCGTTAGTGAATATAGGGAAAAACTTGTCGAGCTAGGTCGGCTGGCCAATGTGGTTTATACTTGGATACCAGGCCATAAGGGTCTCCTAGGGAACGAAAAGGCAGACGAACTAGCTAGGGCAGGATCCTCTTCCACCGAACTCCATATGGTGTCAGTCGCAACGCCTATAGGGTTGGTCAAAAGAGGTATTTTCCTGCATTACCTTGAACGAGCGAAGACCAGATGCGATAGAACGGAAACGTGCCGCATATCCAGAAACACATGACCATAATACAACATTCACCGGACTAACTCCCTGATCAGCCATAATCGGGGACACATATCTAGGCTAACTGACGAGCTGACCGGGCACTGGCCATTCGGTAATCATGCAAGACGGTTTAAGCTGCCATATAATGACCACTGCCGTGCATTCGATGACGCAGAAGAGGAGGAGATGGTGGAGCATCTCCTCTGCAGTAGTCGGGCTCTGATGAATAGACGCCTGAAGACTATGGGCCGTCCCTTCCTGCATAACCTCACTGAGATACACGAGATAGATCTCGGGGATCTATTGAGGTATCTCCGATTAACAGGCTGGATATAGACACGGTACTTTGGACTTTCCGGAGTGATGTGGTATGCAAAACGGGGTCTCAAGACACTAATTGATGCTAAATAGTATCTTTAGCAACCACGAAAACCAAACACCCCATCCTCCCTATGAGTGAGGGTATACAAATTGAATCGATTAATTACACAGAGAAAAAGTTATTAGGTGTTTCTGTGGTAACAATATTTGTCAGCTACCCTGTATATTATGCACTTTGTCATTGTCAAATAATATTTTGTTAGACCAATTCCAGAAAAACGTTGTAACGATAGTACAAAACACATCTTCTTCTAGTTGGCTTTCACCTTATACTTGTGCTCTCCAACAAAATTATCTCCAAAAACATCTGCCTATTTTCCACCCAAATTATCTCCGATACGCACCAAAAAAGAAATTCAATACAAATATTAATGGTGACACATTCATATATAAAATGAACGAAAGTTCCCGCCAAAACAAAATACTTTTTTAATGTAAATATGTAGCTGAGGTTTAATAATTAAATTCCACACAAATTATTGATAGATACGACACAAATATAATCTGATCAAACTTAAGACAAGTTTGAAAATACTTGAGGACTCTTTAATAGATATGGCCACACACAAATACTCCACCAGTATTTGAGTAACAGCTGGAAACAAGTTTGTGCGAATAGCTAATATCTTCTTCTACATCAAAATGAAATGAGACTCTTTGAAATAGGACGGATGAATCGTTGGATGCTCGGCACAGTGCGTGAGCTTGGTTGGATATGGATATGAATATGGATTACGTGTGATACGTATCATAAACTATGAATGGAATTTATTTAATTATTTTGACATGGGTTGTTTGACGCCTCGTCTGTCTTCCGTAGCTAAGTATGTACATATATACATACACATATGGATACTTTCTTTTGTTAATTAATAACATTTGTCTCTATTTTCTTTGGTATTGTATAGTGTTGGAGGTTTTTCTATTCGTTGCCTGGTTTGGTCACCTTCAGAAGGTTTCTGGTTGAGAGCTCACGCGCTCCAACACATCATAATTCACCTGTTCAGGGAGCATAACTAAACGGTTGTCGGTTGTTGGGTTGATTAATTAAATATATTTTAAAATTCTCCTAAGCAAGTACATGATTTAAAGACGCATAAATCATAAACCAAATTTTCCAAAAATACTCATGTGGTTCAAGGGGTATAACATGTTCGAAATTGAAAGCAAAAGTATAATTATTTGGCTGCCTTCAGAGATGTGTAAAGAGATGAACCCTATACTTTGGTATGGTTTACATTTGACCTGGTTCCGATTTTCCAAAATTATAGGGATACAACAGTTTTGTAGGCAATATGATTCATGTGTTCCATTCAATTTCAATCATTATGATTTAGCAGTTTTAAGACACAGCAGGAGGGCTGGTTTTCCAAATGCTTGATCTTTTAACACAGTACTTAGTGCACTGAGAGGCGGAAGAAATTGAATTGATTTTAACAGGTGATCGATAAAAAAAAAACTTTCGGTTTTTGTAACAAAAAAATAAATTGCTAAATTAATTAATCAAAATAAAATATCAAGAGATACTCTATTTTGGAACAGAAAAGATTGGAAAATTGCAGATGATAGTGGGTTTGAAGGTATGTATACCTACTTACTTTATTGACTTCAAACAACTCAAGGCCTAAGAGTGAATCCGCAGTGGCGAGCCGATATGGTACGCCAACGCCTTCGATTTTTTAAATTTTTGCGAAGCCGTCAATGTTATCGGCGCACAAGGTAGATATAAACCGCTGATACTTCTTAAGTCAATGGCTTAGATCGGCTGAAATTCATACGTCGGTGGATTAGTTGTCGACTTATAAATCTTTTGTCCTTCTGTGGTGCAATGGTAATGTACGCGGCTCTTGTGCATGAGAACGTGGGTTCGATCTCCGCTCTAACCACCTTAAATTTATTTCAACGGCGGTTACCTTGCTTAATGACGGCAACACTATCGAGTATTTACCCATGGAAAAGCTTCTCAAAATACCATTCGGAACCGGTGTAAATCTGTACGGCCAAATCAGTAAGTGTTAAATTTGAACACATACAGCTCACGGGTTGTGAGAAGTTGTCTCTAATCCGTACATGGGATGTAACGGGAATCCATTTATTTATTGATTTGATATAAATCATTTTACTTTAAATTCCTGTTTAACTTATTTCACTTTCCAATTAAGCCGCAGCTGTCATGAATATGAAAAGAAGGAGAAATAAAGTCACCAACATGAAACTTCTTGCCGACTTCAGACGGTGCGCCGCTCTCGTTGATTTATCAATTCGATATCTTATTTTGGACAACACCTCAAAATAAGCAGAAAAGTTATCGATATAGAGGGCGGATCAATAAGTCCGTGACTTTTTGAATGAAACACATTTTTTTGCAAAAAAAATATTTATTTTTCAAGATAATCTCCTTTTAGCTCAATACACTTAGTCCAACGTTTCTCCCATTTTGTTATCCATTCCAAAAAATAGGATTTTTCGAGGTCCATAAAATAGGCATTTGTTTGATCAATAATTTCATCGTTGGAGCTAAATCTCTTTCCACCGACCCTTTTCTTTAGGTTTGGCAGTAGGAAATAGTCACTGGGGGCTAAATCCAGAGAATATGGTGGATGAGGTACCAATTCGTAGCGCAATTAAACATCTCCAAACAATTCTTTGAAGTGGTCACAAGATTACGTTTATGGTCAATCGAGGGCAAACGCGGCACCCATCTTGCAGACAGCTGTCTTAAACTCAACTGATTATTTAAAATCGAAACCACACTGCCATATGAAAAACAATCTCACGAACTTTTATTCTTCGATCGACCAAGACCATATCGTGGATTTTTTCGACATTTTCGGGTGTATTAACCTCAATTGGACGTCCAGAACGTTCAGCGTCATTTGTACTTGTGCGACCACAACGAAAGTCAGTAAACCACTTTTTTACCATTGAAATCAATGGTGCAGAGTCCCCTAGCATTTATCAATCTTTACCTTGGTTTGATTGACGGCTTTTTTTCGCAAAAAATAATGTTGAATGAGCAATCGAAATTCACTTTTTTCCATTTTTAAAAAAATTCACTTGGTTGTATGTTTTGAACAACTGTTAAACGCAAAGTAAATGACGGAAGTTGCTTAAACTTTGACAGTAGTCTATTAACAGGTGGTACTTGATGGGAGCAGTGTTGCATTTCATATAACTACGAGGGATCCGCCCTCGTATCTAGGGATGAAGTACTAAATAATCGGTTACCTTTTTGTACCAGTTTGCTTGACCAAATATAATTTTGCATAACTTCAGCGGAACAAATACAATTTTGGAATTGAATAACTTTTTTTGAGGTAAAAAAATGGTTTCCTATTACATCCCATTGAGTAATTGGGAAGAGCTTCTCACAACCAGTGGCACGAGCGCTTTCTAGTTTTACGCTCCCTGATTGCGATCCGGTTCCGAACAGTATTTTAAGAAGCTTTTTCATGGCTAAATAATCGATAGTGTCGCCGTCTCTAAGCGAGTTGACCTCAATCGAAAGAAATTTTAGGTGATAAGAGCAGGTATCAAACTCACGTTTTTATGTACGAGTGAAATGTACACTACCATTGCACCACCGACGGCCACGGTGTTGCTTTACCCAATTTCCCTTTAATCTCCGGAAATATTAAGAGAACAAACTTTATATGTGGCTGGCCTTCACCCGGCTTAATAACACTGGTTTTCAGGCTTCAGCAGTTTCTTATTTATTAAAGCTTTCAGCGTGACCGGCCTTAGGGATCGTCTTTCTGTCGTGGCTCTAATACTGGCTTTAGCGTAGCTTCTTCGCTAATCAAGATCTCCAATATTATAAAAACATAAATTTTTCTAAATTTCAACGAACGATATCCTGATAACGAAGCGACTTATCGGAGCAAAAATTTTAATTTTACCGTTGAAGAAATGTTTACCTGGCTCGCCTTGTGCCGTTTAACCTTAGAACTTACGTTGAAATCTATCGGAGCTAGGGGTGGTTCCCAAGTAAAGTACGATACGTAAGAATAAAAACAAGGTGAAGCGTTTAACTTAGGTTATTCATCCATGGATTACGTGGGTTAGCCTACTTTAACGAGCTCTACGGGACCTCCCGTTTCTCGAGTAGACTATAAATTAATAAAAGTGCTATGGGGTTGGAGAGCACTATAGCCTTGAGCTGCTATGCCCCAACGTATGGAGTTGGACTCGTATGGGTTGGCTGCAGTTGCTCGATACTAGGTCTCGTGAAGTCATACAAGCGGGTGTATTCTTTAAGAAGAGGGGGTATCTGATTCTACCTCATGGACCATGCACTTTGTGCTGTTTTTGCACTGCTGCAATGACCAAGGCCAGCACGCTGGGGCTTCCATCAACAGGCATAAATAAGTTAAGTTAAATAAGCTGCTAACTATACTTGGTCCTCTTGTTTTAAATATAGGACTTAGTACGCTGAGACTCCAATTATCGGACATGGATTCACCATATGAGCTGGTGCGATCACTTTGCAAACGCATTGTTCCCAGTCTTGAGTAGTACAACCAGTCGGTCATCAATACCTATATCTTTGTTACTTTTGAGGGGGAAAATACTGATAGTAATTCGACATACTGATAGTAACCTCAACTCTTCCATCTGCATCACAAGAAAGGCAGAGAAATTGTTACTCTATATACCCAATATACTCTGAACATCTGCGACTAGAATTCTGTCTTTATCTTTACACAGAGGGTTCTGAGTAACGGCGGTGTTTTTTTTGAGAATTTTTGAGCTTCGTTTTTCTTCAGCCACTGTGTTGCAACTGAATAAAGCATTGCCATACAAGCAGCGATCTTTTCAACAGTAACTACCCGTCACCATTGTTTGTCACGAAACGGTTTGCATAACCAAGCTTGGGTTCTACCGCAGATCTATAGAGTCGGATAAGCTCACTGCGCTTCAGAATCATTGGGAGGGTATTCATTCTGCGCTAGCAATTGGGTGAATTTATTTGAGTATACTTTGGCTATCTCTGCTGATTACAGCTTTCCGTTGTCCAACTTTCTCTGTCTCTTTATTTGCATGATTTTTGCTCTGCTGAGTCCTGTGCGAATCTTTCCTGCAAGCAGGTAATGATTCGAGTTGATATAACGATAGTACCTTGAATCAGACGTAAGTTCATTTCATTGAAAATGCATCAATCTGGTTATTTGCTTTCTGATCAGGAGATAACCAAGAAGGCTCTTCTTCATGTGGGAATGTACTGATTACAACCATGTTTTTTCCACGCGGAAAAATCTATCAGTCTTAATCCGTTATCGGAAATTCTGGCATGTAGACAAAATTTAGCGACGGTTGGTTGAAAGACATTTTCCTGTCAATTTTGGCATTAAAATCACCTAGAACAATATAAGTAGAATTGTCATGACTATGGCAGTGGTCATAGGTTTCCTCCAGGCGTTCATTCAACATCTCCTTAGTCTCAACTTCTTTATGATCCCTTGGGGCTTTGTTGCACAAAGATTTCGGATTATTCGCTTGCAAGGTCTAATTGACTCAGCAACTGAAGGCAAACGACCAACTACTTCGTTACGGCTTCTAAATTTGGGCCTTTCAGACGCTCGAATTGGACATTGCCGTATTTGGGGATCGGAAAACCGCACTTCATTGTCGAGAAGCTAATGCATCCACATTTGACGTGGATTTTGGAGTGGGGACAGGAGTTCGTATTTACCCGCCCCCCATATGTAACCTCTACACATCGTCGTGGGAAATGTTGCATGAACGTTTGCCAATTACCCACAGAGTATGGGGAAAATAATGGGTAGCTACCCACGAAAATGGGGAATTACTCATCACGATTACCCATTACCCACAGGGTAATGGGGAAAATGATGGGTAGCTACCCACGACAATGGGGAATTACCCCAGGGTAATGGGGAAAATAATGGGTAGCCACCCACGGTGATGGGTAATAGATTCCCCAAGGTAATGGGGAAAATAATGGGTAGCCACCCACGGTGATGGGTAATGGATTCCCCAGGGCAACCCATCCCCATTTTTGATCGAAAATGTGAAAAATTAGGACAAATTTGTATATCTGATATCTGAATCTGACAATTAACCAATTTTTGAGAGTATCTAAGGGGTTTTCAAAAGTTGTTCAATTCACATGGAAGAATATATTCTCAAAAAATCGCCAAATTAAGAAAATCGCTATAATAAATAAGTGGCTATAACTCGGAAACGGTGCGTCGAATCGCAAAAATTATAATTTTTACATCCATAGGAGGCTTAAACCGATGGATGCCTTCAATATAAAAAATCGATACAACTGAAATTGTTCCTATAGTTTTCCTAAATATCTAGAAAAGTGGGCGTCCAATCGAAAAATAAGCAATTTTTTCGGGTTTCTGAAGATTTTTTATAAACTGGTCAATTCGTATGGAAGAATTTTGTTTCAAAAAATCGCCAGAATATAAAAATCCCTACAATAAAAAAATTTAAATTTTCTAGTTGTCTTAGATCCTCGTTATGTTTATCGAATTTAATTTTAGCAATTTAAAAAAACCGTATTTAGATGATATTCATTGGTTAAAGCCTCTTATGGATGTAACATTTTTGTTATTTTTAGATTGGATGCGCCGTTTCCGATTTATAGTCACGTTTTTATTTTAGCGATTCTCTCATTTTGGCGATTTTTTGGAAAAAAAATTCTGCTATACAAATTGGACCACTTTATGAAAATCCTTAGAAACCGTAAAAAATTGGTTATTTTTTCCGTTTCCAAGATATACAAATTTTTTATAATTTTTTCATATTTTCGATCAAAAATGGGAGGTGACGCGTCATAACGCGTCACACCTAAAATGGACATAAAGCCCATGGGGTTATGTCGCACCTAAAATGAACATAAAGCCCAACCCGTGGGCGTTATGACCATTCTAGGTGCGACATAACGTCCAGAACTTTGTAAATATGGTCTACGAAACTCCATAAAAGGCCATAAAGTCCGTGGACGTTATGTCACACCTAAGATGGACATAAAGTCCATGACCGGTGTGACTCAAAGGCTTTATATCTATTTTAGGTGCGACATAACGCCTATGGGCTTTATGCCCATTTTAGGTGTGACATAACGCCCATGGGCGTTATGATGGTTTTTTTTTGCATTTGCATAAATATCTTAGTAAAATTATATGAAATTGACAGCGTGTCGAGCATGGATGGAGTCTGTAAAGATAAAGCAATAAAGATATATCTCTTGATAGAAACGTGAACGAATTTATAATTCTAAGGAAATTCTAAGTAAAGAAATAGTATTGAAGTCATTGGCCTGAATTTCTTTTTATTATAACAAAAAATAATTATAAATAATAGCTTAAATAGTCTACATTACTCTATATTACCGTTCGCTTCATAATCAAGTAATTAAATTGTATAATGACCTTATCAGTGCAACCACATCGAAATTTCCACATTGACTTCTTTTACATTAACGGAAATCCAAACAAATCGAAAGAGATTTCACTTTATTCTAACGGAAGTAACAGCGATACGTTTTCTTCTAGTTAAAACGCAGCAAGAAACGTTAACAATCTAGCACATAATAAACCAAAAACGTGTTGAAATTCAACAAAAATAAATAATTACAAAAAAACGTAAAAATACTTTAAAAATATCGTAAAAAATATTGGGAAGATATACACGCACCATCGTAAAACTGTTTGCTATCGAAACAATCGATAAATGGTATTTTGGCTGCAGTCAGCCACGTTAGTAAACTACTCAGTTAAACGTCAAACAAATGAAAGTTTAAATGCGTGACAACAATAAACTAAAGCGACAATTGAAGTGTCGCCTCGGTGGATGTTGAGGAGAAGAAGAAAGAGGGGCCGTAGATGAAGCAGTAAATATGTATACAAATTTTTATTTTAATTATTTCAATTAATACGTTAACAAGAAGACGAATTGAATTGAAAGCTGTAGAATGAATCTTTTTTTTTTGGAAGAAATTAACATTTTATGAAAGGGGTTTCAAGTAGACATGTTTCTTTGTTGAAAGATTTAAGTCGACTTCAAACCACGCTATCGCTGTAGTTGTGCAGTTCGGTGTCCAATGAAAATGAAAAGATTTTTAATTTGAATTTTATGACCGATTTCGTTAGTTTTTAGTTAATGTATGAGAAATTCATACTATAAGCTTAAAATGGAAACGATTTACTACATTAATTTGAATGGGAACACGGGTTTTAACTTTGCACTGATCCCATTAAAACTTCTTAAAGCATAAGCTGACGGATAACATATGATTTGAAATAATTTCGGAATATTTAAACCCTACACACGCTGAAAAATCTACGTTGTTTTAATGTTTGGATGCAAATATGATGTGTTTGTAGCTTTTCGGAAATATACTATACTTGTGCCCAAACACATTGTGTTTGCTATTCAATATAACATGTTTGGGCACAATGATTAATAGGTTATAATATATATTTTTGAGACCCAAATGTGGCTTTGCTTGTTGAAAACGTTAAAACCAAAAAAGACACAGACAACAAACAAACAAAAGGCAGCAGATCTTAAATTCATGAAAACAATGGTTGAAAACATGTCCATGTTTCATGCAATATGTTGCTGGGGCCAATATTTTTCAGCGTGCACAGGACCCAGTAATTCTATGACCATATTGTGTCAGCCAGCTCTATGCGACACATTTCCTGTGACTTCTTACTATATACGCTGAAAAAACGTCCTCAGCAACAAATTGCAGGAAGCATGTATGTGTTTGCAAGCATTGTCTTCGTGAATTGTAGATCTACTGATGTTTTTTTGTTGTTTGGTGTCATATTTTGCTTTTTAGCATTTTTCAACAAACAAAGCCACACAAAGTCACAAAAGACTATGACCTACTAAACATTGTGTCTCCAACATGTAATATTGAATAGTAAACACAATGTGTTTGGACACGAGTGTAGTATATTTGCGACAATCTAGAATCGCGATATATTTGCATCCAGACAACAAAAAGACAGATTTTCCAGCGTGTAGCTAAGTACATACATCGATTTTTCTCTCTTTTAAAATGTTGATACCAATGAATTCCATACATTTAGGTCCACAATTTTATAAAGAACTTAAATACCCCAGCGTTCAAAACAAAATCGCATTTATAATTATTCGCAGCAAAATATATTGGACGCAATTCCGGGGAAAAGGAGGAATATTAATATATTTTCCAATTCCGAAGAAGTAGTTTTAAAACGCATTCAAAAATGTCAAATTGAGCTGTAATTGAAAGATGAGGTAATGTGGTAATATATGAGAAGTTCCTACTAGAGGGTGTCCTTTTAAGGAAGATAGAATTTGAAATTGCAAAAAAAATAAAAAAATTTATTTTAATCAAAAAAATTTTTTTATTCGAAAGATCAATACATAACATTATCATTTGAAAATAACTTCGGGCACATGACCACCGAGGCTGTTCATAACGAAGCTCATTCTGACCGTCCATTTTTGGCTCACTTTTTCGAGCATTCCGAATAACACGAACAATTGTGACATCCACGGTGGCAATTGTTTCTGGTTTATCAGCATAAACCAGTGACTTCACGTAGGCATGTAGCAGGAAGTAATCGAGAGGTGCCAAATCGCACAACCTTGGAGCTCAGTTGAGAAATCCATTTCTCGAAGTCAATTTATCGCCAAGTTTTTATTTCAACGAATCGATAGTTGCGGCCGCCATATGTTACGTAGCGCCATTCTGTTGTAAGCACATCTCACCTGGATCAAGGTCATCCATATTTGCACACAAAAAATCATTGATTATAGCGCTGTAACGATCTCCATTGATCGTAGCGCGAGCTCCGACTTCATTTTTTAGGAAATAGTATCCGGTGATTGTGGCCGTCGGTGGTGAAATGGTTAGTGAACACGGCTCTTGTACATGAGAACGTGGTTTCGATTTCTTTTTGTTTTAGTATCCGGTGATGCCATCAGCATATAACCCAAACCAAACGGTGCACTTTTCTGGATGTAATGGAATCTGTAGGGACTGTTGTGAATTGGTCTACTACGGCATTTACACCGACCAGGATTAACACATTTCGAAGGTTAACTCTGTTAACCCGCGCTAACCCAGAAGGGTACTCATACAATTTTAGTCTGTAAAAGTCGAAGTTTAATTTGTAACCTCATTTTAATCTTGTGTACATTTTATTGGCAACACTGTTAATTACTAAACAAATGCAACCATAATAAAAACATGCATAAAAAATCAACTGTTTGACAGACGGAAGCCGATCAAAAATTTTCCGACGCGTCGCCGCCACCAAAACTTTTTAAGAGCTCACGCCGACGCTGATACAATTTGCTCTTATTGGTTTAAAATGTGAGCCGTTTTTATCGACTGGGCCGATTTGGCCTACTGATCCATATTTAAAGGTTCATTTATTTTGAAAATGTAACTAATTTGTACAAAACTGGCAATTTTATTTTTCTGTTGTGCCACCGTCATCGATAATTTTGTCTCGACGCTGAGTTTGTCTAGGCATGGAGTTGCCACCTAAAATGTTAATTTAATCTCAAATATCGTAGTGTAAACGGCAAAGATTAGAGAACAAGATTATCGCTAACCTGGTCGCGATAAACGGCGGTGTAAATGCGTTATAACTCCATATGCAGCAATTTTATTTATTAACAAACCCGTTAAGCCAAAAATGAGCCTCATCGCTGAACACAAAATTGCGATAAACCATCGTTCCAGTTTCGACGAACGACGCATATGATTGTCTCGTGGCATTAATTTCTGCACCAGCTGGATCTTATACTGGTATAAGTCAAGATCTTTGCGCAAAATTTTCCATGTAGTGGATGAACCTGCGACCGACGACGAGTCAATAAATTTGGATATTTCTTCCACACTTTCCTGTACATTGCCGTCCTCTTCAGTACGCATAGTCTTTCGACGTGTTAGTGTTATTGCATCATTTTGAAAGTATGTGGTATGAAATCTATACACAGTTCGATGGATGGTTTGGCCAGTGTGACGATTATGTGCGCCATAAACGAATCACGTCTATAAGTTGGACGAATCGATGACGGATTTTCAAAGTAAATTTGAATAATTTGGTAGCGTTGTTCAATCGTGAATCTATTCATGATGATTTGTCAGAGTATACTGATCATAAATATCACATAGTGAGCGCAGTATGACATCCGTTTGACGGCTAATCCTTTCGTAAGTTCTATCTAAACACCCTTTATAAGCTTTCAAGATCAGAAAAATTTATTATTTTGAGTCCATAATATTTTTATGTGTATTCTGATTCAGTAAAATTTATTCAGATTTATTTCAAAGAAGCCACAGATAATTTGTATAAGTGAAGGAAATATTTATTTGGAACGACATATCAATGCATGCGATTTACTTTTTAAATATTATTTCATGCAAATATTGCCCGCGGCTGCGCTTCGTGTTTTCCACTTTGACACACTTTTTCCAACATATCGGCCGGTATCTTCAATTGAAATAAAATTAAAGAAGTTGAATTAAAATTAAGAAAGCATTTTTTTGTGTGTACTTACACTTAAACAACTTTAAAAACAACTATCGATTACCAAAATAAATGAAAATTAATTACTTTTTGGAAATTGTTTAAGTGATATATCGGACACGGGAACCAACCTAGAAAATTATATCCAGACTATGTGTCACCATAACTGAGTTTTTAAAACCCGGCAGATGATTATTTTTCCCAAAACTAAAGTTTTGTAAATAAATTTGAACTTGTATACAGTTTGTTATTATAATTCTTAATTGCCTGAAGTAGAGTGTTAAAGAAACGCAAACACTACATTGTTGGTCACAAAAAGAAATGCAACAACAAAAATGACAACGTTATTGCATTTAACATGTCGACAACAAACAAAACACGCCTTCGACTTTACGGTCAAACATTTCATGAATTTTTTTTTCAAAACGATTTTTTCTTCGACGTGTCAGTTTACCTCAACTCCGATATCACAAATGGACTTGGCTTATATGTAGGTATCGTATAATGTTATTGTTGTTGGCATTTTGTTATGTGTTTAGCATAAATTAAAAGGAATTTATTTACAAAATTCAACAAGTCTACAATGTTTTTGTTCTTCTGTCTTCTCTACTGCCACAACAACTCCACAATTGGCTGACTGACAACAAAGTATTCAATTAGCATTTTATTCATTATGAACGTGTCATGACTATCCCCACCTGAGATCGAGTAGTCAGAGTCAAAGTCAAGCTTAAGTCAGAGATTTGAATGCGAGCTCAGCTCAGTGCAGTCATATAATTTCTCTTTTCACTATTGGAATTTTTTTTCTTCTTTTATTTTTTTTCCAAACAATTCCGATTTGGCTCGTTAAAGGTTTTGGAAGTGTTTTTAGATTTGTTAGTTCCGTCATTTTTTCTACTTCTGATTTAAGCCAAGAAGTCAATTGGCACTTGTGTTTGTTTTGAGTAGAAAACAACTTGCAAAAAAATGGAAATTGTTTTTGTTCAGTTAATTCAATAAACTTTTGACTGTTTTGTTTTTGTTGTTGTTGTTTGGCTTATGACTGATACTCAAAGCTTATACTTTCATATTAAACTTGGCCAAGTTTATAAGCGCAGACGCGTGCCAAATAGTAAAATTACTAACAAATGCTTTCATTTTTTTGAGCTACAAACGATTCATGGCGCATAAAATCTTTATGTTAATAATTTTTTTTTTCAATTTTCTACTTTTTCCAAAAATGTAAATGTGCTGGTTTAATTTTCAATCAGTTATTTTTGTTAATTGGAGATGGAGGGTTTGTTGCAATTAAATTCCAATAATCCAAAAACAAACAAAACTACATAAAAGGAAAACAAAAAGGTCCAACTAGAGAATAGTAATTAATTCATTTATATTGCTTTTTTTAATAATTGACCCACAATTCATGTAAATTGAACTGAAATTTCTGTGGTTTGAAAAAATGTGGAGCCAATTTATTGGCTCCTCTTCCGTTAAAATAGTTATTTGGGTTACGAGTACAAAAATCTATAAAATAATCGGGGGTAGTCGATATATACCCATTTGTGGAATACTTAAATTTCCAAAATAGACCCAGGGTCATAAAGTTAGAGACATTTGTCATTCTGGAAAAGATCTCAAACTTCACAAAAAAATGCTTTTGTAAAGATGTAAAATATGTTAAAAAACTCAACACCTGTAAGAGGCATAACGTAGTTTTGTTTAAGGAAAGAGGAGGAAAATACTAAAAAAAAAATTTACAGCGGCGGAAAGTGTTTCTTGCATATTGCATTTAAGCAAAAACAATAAAATTTGATAATTATGTTGGATCAGTTCTATCAAACTAATGTCGCATGTTTTCATACACCTAGGCGGCTCACAAGTTCCTGTAGACAGTTTTCCTGAACTCAATATCAGCCTAGGGCTGCCACATGACCCTTAACGGAATGACTCACAAGCAAGCAGAATTCAGATGGGTGCGAAGTAGGGTTACCAGATGCTCTTGACTTTCGTGAACTTTCAAAAGTGTCCACAGGATTTATTATTGTAGTATTAAAAAAAAAATAAGACTTTTCATTTATAGTCTAGACTGAATGGAAAAGAATCGTCACACGGATGAAAATGTTCATCACCCCAACAACTTTGGCAAAGTCATTACCGCTATGAAAATGTATTCATCAACTGTAAATTGTTCGTTACTGTGGTGAAAGTATGGTTGTTGCTGCAACGAGTTTGCTTTATTATTGCAACGAATTTGTTTCTTTGCTGCAATGAATTTGTTTCATTGTTGCAATGAATTTGCTTCATTTTTGCAACGAATTTGATTCATTGTTGCAATGAATTTGTTTCATTGTTGCTATGAATAAGTATCGTTCTTGCAAGGAATTTATTTCATTTCTGCAATGAATTTGTTTTATTACAGCAATGAATTTGCATCATTGCTACAATGAATTCTTTCATTGATGCAATGAATTTGATTCATTGCTGCTATAAATTTGTTTCATAGGTGCAACGAATTAGAGTCATTGTTGCAATGAATTTATTTCATTACTACACACACAAATGTTCAGTTACATATTTCGGGGTAGTTCTTCTGCTATCGATGCGTCACCTTCTTTGCGCTGTCGTGTTGCTCCTTGCATTCCGTTTATTTAGCTATTTGATTTATAGATTCGAAAGTTACATAAACGATCACAGCAAACATATAAATTCACACAATTTAGTTTTCACAATAAAAGAAGATTAGTAAGTATAACTAATTAGTCTGTTTTAACAAATATATTTAAATTATTCCGGCGGAGAAATATGTTGTTCGGTTGTGGCAATGGACCTGATTTAAGATGTGTACGTGACCCAACACACACACTCACCATTTTCTCTTGCTAGCCTTTATTTTACACTCGCTTATTTTTAGACTGCTTCTCTGTCTATACCATCATAAAAATTAGTTTCGTTACAATAACGAAATTGTTTTGTCAACTACAAATGTTGACAAACCTCCGAAATAAATAAATAATAAATATAAACTATAAAAAGTAAGAGATAAACAAAATATCAGTCATTTAAAACTCATGCCTTTACTGTTTTTTTAATTTTCAACCCATTTTGCTACAAAATTCAAATTAAACAAAATTGTTGCAAGAACGAAAAGTAAGTTGTTGCAGCAACGAAATGAAAAATTGTCAAAGAAGTCAAGTATGCAATTTTTCATTGCAGCAACTACCAAATTGTCGAATATAAGACAATTTTCACTATAACAACGTAAAAACATTAACGAAAATGATTCATCCATGCGACGACGCGTTTTTCTTTCAGTGGAATGTTAAAGTAATGAAAGCGCAGGCATTAAAATATAAAAGTTATAAAGAAATATTTCTATTCAAAAAGACAATTTATGTTAGGATGTCCCGTTGGATAAAAACAATAGGCAACATTGAAAAAATTATCTAAAATATAAAGATTGTAAGATTGGACTTTTCAAATTTAGTGTGGCAAATAAAACCTACCAATGTTAAATCCGAATAACTTTTTCGTTTTCTAATATAATTGTGTTGTTTTATCTTTGCAGGTTGTAATTGAGTTCTTGGAAATTTATAATGGATAGAAACAGTACACAACGACGTGTTAAAATTATCGAATTTTTTTATTCTTGTCAAAGATCAATAGATATGACGAAGCGAAAGTATCGTCAACATTTTAATACAAGATTAGCTCCCACAGCCTACATGATAAGGAATTTGATCAGCCGTTTTGAAGAACGGGATTTAGTGGCCGACTGTCCTGGAAGAGGTGGCCATCGATATGTTCGTACTGAAGACAATGTGGAAACTGTGCAGCAAAGAGTTGCAAACGATCCGTCTGCGTCGTCGTTCCAGCCAGTTTGGCGTTTCCCGAACAACATTGCGGAGATTTTTAATGCTAAATCTTAAGATGCATCCATACAAAATTGGATGTGAATTTTGACAAAAGACCTCCACCTTCATGCGTACAAAATTTAGCATACTCAGGACCTCAAACCAGCAGACCATGGAAAGTGCCGCCAATACATTCAATGGGAAATAGTGCTAAGTGAAGTCAATGCCAATTTTTCAAAAAGGTTGCCATCTCCGATAAAGTTCATTTCCATCTAAATGGCTTCCTGAATGCACAAAATTCTCGAATTTATGGATCCGAAAATCCTCATGCAATCCAAGTGAAACAAATGCACCCACAACGAGCAACTGTATGGTTCGGATTTTGGTCAGGCGGCGCGATTGGGCCATACTTTTTTTTGAATCTGAGGCCGAAATTGCAATGACTGTAAACGGCATTCGTTACAGTAACATGATAATGGAGTTCTTGTGGCCTCAACTCGACGGCATGGATCTGGACGATTTGTGCTTTCAGCAAGACAGCACCAGCTGCAACACCGTGCATTAAACAATCAATTTATTGCAGCAACGATTTCCGGAACAAATTATCTCAAAAAATTCTGATGTCAACTGGCTACCAGGATCGTGCGATTTAACGCGATGCGATTTCTTTTTTTGCGGTTTTGTGAAATATTGGGTTTATAAACCAGAAACAATTCCTGAACAATTCCTGAGATACAGCCACATCTCTATGAAAAAGTCATGGAAAATTTCATGAAAAGAGTAATGGCCTGCCACCAGAGCTATGGGAGCCATTTGACGGACATTTTATTCCATTCTTAATCGGAACATGTCGTCTTTACAATCCAATGAAAAAATAACAACTATCTCAAAAAATACGTGTTTTTATTTTAAAATGAAAAAGTGCATTCTTACTTAAACACCCTTTTGTTGCAAATGATCCGTCTGTCTCAATTCGTCGTCGTTCCAGCCAGTTTGGCGTTTCCCGAACAACATTGCGGAGATTTTTAGTGCTAAATCTTAAGATGCATCCATACAAAATTCAAATTGTGCAAGCTCTGCTTCCGCAGGACCACCAACAACGACTGCAATACGCTATTTTTGGCGTATGTTTGATTTCAAAAAAATCTGATTTAATTTGGCCACCTCGTTCGCCAGATTTAACTGCGCCCGACTTATTTTTATGGGGATATTTAAATGACAAAGTGTATGTCAATAAGCCAGGGACAATTAGACAGCTAAAGCAGAATATTCGAGACAAAATACTGAGCCTGCAATAAACGCGCTTAAAAGAGCCAATGTTTGTATCGAGCAAAATGGTGGGCATTTATCTGATGTCATATCTCATACATAGTCCCCCAAAATTACCATGAAATGTATTTAATATATAAAAAAATTAATAAAAACAAAATTATTACAAGAGTTATACATACGTATTTTACATTGGTAAGTCTTATTTGCCCCCCCCCCTGTATTATGGAAATAATAAGCAAAATATACAAAAAATAAGGGAAATTTGCCAAAAAGTAAAAACAATCTACAATAAATGTACCAAAATGTACATAAAGTGTACCAAACTGTGCAAAAGTTTATAAAAAAAATCAACAAAAAAGTTCAAAAAATGCTCAAAAATATATCAAAGAATACATAAAAGGTACGAGTACCTACAATAGAATTGCAGATTGCGGAAACCACATGTGTCGATTCTTTTTTCAAAAGGGTTTTCAAGTTATTTTCACATTCTAAATGAGTACTTACCCAATGTATGGAGAAATGATGTATGAATGATGCCTCCACTATAAAGTCCACACCAAACTGACACTCTCTGTAGATGCATTGGCTTCTCGACAATTACGTGCGGTTTTTCGAATCCTCAGTTGCGGCAATTTTGTTTGTTGACATAGCCGCCTAGTTGAATATGCGCCTCGTTAGAAAAGACGAATTTTTGCTACATAAGATGTCGGATTGGAGCTTCTGCCCAAACTGAGAAGCCTTAAAGAAGTGGATGGCCGTTTGCATTCAATTGCTGAGTCAATTGGACCTTGGGAACGAATAATTCGAGATCTTTGTTCAAAATTCTCATCATGCTGGTGCGTGATATGCCGAGATGTTGAGCTCGATGGCGAGTTGATGTTCATGGATTGATTTACATACTTTCGGCCACAGTAGCCATATTGTCGTTGGTACGCACCGTACGACGAGAGGGAGCATGAGTGACCTGACCAACTATCGCGCTTTGTCTCATATCGCCCAGAATTTCAATCCCGCTTTTAACAGAGAAGTCCCGCTTTATGACATGTTGGTCTGTAGAAGTAGTAAAGTACAATTTTGTTTGGAAGTTATATTTTTTGAACATACAATTTTCAAAACTCACACGCAGGATTTGAATTCACAATGTCACGATGTTTTCTCAATTTGTGAAATTCATCATCACAAGCTTAGTTGTAGGCTACTAACATCAGTTCAACTCCGTCACTAATTGAAATAATCTGATAGGGTTTTTTTGTGGATTTTTCTTTTTATTAATGTTGTATATCTAATTTGGCGTAGTCACAATGCTTGTTGTGGACATAATATTTAAACAAAACTCAACAAAAATTAATTTCAAATTAGACGGGTCTCACCGCCTTCAAAAGCCGGTTAAGAGGCAAATTGTTCTTATTGTTACTAAGGGTGTCTCAGTAAGAATGCACTTTTTCATTTGCAAACAAACTTCCGTATTTTTTCAGATAGTTGTGAAGTTTTTATTGGATTGTAAAGAAGACATGTTCCGATTAAGTGTGAAATAAAATAGTCATCAAATGGCCACCATGGCTCTGATGACAGGCCTTTAATCTTTTCATGAAATTTCCCATGACTTTTTCACAGAGATGTGACTGTATCTCACCGATGACGCGTTGGATCTCGGATTTGAGCTCAGGAATTGTTTCTGGTTTATTCGCAGAAACCTTAGATTTCACAAAACCCCAAAGAAAGAAATCGCACGGCGTTAAATCGCATGATCTTGGTGGCCAGTTGACATCAGAATTTCTTGATTTCCAGAACATATTAGGAAATCGTTGCTGCAATAAATCGATTGTTTCATGCGCGGTGTGGCAGATGGCGCCGTCTTTCTGAAACCACATGTCGTTCAGATCCATGCCGTCGAGTTGAGGTCACAAGAACGCCGTTATCATGTTCCTGTAACGAATGCCGTTCACAGTCATTGCAATTTCGGCCTCATCTTCAAAAAAGTAATGTCCAATCACGCCGCCTGGATAAAATCCGCACCGGACTGTTGCTTGTTGTGGTTGCATTTGTTTCTCGTGGTTTGCATGAGGATTTTCTGAGCCCCATATTCGACAATTTTGTGTATTCGCGAAGCCATTCAGATGGAAATGCGCTTCATCGGAGAATATGACTTTTTTTTTTGAAAAATTTACATTTATTTCACTTTGCGCCATTACCAACAGAACGAATTGGCGGCGCTTTCCATGGTCTACTAGTTTGAGCTTCTGAGTAATCAGCATTTTGTACGCATGAAGGTGGAGGTCTTTGCCAAAATTCGCTGCGTAGTGCTTCGTGAAATTTGAAGTTGTTGAGAACGATGCCGAAATGATGTTTTCGGGTTTTCGGCGACACTCTCGTTAACAGCAGCAATGTTTTCAAGAGACTGTCCGGTTCGTTGACGCACAGGAGTCTTAAAGTCCATAACCAGATTCTTAAACTTTTTTGACACTCTTCCAATAGTTGACACATTAGGTGCACTTTCTCGACTGCAAATTCTTCGCCGTTTGCGAGTAGTCTCCGCATAATTTTCGAAATTTTTGTAATAAGTTTTCACAATTATAACGGGCTGTTATTTTTTAATAAATAGCTCCATTTTTAATAATCGGATTAAACATATGTGACAGCTGCCAAATTTCAGAGTTGCCACTAGTACAAAAAAATACACTAAATGTAATAAGTGAAATCTTACTGAGTTAATTTTTTAGACTGGCTTGTTAAAAATAAGAAAAATCTGAATAAGTGATGATTTATCCGACGTTTCGTATTATATTCAAAAATTAAATTGTTCGAGCGTTTGCTCGTATTTTTAATTAATTGTATTCTTCAATATTTCGCTACCCTTTGGGTAGCATCGTCAGGAAGATAAATTAAATTAACAATTGTGTAATTAATAATTGTGTAAATAAAATTAATAATTAATGATTGTGTTTATCTACCTGACGATGCCACCCAAAAGGTAGCGAAATATCGAAGAATAAAATTAATTAAAAATACGACCAAACGCTCGAACTATTTTATTTTTGAATATAATAATAAAAAACTATAATATAAAAATATATCGGTGATTTAAATATATGTTAATTAATTGAAAACATATATATTTTATTTTTAAATATATAACAGGTTTTTCAACAGAGACGCTACAAAAGTAAATCGATAGGAACAGCAAACGACGCCATATTTTTTCCCTCTCTTTTGACATTTCTCTTCAGTAAGGTTTGCCATTTCATCATGGAAAGATATACGAGCCAACAACGAGTCGAAATTGTTGAAATTTACTACCGAAATTTGGAGTCAGTGGCCTCAACTTTAAGAGCGGAAAATCATTTTCAGCGATGAGGCTCATTTCTGGCTGAATATGCGTTATTGGTCAGACAGCAATCCACACGTAATCCGTGAGTCATCATTGCATCGCGAAAAAATTACGGTTTGGTGCGGTTTATGGGCCGGCGGCGTTATTGGGCCGTACTTCTTCCGTGATGATCAAGACCGGCACATTACTGTGAATGCGAATCGCTACCGTTCAATGACAACCGAATATTTTTGGCCCCAATTGGATAATATGGACTTGGAGGACATGTGGTTCCAACAGGACGGCGCCACAAGCCACACAGCGAATGCCACAATCAATTTATTGGAAACCAAGTTTGGTGAACGTGTTATCTCACGAAATGGCCCAGTCGATTGGCCGCCTCGGTCGTGCGATTTGACGCCGTTAGATTATTTCCTGTGAGGCTACGTCAAGTCTATGGTCTATGCCAACAAGCCGGCGACGATTGATGAACTTCGTACGAATATCGAACGTGAAATTGCAGCAGTATCGGCCGATTTATGCTTGAAAACCGTCGAAAATTGGGTTCAGCGTCTGGACTTCTGCAAGCGTGACCATGGTGGCCATGCAAAAGAAATCGAGTTCCATACACAATGGCATCGAACGTACTTTCACAGGAATAAAAAATTTCATCGGTATCTAAACCCGGTTTTGTTTTATTTAAAAAACTTTTATGGCGCTCTTATTGAAAAACCCGTTATAACTAAACTAATACTAAATTTTATATTTTTATTCATTTGTTAATAATTAATATATATAATATTTATTATTTATTATAACAATTTTTGGGACAAAATGCCGATTTTAGATTAAAAACAGTTGGTCAGGTTAACCATGAGTGGTGTCCACTAGCAAGTCAGTCGTACGAACTGTTTGCATACGCTTGTATACATGATGCACTGTGGGTGCTTCACATCGACCAACATTTTTTTCAACAATCGCACAGTTCGGACAAAATAACACTCACTTTGGAAATAACTTTGCAATATTTCTCAAAGTTTTTCAAGTGTAAAGCGACTAATTGTGGTCCACGGAGGTATGATACTGACTGGCAGTCAATATTTCGAATAGAAAAAATGTAGCAGTGTCAAAGTAAGATATGATTTAAAAAGATATCTCTTTTTGGCTCACCCTTTATATGGCTCGGTCAGACCAAAGCTACATAACAACAAAAAGTTTTAATGCAATTTCCAAAAATGTGTTGCTTCTTTTTATTAAAAATTGCATTAAAACTTTTTTTTGTATCTAAAATTTTACGTATTTCCTTAAGATTTTTCCTTCTCCTGTCAAGTAACAAAAAATCGAGTTAGGCCCTTTTTATATTAAGCCATCGATAAACTAATACCAAGGGTCTTAAAAACACAATCTACAATTTTTCTCAAATCAAATAAAATCTACGTATACTGAGATATTGTCTGAATTTTGCCCGCTTGTCATAACCTCATTAATTTCAATGTTAACTGCAATGTCCAGTTGATTTTAATTTTTCGCTATCAAATATAATACAAAATAATATTTGTAATAATTTTAAAATAAAACACAACAAAAGACTGATGTAATAAAAACTTTAATTTTCTGGCATAAAACAAATTAACGTAATATTAAAATAAAAAGCTACTGCGCGTTTCCAATTGCCCACAAATAACTACAATGAAGACATATCCAATGACTCCCTCCGCCCTTGCATCGAAGTGTTATCACAAATTATATTTAGTTAACCTCTTTCCACGACCATACCCAATTCCTTACACACTGGTACTGTGACTAATTACGATTATGACAAAATTATTAATTAAGTAACCAACTGAAAAATGATACAAAACAATTTCAACAAATAATTTGCCAAAATAAAAAATAAATAATACAAAATAAACAAAAATTCCACAGGTGCTATACGTTTTCATTAAATGAAACGCTAATGATAGCGAACTGGCTGACTGTGTTGAGCTTCTTTTTTTTGCAGTTACCTGTTTTTTAGTTTTTGGTGTGATAGGAAGTGGTGGAGGAGACAAAAAGTGGACGTGAACAATTTGTTTTGTATAATGTTGAGATAGAGACCCAAGTTTATGGCCATTACAAAAGATTTTCTGTATAATGAGGGTGGTGAAATGGAAAGGGGTTTTTTAATTTTGACGTAGAATACGTCTTACCTTACGGTATGAGGAGTCATGGCAGGTTTTTATTGTTGTAATCTTTATTTCATTGAATTTGAGGAAACGGCTAGATGCATTTTTTTAAAATTTTTTTTGTAGGTAAATGAAGATGTTATCTTTCGTTTGATATACATTTCATATTGGTTGATATATTTCTAGTATTTTAATTTCTCAAATGAAAATTGTTTAAACACATACACTTAAACATATGTGTGGTGTTTGGTTGAGTGTTTTTGGTTGCTCAACATTGCTTAGGAACATGTATCTAGTAAAAAGTGAAACGAACAGCAAGCTAATGTTGCTTGGCAACATGTATCTAGTAAAAAGTGAAACAAACAGTAAGCTAACGTAATAAAGCTTTTTTGCGAAAGCTTCAATAAAGCTGTTGTAACATTAATTTTGAATTGTAAAGCGTAAATCTTTCACACAACGCTCGAATGATAATGCGAAGACTCGATAAGGTAAACCTTTTTTAATATTAGGGCGGCCCTCTCAACATTCGCAGAACTTATTTCAATAAAAATATTAATTAAAATACATAAATTAAATTAAGTTTAAAAAAATTGAACATAATATTTTTTTTTTAAACGGACTTGAATCAAATGCCGTTGGTAAATACAAAAATTATAGCAGACAGTTGTCCGAGGCCTTCGGCCACGGACTGTCCCTGCAGGCTGTGTCAGAGACACGGCCATTAAGTTTAACGTAGAATACGCCATCCGATAAGACAGAAACATATATAACAATAAATGATAAATAATATAACCAAATGAATTTATTGTTACATATGTTTTCTGTCTTATCGAATGGCGTATTCTACGTTAAACTTAATGGCCGTGTCTCTGACACAGCCTGCAGGGACAGTCAGTGGCCGAAGGCCTCGGACAACTGTCTGCTGTAATTTTTTATTTCATATTCAAGCTCAAGACCATTCTATATATCTTTTAATAGAGATATAGTTTTCTAAAATGAAGTTTTGCTAAATTCTTCCTCATAATTCCTGGCTTCTAGTCTCAGATCTTCATCATCGGTTGTTTGGAATAATGATTTTGAAAAATTCATCAAACTAAATGCAAACGAAAACTCATTTAAATTGAGAGTTCCCCACTATGTAGGTGTTCGAAAAATACCGCATGCAAGGCACACAAAAACTTCTTTCCATCTCCATAGAACTATCGGTTCCCATTAGACATGATTTTTGTTGTTGTTTGAAAAGACAACACAATTCTTATATGAAATAACAATTGCATTCAGTTTCGCCGAGCTTTACGTTTTAAATTTATCAGTGATGAGTTTTATTTATTCGGCCTTTTTATTGACACTTTTTTACTTTATTATTTAAGCTCAAGACCAAGTTTCATACAGCGTATTTGAACTAAAAAAGGCGTACAAATTATAAAAAATTACAGCGGACAGTTGTCCGAGGCCTTCGGCCACGGACTGTCCCTGCAGGCTGTGTCAGAGACACGGCCATTAAGTTTAACGTAGAATACGCCATCCGATAAGACAGAAAACATATATAACAATAAATTTATTTGCTTATATTATTTATCATTTATTGTTATATATGTTTTCTGTCTTATCGGATGGCGTATTCTACGTTAAACTTAATGGCCGTGTCTCTGACACAGCCTGCAGGGACAGTCCGTGGCCGAAGGCCTCGGACAACTGTCTGCTGTAATTTTTATATTTACCAACGGCATTTGATTCAAGTCCGTTTAAAAAAAAATATTATGTTAAATTTTTTTAAACTTAATTTAATTTATGTATTTTAATTAATACTTTTATTGAAATAAGTTCTGCGAATGTTGAGAGGGCCGCCCTAATATTAAAAAGGGTTTACCTTATCGAGTCTTCGCATTAGCATTCGAGCGTTGTGTGAAAGCTTTACGCTTTACAATTCAAAATTAATGTAGCTTTCGCAAAAAAGCTTTATTCCGTTAGCCTGTTTGTTTCACTTTTTAATAGATACATGTTCCTAAGCAATGTTGAGCAACCAAAAACACTCAACCAAACACCACACATATGTTTGAGTGTATGTGTTTAAACAATTTTCATTTGAGAAATTTAAATATTAGGAAGATATCAACCAATATGAAATGTATATCAAACGAAAGATAACATCTTCATTTACCTACAAAAAAAAATTTTAAAAAAATGCATCTAGCCGTTTCCTCAAATTCAATGAAATAAAGATTACAACAATAAAAACCTGACATGACTCCTCATACCGTAAGGTAAGACGTATTCTACGTCAAAATATAACTTATTGATAGCAATTCCAAATGTAAAAATGAGGAAGACCAAAATAAAATCAGGGTGTCATGAAGAGATGGGACAAAAGTAAAACTTAATTTGTATAGAGTAAATTGTTTTAGCATTTCACCTCTTGGTCCGATGACTGTGAATATTCGTTCGAATATACATACAAAGGGTGTTCCTAATTTCACGCAAAATTTTAATTTACCAAGAATTGAGTGGTAAAGTGTTTACAACTAGAAAAAGAAAAAATGTTGCCAGCACTACACTTAAAAAGTCGCGATTCCATTGTTGAACCAATATTTCAAAAATAATGAAAGTTTGGCTGCTACAGTTCGCAAATTTTGTACAGAAAAATCGTTAGAATTTTAATTTAACATCCTCAACTTGGAAAATTCTAATTATAACTTTTAGTGAAACTAGACCGATAGGGGCCAAGAGTACGATATTCGAGGTTCCTCAAATCGCTAACTTTTTATTCGCTAACTATTATAATTGCTAACTATTTTAATCGCTAACTATTAAACGTTTTATTCTTTATTTATTTTATTATAGGGATGGGAGTATATATCATTTAATACGTAAAAAATGTAACACATAGAAGGAGCCATATTAGGTTCTTAGTATCTTTGGACCAAATTCGATTTAGGACTCTCTAAGACCATTGAGCCATGTCCTTCTGTCTGTCTCTCTAGCTGGCTGGCTGATCAACAATCGACTTGAAAAGATTCAAAAATTGTTTACAAGGATCATCCTTAAAACATTAAATTGGCCTGACGCAGTTCCTTACATATCAGGAAGAAAGTTTTTGGGGTTGCATTCATTAAGTGACCGTAGATCATGTTTTTGTTTAAGGTTTGTTTTTAACGTGTTGACTGGAGATTTAAATTGTTCGGAAATAAAAGAAATTATTAATTTATCTGAACCTCCAAGGGAATTACGATGCAACCGTATATTTGAGGTGGCCCTGCGCAGGTCAAATTATGCGTTAATGAGCTTATATCAAGATGTTTAAAACTGTGTGATAATTTTGTCCAAAAATATATTTAAATTAAACCTATTTATATTGTACAATTAGTATTAAGTCTTTGTGTAGCTATAATCTGTACGAATGAAATTCTGTAGATGATTGAATAATAAATAAATAACTGTCGTAAATCTTTACCGATCACAATGAAATTTTGTCAATGGCTATTATTTGTCCAAGCTTAGTTTGGGATTGAAATGGGCGTTTTGACCAAAGCCTATTTGGTACTTCCTATACAAATCGACACATTTAGTACAAATTCATATTTCTTCAGAAACTTTTTTCTGCTAGATGTGATTAGCTTCAACTCCCACATTGGTTAATAATCCGTAAACATGTAATAATCAAAATCCCATACAAAAATTGAACGTATTTCCGGCTTACCGACTCGATATCTCCAGTAGGCCACAACCAATCTTAATAAAATTTGGCAAAATCAGTCAATATTTTTGCAAAAGCTTTTGTGTAATATAAAACTATCTACTATCTACTTATTATACCTTCCATATAAATATTGGGCGAACAATTGGCTGGTAATCACAAAAATTCCCAAAAAACCACTTAGGATCCTAAGTTCGGTAAGGGTATGAGCTTGGTCAATAACTTTTTATCTGAATGATGAATTTGAAAAAATATTACCAACAATTTGTGAACATGATAGTGATGCTAATTACTTCGATTACATTCTTATTTCGTTTCAAGAAGGGCGGTAAACCAACAATAAACATCAACGATAGCTAATGTTCATGATCATGAATGACTAGTTTGTGGTTCGCTTAAAGTCTTACAAAATCGATAACTTTTATTACCATTTTATTTGTTGATCAAATAATTGTTTTCTAGAGAACACCACAAAATAAGCACAAAAATAAAAGCTGTCGATAACTCGGTTAGTTATCGATATAAATGGGGTTGAAGTTTTAAAAATCGATAATTTTTTTTTACCAGATAATTTTGTTCTGTAGAAAATAAAATTTTTTTAAAATACATTTTAATTTTTAGTTCAGTTTAGTTGATTATTTATTTTGTCAAAGGAAATCCACAGTATTTCGATAACTAAGCGACTTAATGAGTTGTATATTTCGCCGGAGGCGAAATATTATTTATTACTTCCTCTTCATTTTCAGTTCACATTACTTTATTAGCTGTTTATTTTGAAAATGTAAATCCACAGTGTTCCGATAACTAATCGAGGCCGTCGGTGGGGCAATGGTTAGTGTGCGCGGCTCTTGTACATGAGAGCCTGGGTTCGAACCCTGCTCTGAACACCTTCAAATTTCTTTCGGCGGCGGTCACCTCGCATAGTGACGGCGACACTATCGAGTATATAACCATGAAAAAGCTTCTCAAAATACCATTCGGGATCGGTGTAAAACTGTAGGTCCCAATCAGTGAGTGAAAACTGGATAGCGCACAGCTCAGTGATTGTGAGAAGTTCTCCCCGGTCGCTTCATGGGATGAAATGGGAAACCATTTATTTATTTATTTAATCGAGTTATCGAGAAATTTTATTTGATATTTTCCATTTAGTTTGTGTTGTTCTGAAACAACTACAGAAAATTTAAAAAAATACATCGATGTTTCTAAATTTTATCTCCCGATATCTCAATAACTATGCAAATTTTATTTAAGTTTGGGGCAATGGTAGCGTGCTTGGCTCTTGTACCTGAAAATGTGGATTCGTTCCCTGCTCTGACCACCTTAAATTTATTTCCACGGCGGACATCTCTCTCAGTGACGGCGAAACTATCGAGTATTTAGCTATGACAAAGCTTCTCAAAAATACCGTTCGGAACCAGTCTAAAACTAGAGAGGGCACAGTAGTTTTGTGTTCACTTGTTGACTTTTGTTTATACTTTTCGAACCTTTGTGTACACCTCTTGCACTTTTGTGTACAATTTTTGTTCTTTTATGTACACATCTTGTAATTTTGTGTATTGTTTCTTTGTACACATTTTTTACATTTTCGCATAGTACATCTTGTACTTATGTGTACACTTATTGTTATTCACTTTTGAACTTCTGTGAACACATTTTAGGTTTTTGTGGGCACACTTTTTTTATACTCGTATTTGTGTACTCGTTTTGTACTTTCGCATATCCTTTCTGAACTTTTGTGTACACTTTTTGTACTTTAGGTACACATTTAGTACTTTCGTAAACCACTTGTACTTTTGTGTAAACTTTTTTATCTTTAGGTACACATTTTGGAACGAAGTTCCCTATCGCACGTTGCGGCATGGGGGCTAAATGAAAAAATTTTAAACAACTTTTTTTTAACTACTTTATTACAGCCCTTTATTATCAACTATATTGGGTACTTTTGCTTTGGTTTGGTTTAAAGGGAAGTTTTCTAGGTGGAGCCTGTGTATTACATATTGAAGTTTTGAACCCAATAAAAAGTAAAGCTTAGAAAAGCCAAAGTGCAAGGTTGGCAAATCCATGAAATACAACCCTGAGCATGGAATTACATTGGCAGCACCCTTATTCTTCCACTCGTACTTTTGGCTTGGTTTGTGTCTAGACTAACATACCGGGGGATATTTTTTCTTTAATGGGAAATTTTCTAGGTGGAGCCTGTTTATTACATATTGTAGTTTTGAACCGAATAAAAAGTAAATTTAATAAAGCCAAAGTGAAAGAAGTTTAAAAAATAACATTTTCTTAAGTAAGTGCGGTTTCTTAAAAAAAGTACATTTTATCAAAAATCAGTACATAAGTTTCAGTCGGGTGAACCGACTTAATCATACCCTCACCCTAAGTCATCCATTGTGTGGACGTTCTGCTAAAAAAAAACGCCCATACCATATTCAATAGCAGATTGACGACATTGCGCTAAATATTATGGACTACCCAAATTAGTTAATTTCCCTCCCAATATTTATATGCGAGGTACAAAAATGGGCATGGCAAGTTGTTGACAAAATTTTGATCAGTACCAACTTTTATTAAGATCGGTTGTGATATATTGGAGATATCGACTCGGCAAACCGCAAATACGCCCAACTTTTGTATAGGAGGTACGAAACTGGGCGTGGCACAATAGTCAGTTATTACTTAGACAGTAGGTTTTAGCAAAATATTGCCTAGCACCGAATTTTATTAAGATCGGTTGTAGTTTACGAGAGTTATCGCGTCGATCAACAGATCATCCGCCCAATTTTTTTATGGGAGGTACCAGAGTGGGTGTGGCAAGAGAGCTCATTTTTTATAGGAGAGTTTTATTCGACTAAATGTTGACTAGTACAAACTTTCATAAAGATTGGTTCGGTTTTGCGGGATTTCTCGTGCCTAACAACCAGACGGCCAAACAACTTTTGTATGGGAGGTACCACAACAGGCGTGGCATCGCCGTGGCATCTTGTTTTAATCGGTGATTGGCGTTTGATATCGTGAAGCCTTATACCTAATTTCATTAAGGTCGGAAGAGTTTCACGCGATTTATCGGATTGACAACTCGGACGAACACCCTGTTTTGTATGGGAGGTACAAGAATGGGAGTGACAATCTCGCCCATTTCCTCCAGTGAAGTAGGAATTTACAAATTATTAACCGGTGTGAGAGTTGAAACTAATCAAATCAACTAGAAGAAAGTTTTGAAAGAAATATGATTTTGTGCTAAATGTGTCGATTTGTATGGGAGGTACCAGAAGGGGCGTGGTCAAAACGCCCATTTTCAATCCCAAACGCAATATTCGCAAATAATAGTCACTGACAAAATTTCATTGTGATCTTTTAAGATTTACGGCAGTTATCGTGTTGACCAGCCAGCCAGACAGACGGACATGGCTCAAACGCCTTAAAATGTCCTAAAACGAATTTCGTCCAAAGATACTAAGGGTCTAATATGGCTCCTTCTATGCGTTAAAATTTTTTACGTATTAAATTATTGATATTCTTAAAGAAAAAAACAATCAAAAAAAGTAAATTTTCTTACAAAAAGTACCTTTTCTTAAAAAAGTAATTTTTTTAAATAAGTACCTTTTGTTAAAAAAGTACATTATCTGACAACATATTGTCTTTTCTTCAAAAACTATCTTTCTTTATAGAGTACTTTTTTTGTAAAACAATACTCTTAAAATTTTACATTTTCGTTCGAAAATAAACGCGTTTCTTTAAAAAAAAATATACTTTCTCTTAAAAAAATACCTTTTCTATCAAAAATAATACCTTTTCTTTTATTTTCTTGAGATAAGTTGCCTTTCTGAAAATAAGTAAATTTTCTGAAAAAATAACCTTTTCCTAAAAAGAGTACCACTTCTTTAAAATGTACCTGTTCTTCAAAAAAGTACTTCTTTCTAAAAAAAAGTTCATACTCTTAGGCCCTTCCTCACAGAAAGCACTTCTCCTCTTAAAAAAACAATAGCTTTTAATAAAAGAAGTACCTCTCATTAAAGAAAGGACCTTTTCGGGAAAATATAATACACATTCTTACAAAAGGGACCTAAAAATATACTTTTTCATGTGTTAACATCTATAGCGGCGTATAGGGACTAAATCTATCAAAGTCAAAATCTGCTAAAACCAGATTTTATGCTGCTGCTAAAACCAGATTTTATGCTGCTGCTAAAACCAGATTTTCTGCGACTGCGAAAGAGAATAATGACGTGTTAAACAAAAATGAGCGAGCAAGAGAGCAATGAAAGAGGGGTGTGGCAGGGGTGAGGCAAACGAAATTGCAAGCCCAGTCGACGTTATGGTGACACTAATCCGTCAGCCACTTCGTTCAAAGTATGTGTGATGTTGTGTGTTTGGCTGTTTCGTTGCTGTTGATATGGCAAACATGTGGTTATGTGACACACGTATACGTCAGCTACTTCGGACAAAGTATGTGTGATGTTGTGTGTTTGGTTGTTTCGTTGTTGTTGCTATGGCCAAACAAAGCGAGTCATTTGATGTTCAGCGTTGATCGGTGTAAACAAAAACAAGTAGAAACGGTGTTAAGTTCGGCCGGGCCGCAGCTTATATACCCTCCTACATGATTTACACTCACACTCTCCACTCTTTGCATTCCCTTAACAGTTTTTATTTAACAAACACTCCACGACACAGCAAGCACAAATAAATCACCAACATATCAGTAGTAGTAGTAGTTGTTGTTGTTGTTGGTGTTGTTGTTTTTTTATTATAGTGAAAGGTAAGTCCAATAAAATGTGGGTGCGGAGCACTCTAAGAGCAAAGAGAGTAATGACGTATTATACGTATATAAAAATGAGATAACAAGAGAGCAACGACAATTTTGTGAACTTGTTTAGCGTATGTACGAATATAACAATGAATGTATGTATGTATGTCTGTTGCTTTGCATTCTTTGACTTTTGTGGGAATAAAACAAAAAGTATTGAGCAAGAAAATAATGACACAAGTGCTTGCACTGGGTCTTTAAATAATTTTAAGTATTAATATTATTTAACTGTAACGTCATCATATGGTCTAACGCTGTTTTTTATTTTCCAATGTAACATTTACGAATGTGTTCATAGAAATCGAAAAGGTATCGTGTAGCAAAAAGGTGTTAACACATCGCCCATGACTTCGAACACTCATTGGATTATTTTTTTTAAAAATACATTCAATAAATTAAAAATTTCTTAAAAAAAGTTTATCATTTTACAAAAAGTATCTTTTCTTAAAGATCCATTTTAATTACAGTATTTTTCAACAGGCGCCTTTGGCGTGTTGGAACTAACTAGTACAAAATATAGCGAAAGGAACTTCGTTCCAACCGGGTGTCCCTTGACACCTCTCATGTATTTTATGCTTTTGCGTACACATTTTATATTTACACGCTGAAAACAATCGCCTAGCAACATATTGCAGGAAACATGTATATGTTTGAAACCATTGATTAAATGAATTGATGATCTTGTGCTTTTTTATTCTTTATTGTCTGTCACTTTTTGTGTTCAGCAGTTTTCAACCTACAAATCAACATTTGGGTCACAAACATATGTATTATAACATATTAATCATTGCGTCTACATGTAATATTGAATAGTAAACACAATGTGTTTGGACACAAGTTTATTATATTTGCAACAACAACAAAAGTAAAATTTTCAGAGTATATGTGTACAGTTCGTGTAGCTTTGTGCAAACCTTTTGTGCTTTTGTGCTCACTATGTGTACTATTGTTTTGTGTAACGCCATAACAAGTTTCACTTCAAAAACATTTTGTCAAACGTTAAAAGAACTTAGAATTTACAGCCTTTAAGTTAAGTTATTCGGACATGTTACTAATTTCAGATTTATCTCAAATGTAATCTACAAAATTAAGAAAATACAAAACAGACAGTCATTTGCATTCATCTTTAGAGACACCTGTGAACAAAAAACAACCAACCGAAAACCGTTTGAGGGGACATGGTATGAAATCATCAACACTATCATCATCATCATCGCCGTCATCAACATACATAAGTTTGTTTAAATAAGACAAACAACTACGTTAATACTTAAAAACAACCAAAAAAGCTGAGAGACTCAAAATCTGTTTAATATGTTCAGATGGGATTCAACACAAATATATTTTTCCCATAATGATCCAACAG
This sequence comes from Phaonia tiefii, assembly GCA_963931995.1. Lineage (NCBI taxonomy): Eukaryota > Metazoa > Arthropoda > Insecta > Diptera > Muscidae > Phaonia > Phaonia tiefii. Next base: position 233,862,946 of record OZ008370.1, read on the forward strand.
CCGCTTGTGCAGAAACATCCAAGTGTATATGAAAACAGCCACTGCAATGGCCCATAATGTTTTCTGTATGAAAATTATGGCATAATAAACATATAAGAGACATCATTTGTAAAATATGCTAACATTTCACAGCGACATCCATCCACTCCACCGATGGGGCGCTAAGTTTTGAAACTCTGAAACATAACAATGGATCGTTTTTCAGATGTCGCTTGCAGCGGCTTAATGACAAATGTTTTGACAGGGAATACGAGTACTATTTCTAAAATTATGAATAGTTGAGATAAAATTATGAATGATAATACCAATAAATGGAGAGAAAAAAAAAACAACAACACAGAAAAACTATTAACACGATGGCATCTTTGTAAGTAAATGATGTTTGAAACAATTTTCGAATGTGTGGCAAATTGAAATGTCATCAGAGTGATGCAAATAGAGTTGAATGATTGTAATCTGTCACAAAGATTACACTATATATCAAAAGAAGATTTGTGTTGCACACATTGTTGCGATAGTTAAATGGGGGAATACTTGATCTATTGTGAGAGGATAATGGCTGGAATTTAGAGCACTTGTCCAGACAATCAGCAATGTGTTTACTGCACTATTCCTAATACTAATTGGCAAGCTCTGAGAAATAGGCGGTGAGTTATGGATCATTTTAAAAATTATTCTATTCGACAAATTTTTCGTGGAGTTTTTTCCCACAAAATAGCTAAGGCAACACAGTATTACATTTTATGTCGCAAATCGTAGTTGCTTTTGATTATACTGTTCGACCTTTTGTACTTTTGTGTAGAATTTCTGATCTTTTAAATACACTTCCCGTACTTTTGTGAATTCTTTCTTGGTACACATTACATTCTTTTTTTAAATTATTTTTCTACACTTCAGTAATTCTGTGGTCACAAAAAGTAACAGCCTAAGTCGATTCTAAAATTTTTCAAGGAGAGCAGTTTAAAGTTTAATATCTGTACTGGAAATCAGGAGTCGGAGTTTTTGTGATAACTTTGTTACAGATAACAAGGAAACGAATTCTTTTACTTACTTCTTAACAAAAAAAAGGGTTGCTTATTTGAGCACGGTGACTTTTCAAAAAAATTTTTCAATTTTGTCCTAACTCGAGTTAGGCTGTTATTGTTTGTGACCACAGAAATATCCAATTACAAAGAATTGTATAATGAAGTTTGAATGGCCATAAGCGTTTCAATGATATCTATAATAACATTTAAATTCCGATTTGTGTTGCATTGTGTCTTAAAAAAGGACATAAAGGACATACAACAATGTTAGCTAGAGAGAGGATTTTCGACTTTCACGACTCCAAGTGGAAAATAATTGAAAAAATAATTGATTGGCAAATTTCATTGAAAACATAAGATCACCGAAGTATCTTAACCAAAAATGTATTCTTGGTTTTTTAATTTAATTTATTATTCAAAAATTTTACGTTAATAAAAAAAATCGTACTAGTAAATTGTATCGGTTAGAGGCAGGTCTACTGAGTTGATCGGTACCCATAAAATGTCTGTAGAAAATCTAATTTTTTAGATTTTCCTTAATTTTTTTTTGAAAAAAAAAATATTTTTTTCCACTATTTTCAAAAGACTCCAAATATTTCACTCACAATCTTTGGCAAAATTGTAGCTATGATAAAACTGAACAACTTTAGTGAACATATTAATACAATCTGAACATCTCTAGTTACCCTAAATAGCACAAAATGCCACTTTGTATCTTCAAAATGGTCATTTGCATATATGGATATGTCATCATTACTCGAGAACGACGTGTCCGATTTTGTCCGAATAAATTAGGAAAAACTTAGAATTACAATACTTGTAATCTATTCCTACACTATTTTACAATGTTACTAACAATTTCGCAGTTATAAAAGAGTGTGTGTTGAACTGAATTGTCTATTATTTCCAACAAAAACTAACCATTTTTCAATTAGAAAAATGTTCATGACTTGTAAGCTTGTAGTATGAATTTCTCATACATTAACCAAAAATTGTGAAAGAAAAATATTGTTTTGCTAAAAAATCCAAATTTTGTGTTATTAAAAAACCAAGAAATATTTTAGAAACGGAAAAAAAGTTAAGTTTTATTAGTTTACCCTAAAGTTACAAGACCAATGAACAAAATGAGATATGTGTTCTAGAAATCGATGAACGCGTTTCGCTCTTATTCACAATTTTGTGAAGGTGTCTCATTTTGACGAGAATTGTGGATTTATATTTGGGTTCTATATGATGATAATATCGTAATAAAAAATTTTAATTTTTTAAGAAAAAAAATATTTGCTTCACCATTGTTTTTTTTTATAACTTCGAAACTGTTGATTACATTGAGAAAAGTGTAAGAGTAGATTAAAGGAATTGTAATTCAAAATTTTTCAAAATTTATTCGGACAAAATCGGACACATCGTTCTCGACTAATGATGATATATAAATAAAAATTAACCTTTTTAAGATACAAAGTGGTATTTATGAGCAATTTAGTGTAACTAAACACGTACAGATTCTATTAATATGTTCACAAAAGTTCTTCAGCTTTATCATGGCTACAATTTTTCCAAATATTGTAAGTGAAAATTTAGAGCCCCTTGAAGTTATGCTGAAAAAAGTGAAAAAAATATTAGATTTTCAAAAAAAGAAGTCCAGGAAGATCTGAGAATTGGTAAAAATCAATTTTATCAAAAATGTGACTTGATACAGACATTTCATGGGTACCGATAAACTCAGTAGACTTGCCTCTAACCCATACAATTTACTAGAACGATGATACACAAATTTCATTCCAAAAACTACAACAGTGTAATCTTTGGTAGTCACATAGCTCATCATCGATGATTTCCGCACTAAATTCGGTAATCGTATTATCAGCCGTGTTGGTGATGTCAACTGGGGCGCCACGAAATAACCCCGAATGAAATAACCCCCAAACTCGAAAATGAAATAATACCCAATGAAACAACCCCCAAAATCAAATGAAAAAAACCCCCAAAATGAAAACGAAATAAAGCCCAAACAAGATGAAAATAACCCCAAATTAGAATTGAAAGAACCCCCAAAAGATATCGGTATTAGCGCCTAATGAAATAACCCCCAAAATAGAAAAGAAATATCCCCCAATGAAGCAAGCCCCAAGTAAATGAAATGAACCCCAAAATAGTTATTATTAATTATAATACTATTATTAAAGAATTTACAGGAATTCATTGTTGTAAAAAGGGTAATTTCTAGCGGAAATGAAATAAACCCCAAAATATGATAAAGTAACCCCCAAAACCAAAATGAAACTATCCCAAAAAAAAAAGGAAAAGGAGAAATAATCCCCAAATTAAATTTGAAATAATTCCCGAAAATTAGGAAATTGTCACTAAATTCGTTATTCCTGCTTTTTTGGGGATTATTTCATTTTCGAGTTTGGGGGTTATTTCGTGACGCTGTCAACTGGTCGCCACGGAGCTGCGATTTGATCACTTTAGACTTTTTCGTGGAAGGTGCAGTTAAAGATCAATGCTATGCGAATAATCCACAAACGATCCACACCCTTGAGGCTATGTTGCCCTAACCATTCGTGATATCGAACCAGAAACTGTCAGCAAAGTCTTGGAAAATTGGACAGACAAGATGAGGTACCCCGATAATACACGCTGAAAAAACTACCCCAGCTACATATTGCAGGAATCATGTACATGTTAGCATGCATTGTTTTCATGAATTGAAGAAGTGCTACTTTTCTGTTACTTTATTGTCTGTCAAGTTTTTGATTTGGTTCACAAACACAGATATTATAACTTATTAGTCATTGTGTCTCCATGATGTAATATTGAATAGCAAACACAATGTGTTTGGACACAACTCTACTATGTTTGGAACAAAATACAAACACGTTGTATTTACATGCAAACAGCAAAAAAAGACAGGTTTTGCAGCGTGCAGTCGCAGCAGCCACAAGAATGAAATCGTGTTCCATACATAATGGGACTAATTGTTATTTCTAATAAAGCCATAATTTACCAAAAGAAATTAGATTTGGTTCATTTTATTTAATTTTTAAAAAGATAGTTATATTTTGCCATTTAGAGGCTTCGGCTTATTCTTATATAGCTGCGGCTTCAGCTGAATATTGTTATAATGGGGATTCGGCTGAATCCGGTTTCGGTTGACTATTCTTAATAGCATTTCCGGTCAACTGTGCCGGTATGGCGACATAGCGACACAGCGACTTTGGCTTACAGCGGCTTTGGTTGACTATTAATATATAGCGTCTTCGGCTGACTATTCCCGTATAGAGCCTTCGGCGACTATTCTTATATAACTGCTTGGGCTGACAATTCTTGTTTAGAGGCTTGAGCTGACTATTCTTATATAGTGGCTTCGATTGATTACACCGTGTTACACACATTCTGTCCTATGAACCAAATTTACTTTTTCGGAAAGGGGATAAAAAATAAAAATACACGTATATCGGCGATTTTCATGTACACGTCAGAATTTTTTTTTTTTAAGTTTGAAGTATAAAGCTCGTAGTGGCTTGTGTGAAAGCCTTTGGACCGATTTTTAACCCTTTTTCAGTGATCCAATCAAGCTGATTTTTTCCAGGCAGACTCGTCTGTATCACGTCAAATTTTTTAAAGAATAGCTTTTTATCAATTCTCAGATTTTGCTACATTTTTTTTTTTTTTTTAAAATGGTTATCGTTTTTTTTAAGGTTTCAGTTCGTTAAAAAAACAATTTTTTATTTATTACTTTTGTTTAATAAAAATAAAGAATTGTTACATTAAAAATTTTAATGTTTTTAAAGAAATTTAGGCCTTTTATTTTTGCGGTTGTAAGCATTTGCTTCAGTATCGCGACAAATAGACCAACAGTATTCGCCAAGCATATGCGTAATGTCTTTTCCTTTAAAGCGCTTTTCAATAGCCGCAATGTCCTGATGGAACCTTTCGCCATGCTCATCGCTACAAGCTCCTAAATCATCAGGGAAAAAATCTAAATGATTGTGAAGAAAATGGATCTTTAGCGACATTAATATGCCCATTTCGCCATATGCCGAAACCATTTCTGCTACAATATTTCTATAATTGGCAGCTCGTTTGTTGCCAAGAAACTGCTCAATAACGGCAACTGTACCTTTCCATGCACGTTGTTCGATAGCATTTAATTTTGATGAAAATTCAGAACTTGCAATTATTTTTTTTATCTGCGGACCATTGAAAACACCTTAAATCAAAAAAATCATTAAAAAACATAAAGTTACTGAATGACTTCTTAAAAAAAATACCTGCATGAATCTTTGCGCCGCTCAATTTCGGAAAAATTTTGCGCAAAGTTGCAATGGCCTCGCCATCACGATCCAGTTTTTTAACAAAATTTGATACGAGACCGAGCTTAATGTGTAATGAAGGCAAAATGATTTGAGACGGCTGCACCAATGGTAGATTCTGACTATTCCTATACAGCGGTTCTAGTTGACTATTCTTATATAGCGGCTTCGGTTGAGTATTCCTATGTAGCGTCATTGACTGACTATTCCTATATAGCGCCTTCGGCTGACTATTCCTGGTTAGAGGCTTCGGCGACTATTCTTGTAGAGCTGCTTGGGCTGGCTATTCCTATACGGCGACTTCAGATGACTATTCTTTTATACCAAGTTTCGGTTGACTATTCCTATGTAGCGCCTTTGACTGACTATTCCTATATAGCACCTTCGGCTGACGATTCCTGTCTAGAGGCTTCGGCGACTATTCGTATATAGCTGCTTGGGCTGACTATTCCTATACAGGCTTCAGCTGACTATACTTATATAGCGGCTTCGGTCGACTATTCCTATGTTGCGTCTTTGACTGACTATTCCTATATAGCGCCGTCGGCTGACTATTCCTGTTTAGAGGCTCCGGCGACTATTTTAATATAGCTGATTGGGCTGACTATACCTGTACAGCGAATTCAACCGACTATTCATATTATAGCGGCTTCGGTTGACTAATTCTTTGACTGACTATTCCTATAAAGCTCCTTCGGCTGATTAATACTTTTTATAGGCTTCAACGACTATTCTTACATAGTAAAGGCTTTGGCTGACTGTTCCTACGTAGCGTCTTTGACTGACTATTCGTATACAGCGGCTGCAGCTGACTATTCTTATTTAGCGGCTTCGGTTGACTATTCGTATGTAGCATCTTTGATTGGCTATTCCTATATAGCACCTTTGCCAGACTATTCTTCTTTAGAGGCTTCTGCGACTATTCTTATATAGCTGCTAAGGCTGACTATTTCTATATAGTGACTCCAGGAGATTATTCCAATACAATGACATCTGTTGAGTATTCCTATATAGCAGCTTCCGTTGGCTGACTGACAATTATCATGCACTTAACTCATTTGCAGTCGATCCCTAATCGCACATTCCTGATTCTGAACTGCCCACCGAATCCAAAACGCAGCCTGCTAAATATATAGAGTGTATTTTAAGCCCAATCGAGTGCTCTCAGCCCAAGATAAGGATTTGCAGAAGAATGTTGTCAAGCCAAGACGTGTGTTCTCAATCCAAGGCTAATGTTCCCCGCAGAGGGTCTTCAAGCCAAGACAAGTGTTCTCAATCAAGGCAATCAATAGTGTTGGAAATCCAATACGTGCGTTTTCAACTAGTGAATTAGTTGATGTTATTTGGTAAAAATATTAATAAAGAAGCTGAATTCGAGACCCAGTAAAGGGTAAACTAACTTGTTCTTATTTCGAAAGATTTTGGTGGATCCTAACGAAAGTCCCTGGACATCTGAGATTACTGCAGCCTTCAGCAAAACCATGTTCCAATATGTTTCAATGGCAAATGTTTTGATTACACAGAATTAAATAAATGCAATTTTCGTGTCTTAAAATGACTATTAAAGTTTTTAAAACCGCGCCGGGAAACTTGATTTTGAAATTGGGTCTTAAAACGGGATACTATGTCTGCCCATAGATTTTTTGAATCGGTTCGGGTACACGAGTTTGTTTCTTGTTTCCATTTTGTTTCATTAATGATCTAGGTCCCATATTAGGCCACCTTGACGTTTGTACCTCGAGCTAATCTTTTTTGACCCACCATCTAAACATGATTTCGTGAAGACAGTCTGGCATATTATACCTCATAAGAAACGAACAAACTTCAGCTAAACGACCGTTGTAGCTAGAACGGCCTTTTTTTTTTTTATCGAACTTTATTTTTTGTAGAACAACGGAAAAACTTGAAACATCACTCTTTTTAAAAACGGATATTTTTTCAAACTCTGATTAGGATACAGTTACTGAAATTTTATAAAACTGTCACAATTTTGTAATGATATTGTACTTAATCAATTATAAATTTAATCAATTTTCGGGAAATAAATAAAAATTGAACATTTTCTAAAACATTGGAGAAGGTGGCGAAATTCTAAAACCCGTGAACTTTGACATCTTCCTTGATGAACATTTTTATTACCAAATAAATTTTTTTTATATGTTTGTAGCATTTCTGATAACATATGTATGTACGGCCAAGCATTTTTAACTAGTTAAGCAAAATTGGAAAAGTCTTAACCGTATTGTACATATTATCTATCTATCATCCTCGCCTGGTCTTGCCAAAAGGTCTCCCCACATCTTCACTTGTACAAGAGAATCTAATTGATTGTTTCCCCAATATTAATATAAAACCCTTAAAGCTGTAAGGCCACCTATTGCCGTCAGGTATTTTTTATGTAAATTAAATTTTGTTTTAAACGATTATCACGATATCTTATTAACAGTTGTCTGTTATACGTGTAAAAAAATAAATTTAATTATTTACGGCTTTAAAGAGTGAAACAGAAAGAAATAAACGTTTTACTTGACCGTTACGTGTAAATAATAGTTGAAATTTCCTATTTAAAAACAATAATTTGAAAGCGAATAAAGCTCTTTTCTCTAATCTTAATTTGGTAACACAATACACACTAATGCGTCGACTTGAAAAATCAGTCATGTGTGCCTAAACCGCAGGCACTTTTCCTGATTCAAGCATAACTCCCTACACCCATTACTGTTTTAATAGATTAATTCGAGGGGAAAACCCACAGAACATTTAGATTTAATTGCGCTACACATGAAATAACAGTTAAGGTGTAAATAAACAATATTCGTCAGCTCCATGAACCCATTAAATTAAAAAAATTAAAATGAGAATGATGATTGATGAACGTATTGTAGTACGATACTACTAGCCAAGGGCCGCGTCGCCGCACTGTGGGACCTTAGCCGAAAATCGTGGCAAAAATCAAAAATTCGACAAAACGATTTTGTAAAATCTGATTTTTTTTTGTTTTTGGGCTTGTTGGAAAGGTCTTTAAGAGGCCTTTCAGAATTAATAAAAAAAAGTAGAACAAAGTCAAATAGCCGAGATACAGAGCTTTCGGAAAAAAATGGAAAAAAAATTCACACAACCCCAATTTGCTCAGCCAGATGGCACGTAACTCATGTCTGTTGCAATTGTAACCGAAAATGGAAATGGAAGCCAGACATCTTGTGATATAAAAAACAATCATGACAATAGTAGTTTCTTAACTAAAGAACTTTTTCTGAGCAATTTATAAAAAAAAGTCCAAAAATGTGCTAATTTTTTTGGTTCATTTGAATAAAGGCACTATAACTAATTTTAATGAAAAACAGTTTTTCTTGTTTTTTTTAAATTTATTTTACTTTATTTAAGAACTATTAGTAATGGGTACAACCCCCTTTATTTTTAATAACTTCAAATATACGGATTTCCATTGAGAGATAAAGAAAATTTATGTAATCCAACGAAATTTGATTCCAAGCAGCCTTAATGGCCTGAATTAGTGGCAGCTTGTCATCAAATTGTCTACCTCCGTCATAATCCTTACGAGATAACCAACCCCAGACATTTTCGATAATGTTTAGATCTGGCGAATAGGGTGGCCAATAAAGAATATTAACATTTTGGCTTGCAATGAACTTCTTTACTATTCTGGCGTTGTGTATAGGGGCATTATCCTGTTGCAATATCCAAGATATGGGACCAAATAGTTCACTGAATTTCGGAAAAGCCGATTCCAGTAACGTTTTATAGCTTGCACCAGTCATGTGTGCACTTTCAAATTCAAGATCGTGCCATAGTACGTAATAACTAGAACCCAACACCATAACGCCGGCCTCTTGGCTGTGATGTCGGTTCAAAAAACGCTTTTCTTTGCGGAGATCATGGAAATAATAGTTGTAGCCATCAGGCCCATCCAAATTTAACTTCTTCTCGTCCGTAAATACAACGGTTCTCAAGTCATTTACATGACCTCTTGGCTGCACATCCCATACCATGTAGTCTCTTGCGAATTGAAGCCGCTTTTCCTTACAACGAGCATTAAGTGCCGGTTTTTTTTTGGAATTTCAGATATTTAAGAAACTGAAGACTTGCTCGCTTCCACTCTAGCTTGAGCTCTTATTTTTGACCAGGATAAGGCAGAACTAGAAGCAATTCTAATGATTTTTCTTTCCTCATACGTAGATAAAGACAATGAAACCCTTCATTTAAAATTTTTTCCATACCCCTCGGGGTCCTTGATATAATTGTCGACAACTGTTGGGCTCCGTCCAATTTTTTTAGCTATTGCTCGGTTAGAATATTCTTCAGAACGGTAAACATCGATTTTAGTTTTTTCCGATAGATTTAAAATTTATTGATTTGCCATTTTGACTCGTAAATTGATTAAGATGTAATAAATTATATTAAACAAATGCTCCCTACAGAAAATCATCGCTTACTTTAGAAATAATAAAATAAATAATAAAGTGCCTTTATTCAAGTGAACCAAAAAAAAAATAGCACATTTGTTGACTTTTTTTTATAAATTGCTTAAAAAAAGTTAGAGTTTTTTTGTAAAGGATTTTTCAACAGAGACGCTACAAAAGTAAATCGATAAGGACAGCAAACGACGCCATATTTTTTCCCGCTCTTTTGACATTTGTCTTCAGTAAGGTTTGCCATTTCATCATGGAAAGATATACGAGCCAACAACGAGTCGAAATTATTAAAATTTACTACCGAAATTTGGAGTCAGTGGCCTCAACTGCAGTGGCCTCAATCATCTTCAGCGATGAGGCTCATTTCTGGCTGAATGGCTTCGTCAATAAGCAAAATATGCGTTATTGGTCAGACGGCAATTCACACGTAATCCATGAGTCATCATCGCATCCCGAAAAAATTACGGATTGGTGCGGTTTATGGGCCGGCGGCGTCATTGGGCCGTACTTCTTCCGTGATGATCAAGACCGGCACATTACTGTGAATGCGAATCGCTACCGTTCAATGATAACCGAATATTTTTGGCCCCAATTGGATAATATGGACTTCGAGGACATGTGGTTCTAACAGGACGGCGCCACAAGCCACACAGCGAATGCCACAATCAATTTATTGGAAACCAAGTTTAGTGAACGTGTTATCTCACGAAATGGCCCAGTCGATTGGCCGCCTCGGTCGTGCGATTGGAAAAAAATTGGAAAGTCTTAACCGTATTGTACATATTATCTATCTATCATCCTCGCCTGGTCTTGCCAAAAGGTCTCCCCACATCTTCACTTGTACAAGAGAATCTAATTGATTGTTTCCCCAATATTAATATAAAACCCTTAAAGCTGTAAGGCCACCTATTGCCGTCAGGTATTTTTTATGTAAATTAAATTTTGTTTTAAACGATTATCACGATATCTTATTAACAGTTGTCTGTTATACGTGTAAAAAAATAAATTTAATTATTTACGGCTTTAAAGAGTGAAACAGAAAGAAATAAACGTTTTACTTGACCGTTACGTGTAAATAATAGTTGAAATTTCCTATTTAAAAACAATAATTTGAAAGCGAATAAAGCTCTTTTCTCTAATCTTAATTTGGTAACACAATACACACTAATGCGTCGACTTGAAAAATCAGTCATGTGTGCCTAAACCGCAGGCACTTTTCCTGATTCAAGCATAACTCCCTACACCCATTACTGTTTTAATAGATTAATTCGAGGGGAAAACCCACAGAACATTTAGATTTAATTGCGCTACACATGAAATAACAGTTAAGGTGTAAATAAACAATATTCGTCAGCTCCATGAACCCATTAAATTAAAAAAATTAAAATGAGAATGATGATTGATGAACGTATTGTAGTACGATACTACTAGCCAAGGGCCGCGTCGCCGCACTGTGGGACCTTAGCCGAAAATCGTGGCAAAAATCAAAAATTCGACAAAACGATTTTGTAAAATCTGATTTTTTTTTGTTTTTGGGCTTGTTGGAAAGGTCTTTAAGAGGCCTTTCAGAATTAATAAAAAAAAGTAGAACAAAGTCAAATAGCCGAGATACAGAGCTTTCGGAAAAAAATGGAAAAAAAATTCACACAACCCCAATTTGCTCAGCCAGATGGCACGTAACTCATGTCTGTTGCAATTGTAACCGAAAATGGAAATGGAAGCCAGACATCTTGTGATATAAAAAACAATCATGACAATAGTAGTTTCTTAACTAAAGAACTTTTTCTGAGCAATTTATAAAAAAAAGTCCAAAAATGTGCTAATTTTTTTGGTTCATTTGAATAAAGGCACTATAACTAATTTTAATGAAAAACAGTTTTTCTTGTTTTTTTTAAATTTATTTTACTTTATTTAAGAACTATTAGTAATGGGTACAACCCCCTTTATTTTTAATAACTTCAAATATACGGATTTCCATTGAGAGATAAAGAAAATTTATGTAATCCAACGAAATTTGATTCCAAGCAGCCTTAATGGCCTGAATTAGTGGCAGCTTGTCATCAAATTGTCTACCTCCGTCATAATCCTTACGAGATAACCAACCCCAGACATTTTCGATAATGTTTAGATCTGGCGAATAGGGTGGCCAATAAAGAATATTAACATTTTGGCTTGCAATGAACTTCTTTACTATTCTGGCGTTGTGTATAGGGGCATTATCCTGTTGCAATATCCAAGATATGGGACCAAATAGTTCACTGAATTTCGGAAAAGCCGATTCCAGTAACGTTTTATAGCTTGCACCAGTCATGTGTGCACTTTCAAATTCAAGATCGTGCCATAGTACGTAATAACTAGAACCCAACACCATAACGCCGGCCTCTTGGCTGTGATGTCGGTTCAAAAAACGCTTTTCTTTGCGGAGATCATGGAAATAATAGTTGTAGCCATCAGGCCCATCCAAATTTAACTTCTTCTCGTCCGTAAATACAACGGTTCTCAAGTCATTTACATGACCTCTTGGCTGCACATCCCATACCATGTAGTCTCTTGCGAATTGAAGCCGCTTTTCCTTACAACGAGCATTAAGTGCCGGTTTTTTTTTGGAATTTCAGATATTTAAGAAACTGAAGACTTGCTCGCTTCCACTCTAGCTTGAGCTCTTATTTTTGACCAGGATAAGGCAGAACTAGAAGCAATTCTAATGATTTTTCTTTCCTCATACGTAGATAAAGACAATGAAACCCTTCATTTAAAATTTTTTCCATACCCCTCGGGGTCCTTGATATAATTGTCGACAACTGTTGGGCTCCGTCCAATTTTTTTAGCTATTGCTCGGTTAGAATATTCTTCAGAACGGTAAACATCGATTTTAGTTTTTTCCGATAGATTTAAAATTTATTGATTTGCCATTTTGACTCGTAAATTGATTAAGATGTAATAAATTATATTAAACAAATGCTCCCTACAGAAAATCATCGCTTACTTTAGAAATAATAAAATAAATAATAAAGTGCCTTTATTCAAGTGAACCAAAAAAAAAATAGCACATTTGTTGACTTTTTTTTATAAATTGCTTAAAAAAAGTTAGAGTTTTTTTGTAAAGGATTTTTCAACAGAGACGCTACAAAAGTAAATCGATAAGGACAGCAAACGACGCCATATTTTTTCCCGCTCTTTTGACATTTGTCTTCAGTAAGGTTTGCCATTTCATCATGGAAAGATATACGAGCCAACAACGAGTCGAAATTATTAAAATTTACTACCGAAATTTGGAGTCAGTGGCCTCAACTGCAGTGGCCTCAATCATCTTCAGCGATGAGGCTCATTTCTGGCTGAATGGCTTCGTCAATAAGCAAAATATGCGTTATTGGTCAGACGGCAATTCACACGTAATCCATGAGTCATCATCGCATCCCGAAAAAATTACGGATTGGTGCGGTTTATGGGCCGGCGGCGTCATTGGGCCGTACTTCTTCCGTGATGATCAAGACCGGCACATTACTGTGAATGCGAATCGCTACCGTTCAATGATAACCGAATATTTTTGGCCCCAATTGGATAATATGGACTTCGAGGACATGTGGTTCTAACAGGACGGCGCCACAAGCCACACAGCGAATGCCACAATCAATTTATTGGAAACCAAGTTTAGTGAACGTGTTATCTCACGAAATGGCCCAGTCGATTGGCCGCCTCGGTCGTGCGATTTGACGCCGTTAGATTATTTCCTGTGGGGCTAAGTCAAGTCTATGGTCTATGCCAATAAGCCAGCGACGATTGATGAACTTCGTACAAGTATCGAACGTGAAATTGCAGCAGTATCGGCCGATTTATGCTTGAAAACCGCCGAAAATTGGGTTCGGCGTCTGGACTTCTGCAAGCGTGCCCGTGGTGGCCATGCAAAAGAAATCGAGTTCCATACATAATGGCATCGAACGTACTTTCACAGGAATAAAGAATTTCATTGGTATCTAAAACCGGTTTTGTTTTATTTAAAAAAACTTTTGTAGCGCTCTTATTGAAAAACCCGTTATTTCTTTCCAGGCACCGGTTCCATGTATTTGGTGGTCTTCTGGTCTCCGACACCCCTGCGGGTTGCATTCAAGTGCCGCTCTAGCAATATCTGTTGTTGGACGCCCAAGTACATATCCTATCCAAGTAAATTTTCTTTTATGTATATCCAATTCAATAGGACTGTTGCATATACGTTGCCAGAGTACTTCATTATAAACTGTTTTGAGCCAGTAGATACGGAGAATTTGTCTCAGACAACGATTAACAAACGGTTGAACGTTCTTCATTGTCAGCTACGTCAAGCTCCAAGTACACCCAGAGAACTTGTTGTTTGAAAAGAGGTTGTGGCAACCGTAAATTCGGCTGTTACCACCGATTTGGGGTTGCCCCAACCGAATTGAGGTTGTCAAGACCGAATTCGGTTGGAGTAACCGAATGTGGCATCAATTCAATACCGAATTTGGTATCAATTCGGTTGTAACTACCGAATTTGGTATCAATTCAGTTGTAACTACCGAATTTGGTATCAATTCGGTCGCAATAACCGACTTCACACTTAAGTCGGTTGCAACGACCGAATTCGGCGTCAATTCGGTTGCTGTAACCGAATTTCTCATCAATTCTGTAGGTACAACCAAATTTCATTTTGAACTTGACGTTTTAAATAATGAAAACAAATATTATAATAAAAAAAAGGTAACGTATAATTGTACCTGTCGCCGCGATATCAAGATTGTTTTGTGGTTATTAACAAAGGTAAGTTAACATATTGTAATTATGGTTTTTGTATTAACTCGTCTTATTTTGTAGAAAATGCCCAAGAAGGTATCAACAGTTTTGGAAATTGTCAAGGTTGGTGCTGCAATCAACTGTGTGTGACACGGTTGAAGACCTTCATTAACAGATACAACACGCCAAAATTGGAGCGGTTACCCATGAGGGCCGGGACTTCCAAAAAGGTCGGTATTTGCAAATGTTTTACCCTAAAGATTACCCTATTTTTTAATACGAATACATGAAAATAAATCATTACTTAATAATAAATAAGCTTTCAGTTTCATTTACTTCATTTGTCACACTATCTAATGAGGTTGCGTCAAACTCTAATGAGGTTGCGTCAAACTCTAATGACGTTGTGTCAACCTCTAATGACAACCTCTAATATTTGAGTTATTAAGAAGCCCAGGAACCAAAATTACATTTGTATTGGCTTTACAAATATAGTTATACATAATTTCCAAGTGAAATTTGAAAAAAATCAATTGAAATTTTAAAATTCTTATTGTATATAATTTGATCTGAAGTTATTTGTTAAAAGAATATTTTTTCATTTCTTATGTGCTACAAAGATTAGGGGGTTTTTCCTGCAATTACAAAAAATGTAAATAGTCAGCACCAAGATTTGAACGCACGTTGGCGGACGATCGTTACGAAGTTTGTGACTCTTCTCACAAGCGCCTTAACATTCTAGGCCATACTGTTCACATTGTAACTTTTTCTTTCCATCTAATTCTATCCGAAATTTCAATTGATTTTTAAAAATTTAATTTTTGAAATCTAAAAATTCTATTTGAAATTTGAAATACATCAATTGAAATTTAAAAAACATCAAATGAAAATTAAAAGACATCAACTGAAATTTAAAAGACATCATTTGAATTTTAAAATATATCAATTGAAATTTGAAATACATCAATTGCAATTTAAAGCACACAAATTGAAATTTAAAATTCATCAAAATTCATCAATCATCAAATTTAAAAGACAACGATTTAAATTTGAAAAACATCAATTGAAACTTAAAAGATATCAGCTGAAATTTAAAAAACATCATTTGAATTTGAAAAAACATCAATTCCAGTTTAAAAGACACCAATTGATATTTTAAAATTAATAATAATTTAATTTTTAATAATTTTTAAATTTCAAGTGAAGAATTTTAAATTTCAATTAATGTGTTTCAAATTTTAATTGCTGGTTTTTAAAATTCAAAGGATGTATTTAAAATTTCAGTTGATATATATAATTTAAATCATTGTCTTTTAAATTTCCATTGATGTTTTTTAAATTTCATTTGATGTATTTCAAATTTCAAATAGAATTTTTAAATTTCAATTAATGTGTTTCAAATTTCAACTAAAATTTTCAAAATTCAATTGATATTTTTCAAAATTATATTGATATTTTTTTTAAATTTCTATTGGATATGGTGAAGAATTCGGTTTACGCGATGAAAACAATCTATCGCTATTTCTTGTTTGGATGTAAATATAACGTGTATTTGGAGCATGTCACAAATGTAGTATACTTGTGCCGAAACACATTGAATGTGCCGTTCAGTATTACATGTTTGAGACACAATGATTAATAGGTTATAATATATGTGTTCGTAATGCAATTATAATTTTGTTTGTGATACAAATACTGTTCTGTTTGGTGCACTATCTATTTAAGATTAATTTGTCGCTGTGCTCTGTTGAGAGGAAAATAATAAAAGAGGGACAAAGAGAGATTGTTTTCAGCCTAAGTTAAAGTGATTGCAAGTGTATAAATATATTATGTATTGCATTATTCTTTATGTCCGTGATTCATAAATATTCCTGAATGCTTGGGTAAATGAATTGAGTAATTCTTATGCCGACTGAAATGTTGCGTTTTAGTTTCATGCATTCAATCGTCAATCGTTTGTTTGGGAGGAAACACACGTATGCTTTGACGTAAGTATATAGATGTTTGGGATGAAACACGCTTATGGCTCCACGTAAAAGTATGCATCTTTGCAAGTTAACATGCTAATGTTTTCATTTAAATATAAGTGATTTTAGAAATTGCAAATATATGAATATTTGGAGTATGCTCCGAAGATATACATGATTGCTGCAGAATATGTTTGACAGAATAAGTTACAGAGGTATTTCTTTCAGCGTGTATGGAGTTCATTTTGAAGCTAGCGTATACAATTTCACGAGATGGAGAAAGTTTTGACGGGAATACACCACAAAAGCAGTAACAAAATATTCGAATCAATCATACCAATTAAGTTATTCCAGAAGCTTGGACTGAACGTAAACTGCCCAAATCATAGATATGGAACTACGAACTATGGAAATACGTTCAGGATTTTTTTAAAATAATGGTGGATCAGTCCGAAGTGGGCACGCTGAAAACCCCGTTCCCTGTAACATTATACCAGAACCATATGTATGTTTGGAAGATCCATATACTTACATTCAAGTATTATTTTCATGAATTGAAAATTGGCTGCTTTTTGGGTTTTTGTTGTCTGTCTCGTTTTTGTTTCACCAGTTTTCTACAAACAAAGCTATAAGAGGAAGTAGCATTTAAAATTAATTTGTCTCCCTAAATAGTTCTGCCCTGCTTACTAAGAAAGACTCCAAAATATTAAAAACAAATATATTTTTTTTAAGATCAAGTTAGCAATATTTTGCACCTTCCGTTGTGGTTGGAAATTGCGGCAAAACTACATAAAAAAAATGGTGTCTCATAAAATCCCCTGAAGGGATTAAGGAGAGCTTCTCACAATCAGCGAGATTTGCGCTTTCTAGTTTTTACACTCACTGATTGGGACCTACAGTTTTACACCGGTTCCGAACGGTATTTTGTGAGCTTTTTTCATGGCTAAGTACTCGATAGTGTCGCCATCACTAAGCGAGGTGACAGTCGTCGAAAGAAATGTAAGGTGGTCTGAGCAGGGCTCGAACCCACGTTCTAATGTACGAGAGCCGCGCACACTAACCATTGCACCACCGATGGCCAACTACATAAATGTTATTAATTTCACTATGAAAAACAACGTGTTTCTTATTACAAATGAAGCTCCAAGCATAATTCAGAAATCTGCTTCTCCTGAAGAATTTAGGAAAGTGGACTTGAGTCTTTCTTGATAAACAGATAATTGCAGTAGTTTTACGCTTTGCAATTATTTATCAGAATACAGAAATGGTTGTGATAACCTCTAAATTCGGTTGTGACAACCTCTGATTCGGTTGTGATGACCTCTAGAGTGGTTGAGACAACCTCTTAAATCGGTTACAGCTAATTCAATCTCGATCGAATTTTTCTGTGGATGTAGCATCGAAAACACTTAGTCATTAATAAATTAGTAAATATATGTAATATTAAGATTTTAATATTGAAAATAAACCTGGCACCCTGTGTCAGCATTAGTTTTAAATCAGAAAGATTTCTCTTTCAATTGCTTTTGAAGGTTTGAGAACGTCTTAACTATTTCAGAAGTTATGAGTTTTCTAACGAAAAAATGCAAAAGGGCCCCACTGAACGGCGCCTGCATATGAAAGTGCGGATAATCTGAAAAAGTTTAATTGCATACACATGTGTGCAGTCCAGTTAGTATTGTTTTTTTCTTTGTTTTCATTTAGGGTGGAGGATAAAACTACCTACACTCATTTCCAGCATAATTCCATATACATTCGTATAACTTTAACTATATCATATCCGTTCTTACTTCATAAGAAAGTTACTCAGGTGTGGTATGGTACATGTACTTCTGCCCAAGAATAAATTACAGTTAAATAGGTACTTACTTCATTTTTAGCTTTAATATTCGTTGGCACTCTACAGATGGTAATATACAGAGATGCATATATGGGGATGTAAGCTAAAGCAAAATTCAAAAATTTAATTATGCAGCTAGAGCTACAGGGTGTTCCAAATACAGGTATAATTTTAGAAATTAAATTAAATTAACTAAACTCAATTTGTTTTGGTATATTAAGTCATAATTATAAATAGCAAATATTCCCCTATTCATGTGGCTTCCGCGGCTGTCTTCGCAGTAGCTCATCCTGCCAGTCCAATTATCCAAAACTTTGTTGGCGGTGTTTGTTTCTACCTCTGCCTTAAGGGTGTGGATCGGTTCTGGGTTATTCGCATAGCATCGGTCTTAAACGGCACTTCAGAAGTAAAAGTTTCAGGGTAATTTTCTCAATGTCCGGTTAAAGTGCCTCCTTACCAATCGATACTTTAATTTATCAGAGCGATATACTGCCTGCAAAGGTTTTTAATGTTCTCATACTCCGGTTAATTTAATATGATGTTAGATGCTTTACGCTGGCAACTCTGATGAAATGTATGACTATAGTTGTCAGTACTGTATTGTTTTTGTGTATTTTTTTCAAATTATGGCGGGAAACAATTAAATATGACACCGTGGAAAGAACTTCTCAGTTGCCGAGGAACATTTACTTGTCGACCTGGTGGAAGAACACAAGTCAATTTTAGAAAATAAAAAGTCCGAATCCGTGACATGGAAACAAAAAAAATTAAATGAGGGAAAAATTGGCAAATATGTTTTCAAGTCAATTCGGTACACTCTCGTAGCATTTACTTGAAGCTGAGTTCCCTCAAAATCTTCTTCCATCAAATTAAATTAAAAAAAAAAAATTGTAGCTAATTTTTAATTGAATGTTTATTTATTTTTCAGTCTCAAAACCTAAAAACTTGAACTGTAACATGACAAGAAAACAGCTGTTACCAACAGTTGCCAGATGTTTGCATTTATCCTTTCGATAAAATACTAATCGGCATTAGAGCTACTGTTGACGTTATTGGCCGGTTAAATTTTAAATATACATTGAGAAAATGAAATTCTGCTAACCGGTACTTTATCGTTACCATAAAAGATAACGGGACATTGAGAAAGTGGGCCTAAAGAGTTGCCAATTGACATCGTCAAGACGGCTCATAGCACGACTACCGAACTTAGTTCACAAAATATCGAAAGTCCGTTATTATGGATCTGTAGCGCTCGGCATCGACGGAAATGGAGTTTTCAACAGCATGTTCGAAAAAATTTACCAATGATGCCACCACTCCAAAAGCCACACAAAACTGTAACTCTCAGTAGATGCATTGGATTCTCAAAAATGACGTGTGTGCTTTCTGATCCTCAGATGCAGGAATTTTGATTCTTGATATAGCCGCCGAGATAATAATGCGACTCATCAGAAAAGATGATTTTTCGGGCAAATTCGATGTCCGATTTATAAAGCCCATATTTCCCGACGTTGTTCAAGCGTAAAGCGACTAATTTTGGTATGACACCGACTGGAAGTCAATATGTCAAACAGAAAAAATCGATCAGAGTCAAAATAACATATGATTTAAAAAGATACCTGTATTTGGACCCACCCGTTCGTTATGTGTTGTGTCATATCATTAGATAGGAGTCACATTTAATTTTCCTTCCGTTTTTTACACCTTCAAATATATATCTACAAGCTATTTTTTAAAAATATGTACAAAACTTTGAAAAATTCTAGAATTATTTTTTCAAAATGCTAGCACACTCCTATAAACGCGTCCAATATTTTCCCAATGCTGATTAATTTGTACAAAAATTATAAAACGAGGTAAAGATGAATATCTTCCCAAATTTATTTTAAATAAACACCATCCAATATTATCCAAAATGTTAAGCTTAATCCATTGCTTCACCGTCTGTGTTGCACCAAAACACAAATTTTCGATAAAAAGAAAACTTTTGCAGAAACTGAATGAATATTAAATCGATTGTTATACATGGTCAGTTTGACAACCCCGTAACTTTAAAGTTTGAAAAGAAATCTGCCAAGGACAGCCGCAGATTTCTGAACAAGATGGCCCAGCAGTACGATATTCACTGATATTCATATCATATACCGGGTGGCTTATGAATATTGCTACATTAATAAACTCAAATAATTTTTTTTTCAGTGTATGGAATTCATTTTTCTTTTATTCGTGTTAAAGCTCACTCAATTTTATTAAATATAGCTTCAGTAGTTTTAAAAATAATGGAATTTAAATGCCCCCTGCTCGTTGATGCATGTGCGGCATCTTACCAAAAAGTAGTTCATTACTGCCTGGAGAGTAGAGACAGGAATAGCCGCAATGGATTTCTTTAGTTCATTCAAATTTGTTGGTTTTGCTTTGTAGACTTCCTGTTTGCAATAACCCCACAAGAAAAAGGCAGGTGCAGTAAGGTCAGGCGATGGTCAGGCCAATGGAATGTGGATATCAGCTTATTGGGAAACTTTCGTCGCAATTCAGTCATAACAGGCCGGGCTATGTGAGAAGTTGCACCATCTTGCTGAAACCACACAGAGTTGAAAGAAATTCTCATTCGGCGTAATTCTGGATAGAAATACTCCCTCAACATGCTCAAGTAACGGTATCCAGTAACCGTAACGATGTGACCAATTTCTTCGAAGGAGTGGGGCCCGACAATGCAGCGTGATGAAACTGCACACCACACTGTGACACTAAGTGGATGCAATTCCGTCTCCATATTCGACAATTTTGTTTGTTTATTTTGCCGTTTAAAACGAAAAGAGCCTCATCAGACATGAAAAGACAGTTCAACATGTTTCCGTCCTCTTCCACCATTTGAAACATCTTCTGGCAAAATTCCAAACAAATCGGGAAGTCTGCTGCGTTCAGTTTGTTGACCATTTGAATTTTATATGGGAATAAGTCCAAATCTTTGTGCATAATTGACTGCAATGACTGTCTGCTTATACCCATTTGAGCAGATAAGCTTCTTGTCGAAACTCTTGGATTGTTTTGTATGGTAGCAGCTACAACTGAAGGGTTTCGATGGTAAGGTCTTCTGTTGACTGCCCCATGTTCGGTAAAATTGTTAACAAGTGTCATTATGGTCCATCTGCTCGGAGGATTGCCGCCAAACGTGCGCCTATACTCTCATTGGACCGAAACTACGGACTGCAGTGCGTGAAAGCTGCGGACAATCCAAATTCTTGTTTCAGTGTCCCAGTTATCCATTTTTGTTAAATCTAAAACTCAATCTGCAAAATAGAAAAAAAATTAATGTTTGGACACACGTATACTACGTTTGCGGCAAGCTACAAACATACAAAATATACCAACCAACAACAAAATATAGATTTTTCAGTGTCCAGACTAGGGTATTAGATAAAATCAGTTTGCCTCAGATCTAAATCCATATATCGTGGGTTTCTTGGTTTCTCGTGCGAAACTTTTTATGTTTATGGCGATCATAGCACGCATCGAAACCGATGCATTATTTAACCCTTTATAACCCAGTGTGACATATCTGTAACAAACCCAAAAAATGTCTCCAAATAAAGTGATAGCAACGCTTTTTTGATTTAAATCATTCTAACACTATGGCAACACACTAATTAAGATTTTCATTCACAATAAGCCTTTTGGACGGCGCCACTATTGACTTGAGCCGCTTCGAAGTTTGGACTACGTAAAATTTAAAAAACCCCCTGTTAAGCAAATTGAAAATTTCGTAAAATCATCTCAAAAGTAAAAAAAGCTTTGGTATTTTGATAAAATATTATAGGTAGGTATATCATTTTGGTATTCTATTATTTGCAACACGTAAAAGTACTATTATTATCACAAAAAGCAAATATTTATGTTTGTAACATATATGTAACATTGAGTTAATGAGTGCAAAAAAATTGGCAAGTAATACAAAGGAATGTGAGAGGCTAATTGTATAGTTTTATTCCAGAATGGCGTCGCGAGTACTCCGTGAAAGTGAAATATACGACATACTTTGCCAATACGACAGTGAAGATGGTCTAGATGGCGATGATGATAGCATTGCTGACCCCGACTTCCAACCAACGCCAGATCAAAACATCGAAGATGATCCAGAGTCAGCCTTGGATATCGAAAGCAGTAGTCCTGATCCAGGTTCTTCATCCAATCACGATCCAGGTTCTTCATCCAATCCTGATCCAGGTTCTTCATCCAATCCTGATCCATGTTCTTCATCTTCAGATCCAGCAATGGAAGTAATAAAATTAGCTTCGACAGTACCAAAACAAAGAATTTCGCAGTTAACATGGAAGAAAAAGAGCTTGGTAGTAAACCAGCAACAATTACAGTTTACAGGAAACACTGCACTACCACCAAACTTATTGGAGCTCGAAACGCCTATACAATTTTTTTTTAATTTTTTCCCCAAAGAGCTGTTGAGTTTTATAGCAGAGCAAACAAATCTCTACGCAATTCAGAGAAATCCAAATCAATTATTACATGTAACTGATGCCGATATTCAGCAATTTATTGGAATAATATACATTATGTCGTTGATAAAACTACCAAGAGTAACTAGCCATTGGACCGCATCAATTGGTACACCCATGATACAAGAGATAATGCCAAGACAAAAATTTGAAAAAATTAGACAGTTAATTCATGTCAATGACAATTCTAATTTACCACCACGTGATGCTCCAAATGCTGATAAGCTTTACAAAATAAGACCTGTAGTTGAAAAATTAAATGAAACCTTTAGTGGAGTTCCATTGGAAGAATATCTTTGCGTTGATGAGCAAATTTGCTCCACTAAGGCAAGGAATAGTTTAAAAAGATATAATCCACAGAAACCTCATAAATGGGGCTATAAGATATATGTTCTAAGTGGAGTTTCAGGATTTGCCTATAGAATAGAACCTGAAACAGGAGGTGAAAACATTGTTCATAGCAATGAGGCAAATTTGGGGGCATCAGCAAACGTGGTAATGAGAATGTCCAGAATCGTTCCAAGACGTCAAAATTATAAAATATACTTTGACAATTATTTTACGTCATTGCCGTTGCTAGAGTATTTAGCTAAAGAGGGTATATTAAGTCTTGGAACGGTTCGACGCAATCGAATTCCTGATATCAAAATGCCCACTGATAAGGAGGTGCGAAGAAAGGACAGAGGATATTCTACTGAATATGTTGATGTGAATGGTAGTGATATTTCGAATGTCATTTGGAAAGACAACAAAGCTGTAATGCTCTTGTCAACTTTTGCTGGTGAGTTGCCTAAGACCAAAGTCAGGCGATACGATAAATCAAATAAAAAATACATTGAAATTGATCGTCCTTTTGTTGTTGGGAAGTACAATCGGCACATGGGAGGCGTCGATTTAATAGATAGTATTATGGGAAGATACAAAATAGAGGTACGAAGTAAAAGATGGCAAGTTCGTATGTTCTATCATTTATTGGACCTCACCATGGCAAATTCTTGGCTACTTTATCGTAGAGCCATAACCTCAAAAAACATTGAAGGTAAACAAATGTCTTCAGCAGATTTCCGACTTGAGATAGGAGAGACTCTATGCAAGCTTGGATTAAAATCCAATGTAAAGAAAAGGAGCTCTTTTGAAAATATTCTTCAAGCTAAGAAACATAAGGGCCCAGCACAACATGTTCCGCCTATGGCAGTACGACAGGATCAAATAGGTCATTGGCCGATTTGGGTTGAAAAGAGAATAAGGTGCAAGTTTCCCCAATGTACTGGCGTGTCACAAACTATTTGCGAAAAATGCGGTGTAGCTTTGTGTTACAACAAACAAAATAATTGTTTTAAATTATTTCATACAATTTAAGTTTTTTTGTTGAACGTTTCACTCAATGTAACAGAAATGTCACAATCCCTAAAAACCTGAATATAATAGAGAAAATAATTTTTTTTTAAATTCTGAAAAATATGTGTTTGTTTTTTTTTACATAAGTAAACGTTATTTCCAAATATTTTGGATTTTTATGATCTTGAGTTATAAAGGGTTAATTCTTGGTATAACTAAAAATATTCCAACTCACATCTAAATTATACTTGCAAATAGACAACGAAAGTGCTCGACATTTGGAATAATACAAAAAAACATCGAACTTCAAACTTTTTTGTCAATTCGAGAATATGGCACTTTATTTTGAAAAGTGAATAGGTTTTATATTATTTTGAATAGGGGATCAACTGTTTTTAACTTAAACAAATATTGCTTCTAAAACAAAATAAATAGTTGTATGTTGCGCTGCCAACAATGACATATTATATGCAAATTAAATTATTTCACTGTTAATGAATATTCCTTATTCCTTTGCCTTAGAAAATGGATTGTATTCCTATAACTAGAGAAATATTTAAAATTAAAATGTGCGAGCGTTAGGTCTATTTTAAATTATATAAACACAATTATTAATTAAAAATTAAATGAATTTAAAAAACAAAAATTTTCTCCTGTTTCCTTTGAAATACTTAATCAATCTCAACATTTTGTAGAACTTTATGGAAATAATCCATTGTATTTGAAAACTATAATGTCTAGTATTACAGAAATAAGAACTTGGTATATTCATGTTTTACGCCTTCAGTAAGAATTCTTGTCTGCCCGGAATACAAATGATTCAACGTCATTAGAATTTATACAATTTAGTTGCCATGTCACCAAAAATTTTTGTATATTCTAGTCACATTCAACTATTACAACAAATAAATACCACGAATGGGTGTTGGTTAAGGTCACATTCCACAGATTTTAAATGTTTCAATTTGAATACCACGTGCTTACAGTTGTTGACTCCATGTCCGCTATCACAATTTAAATGTGAAATATATTGAAACATTTTCAACATTATATGTGTAAATTTGTTTTCATTCTTAACATTTTATGTAAAGTAATTAATATTCTAAACTAAAACTTATTCGATTACAGAAAAGACAAATTCCAAGAAAGTTCCAAATCGTGTTACACTATCTCATTAAAGGTTTCGAACGTGATAAATAGATTATATCTTGATAAAGAAATGTCAAGAATCAATAATTAAAATCAAAAATGCCGGCTAGAAATAAATTCAATGAGTTACACCATTCCCAATTGAAATTTAAAAAATTTAAAAATTATAGTTGACATTCAAAATACATCAGTTGGAATTTCAAATATATATTTGAAATTTGAAATACATCAATTGAAATTTAAAAATTATTAATTGAAATTTAAAAATCAGCAATTGAAATTTAAAATACATCAATTGAAATTTAAAAGGCATCAATTGAAATTTCAAATACATCAATTGAAATTTAAAATACATCAATTGGAATTTAAAAAACATCAATTGAAATTTAAATTACATCAATTGAAATTTAAAAAACCATAAATTGAAATTGAAAATTCGTCAGTTGAAATTTAAAAATTAATAACCTTTTTTTTGGTATTAGATTTTAAACTTTCCATTGATGTATTTTAAATTTCAATTGATGTACTTTAAATGTCAATTGAGGTATTTTAAATGTCAATTGATGTCTTTTACATTCAATTGATGTCTTTTAACTTTCAATTGCTGTGCTTCAAATTTCAATTGATACCTTTTAAAGTTCAATAGATGTACTTTAAATAACAATTAATGTATTTTTAATTGCAATTGATGTCTTTTTAATTTACATTTATGTTTTTTAAAAAGACATTATGATTATATGTTTGGGACAAACGGGATAGGAAGGGGCTATGTTAAAATCTGAATATATGATGAAGTGATATACATATGTACGTTTAGACGCCACGGAAGGTATCCTGCATCAAGCCTAAAAGAGACGAACAACAGATTAGTGGAGAAATTATTTAATGTAAAATTTATAGACACACCAACGAGGAAGAAATTACTAATGGAAACTTGTACAACTCCCAGAATTTATGGCCTACCGGTGTAAAACTGTAGGTCCCAATCAGTGAGTGTCGAAACTAGAAAGCGTACATCTCACTGATTTTGGGAAGCTCTCCTTAATCCCTTCATGGGATGTTATGGGACATAATTTTGACGTAGAATACGTCTTACCTTACGGTATGAGGAGTCATGTCAGGTTTTTATTGTTGTAATCTTTATTTCATTGAATTTGAGGAAACGGCTAGATGAATTTTTTTAAAATTTTTTTTGTAGGTAAATGAAGATGTTATCTTTCGTTTGATATACATTTCATATTGGTTGATATATTTCTAGTATTTTAATTTCTCAAATGAAAATTGTTTAAACACATACACTCAAACATATGTGTGGTGTTTGGTTGAGTGTTTTTGGTTGCTCAACATTGCTTAGGAACATGTATCTAGTAAAAAGTGAAACGAACAGCAAGCTAATGTTGCTTGGCAACATGTATCTAGTAAAAAGTGAAACAAACAGTAAGCTAACGTAATAAAGCTTTTTTGCGAAAGCTTCAATAAAGCTGTTGTAACATTAATTTTGAATTGTAAAGCGTAAAGCTTTCACACAACACTCGAATGCTAATGCGAAGACTCGATAAGGTAAACCTTTTTTAATATTAGGGCGGCCCTCTCAACATTCGCAGAACTTATTTCAATAAAAATATTAATTAAAATACATAAATTAAATTAAGTTTAAAAAAATTGAACATAATATGTTTTTTTTAAACGGACTTGAATCAAATGCCGTTGGTAAATATAAAAATTACAGCAGACAGTTGTCCGAGGCCTTCGGCCACGAACTGTCCCTGCAGGCTGTGTCAGAGACACGTCCATTAAGTTTAACATAGAATACGCCATCCGATAAGACAGAAAACATATATAACAATAAATGATAAATAATATAAGCAAATGAGCAGTTTCACGTTAAACTTAATGGCCGTGTCTCTGACACAGCCTGCAGGGACAGTCCGTGGCCGAAGGCCTCGGACAATTGTCTGCTGTAATTTTTTTATAATCCGGTGCATTTATCGAAGAGCGGTTGAGTTTTAAGGGATTTCCCCCACAATCAGTGAGATGTGCGCTTTCTAGTTTTTACACTCATTGATTGGTACCTAAATATTTACACAGGTTCCGAATGGTATGTTTAGAAGCGTTTTCATGGCTAAGTACTCGATAGTGTCCCCATCACTAAGAGAGGTGATCGTCGTCGAAAGAAATGTAAGGTGGTCTGAGAAGGGATCGAACCCACGTTCTCATGCACAAGATCAGCGCACACTAACCATTGCACCACCGACGGCCAGGCATCGGGTTATGGCTTATGCAAATTTATTGCAGAGATACTTAAAAATGTGACGAAAAACTCAGTTTCATTTGAAAAAGACGCAGTTGATTTTAAATCTAGTATACGGAACTTGCAAATTGAGGAAGATGAAATATTGGTGTCATTTGACGTTGTTAACCTATTTCCTAGTATACCTATAAATTTGGCATTCAGGACTATAGAGAATAAATGGAGTGAAATTGGAATGAGTATTATGACATATTAATCATTGTGTCTCAAGAACGTAATTTTGAATATAAAACCCAATGTGTTTGGACACGAGTATACTATATTTGCGACTAGCTCCACACATAGGCTTTATTTGCATCCAAACCAGGAAAAAGGCAGATTTTTCCGAAAAATTCGGATAATTCTCCAGCACGGCAATGACAGCTCTTATACATCAGTTCAAAAAATGGAATATGAGCACTCAAAACATAGATATAATTGGTCAGATGACATACAATCTTGATTCGGCACCCAATGACTTTTTGTTCCCACAAAACAAAGTAAAATTTCGTGGACAATGATTTCGGTCTGCAGTTAATGTATTCAAGAACCAATGTAACATGTTGGAGACAGAATGATTTATATGTTTTTGTGACCCAAATTAAGCTTTGTTGGTTGAAAATTGCTGAAAACAAAAACGCGACAGACATCAAAAAAGCAGCATATCTCCAATTCAAGAATTCGTAAAAAATTCGTGCAACATGTTGCTGGAACCATTTTTTTCAGCGTGTATACTATACTAACATTTGGGCTTTTATAAATATTTAAAAGTGGGTAAGAAATGGTCCAGAAAAAAAAGGAAATCATATAGGTATACGGACAAGTCACATTAAAAAATAATCATTATTAACATTAACACCAAATTCCTAGGTTCATGGATACTTTACAACCCAAACAACAAAACTTATCTTGATATGGCTTCGAAAGGTTCTTAGACTGTAACTCTTTTTAGATTCAGAATGTTGGTTGGGTCCAATTAAACACAAAGTATGTTGACTTTTATGTTTAGTAGACAGAACCAGTTGAAAAAAGTATAGTGGCAGTTCTGGTTGAAAAATCGTGTCATGTAGTGTAATCGATATCTATCCAAAAATAGATATATGTATATTGTAGGTATATCATCATAGGCTGTAATGGGAACCAATTTTTTTTGTAGAAATACATTAGGACCATGTTCAGAATGACCGTCGCAGAAAGTTAGATTATAGTCTTCATTTCCTTCAATTCAATTCAACTGCATGGAGTTCATAGCGAAAACCTTTTACTTACTTTTACTTTTATTGACTATTTGACAAACTCATGAGTTCAACGTCTTACACATATTAATTTAACAAACAAATTTCATCATATTCCTCCAACTGGCTATATCCTTCGCAGTTAGTAACACCAAGGATACGGAGGGTTCTTCTGCCTGGTCTTTCCAGCGGAGTCTTGGTCACCCTCTTTTCCTGTTTTCATCGGGTACGTTATCGAAAACCTTTCTTCATCCATTCTGATAACATGCCCTAGCCACCGCAACTCGTCTAATTTAATACGCCTAGCTATGTACACGTCAGAATATAAATTATATAGCTCTTGGTTCCAGCGACGTCGGTACTCGCCGTTTTCACTAACAGGACCAATATTTTACGGAGAAATTTTCTCTCGAACACTCCCAGGTGTATTTCATCCGCTTGCGATATGACCCAAGTTTCGCAGCCATTTGTTAAAACAGATAGTCTGATATAGCTGGACCTTTGTCCGTCGAGAGAGGGCTTTGTTCCCAAACCGCTTGCTGAGCCCAAAATAGCATAAATTTGCAAGCACAATTCTCCCATTTCTCCTATTTATCTTCAGGCTGACGTTGTTGTCCTTGTTCACGGCGTATCCAAGGTAGACAAATTCATCTACCACTTCAAAATTAAATCGGTTGTCAACGTTCAAGTGGCCGTCGGTGGTGCAATTGGTAGTGTGCATGACTCTTCTACTTGAGATCCTGGGATCTACTACAAACTACACTATCTTCCACTATCATTACCTCCTGATCTTCACTGGAAGAATCTCAGTGGAGTAGTGATGAAAAGTGGTATCTCCGCATTTTGAGCACACACTACTTATCAGTCACCAGATTCCCATTCTCGTCCTTGCAGGAGGGCAGCCCATTATTAAGCCCGTTATTCGATCTTCTTACTTACTTACTTATCCGGTCTCGGACAACTCCGGGGGGTCAGGGACCTTACAAAATGAAGATAACATATTTCGTCCACCAGTTCGATCTTTTGCTTTATTTCTGCAGTTGGCAATACAAAGTGTACGCAGGGATTCGTCAACTTGATCCCTCCAGCGGAGTCTTGGTCTTCCTATATTTCGTCTTCCTTCGAGTTCGGTTTCGAAAACCCTTCGCGCTGGTTCATCTTCGTCCATTCTACTGACATGGCCTAGCCAGCGCAATCGCGTTATCTTGATCCGCTTAACTATGTCAATGTCAGGATAAAGCTCATACAGCTCATGATTCATTCGTCGCCGATTCTCGCCGTTCTGCACTATAGGACTATACATTTTTCAGAGTGTTTTTCTTACAGATGTTCTGCTTGCGATAGGACCCAGGATTCTGCGCCATAAAGCAAGACAGGTTGAATGAGAGTCAGGTACAGCTGGACTTTTGTTACTCGAGAGAGGGCTTTATCTCTAAAGTGCTTGCTTAGCCCAAAATAATCTTCGTACCCTCGGGAAAAATGTTCGGGATTCACCATTCATCCTGCACAATTTGATTTTTTCACTCTACCTCTGCTCCCACTGCCAATTTTTCCAACTAAATAGTTAGTTTTCCTCCCTTCTCAGCTTCTTACACCTCTCACGCACAGCACGCGTTCTAACTGACTGTTTCGTTACCATACGTGCAGCGTCTTTTTTATCAGTTGCAATTCGATATCCGCGGTATTTTATAGTCAAGATCAGTCCTTGCAGCGGTTTCCAAAGAATGGCAGATGTGCTTCCCCTGCGCATCTGGGTCCTCAAGAGGGAGCTATTCTGCCCTGGCAGGAGAGAGAGCTTCTATTAATAGGATATTGATATCTCCGCTGTCTGTAGCTTGTCAATTTTTAGCTTTTCCTGTGTTTGGCTTCGTACGATTTTCGCCCAGCTCTGTCTTGTGCGAACCTCGAATTACACGTACATCCATTACACAAGAAGAGTGCCTACGCTCCATTATCAAGTGATCAGTCTGGTTTTTCGTTCCCTCATCAGGAGATATCCTGGTCGCCTTATGTATGTTCTTATGCTGGAATCGTGTGGTACTAACTACCATGTTCTTTACAGCGGTGAAGTCTATCAGTCTTATTCCCTCCTTTTTTTTCAGCGTGTATACACTGAAAGTAAAGAGTTTTCATTTCGGTGCAAGTCATTGGTAATATTAAGGGTTTAATTATTACCTGCCATTTAAAAAAACATAAAAAGTTGCTCATATTTTGTACAAGTACTTACTGTTCAGTCCAGTAGACCAGAACAAATTGCATTTAGTTTATGTGCATTATACTTGGAAACTATGAAATTGAATTATTGTTCTAGCACATAATAAATTTACTGTAAATATGTTTTTAATTGAAAACGTTGGAACACTCAAGGGATTTTAAATCTTAGGAAGCATTTTAGAAACTTTTAATTTCGTTTTTCCAAAATCAAGTATGAAGTGTGTGAAAATACGTAAGTAATAAATATCCTTCAAGCCGATTTAAAGGCAATTTAGTCATGACTCTAATCTGAGACGAAACGCAATATATTTCGAGTTTCATGAGGCTATTTATTGGTAGATTTTTAAGACTCAGTTTCACAGTTCTCCATTAAAATTAACTTTAAATGCCTGTAGTATGAAAATATTCTGGGAGTTTTTAATTGAGCTATTAAATCATGATTGTGAAACTCGCCATTAATGTTTTTAAAAATCATCTTTTCTCTGATTTTTAAACTTTAAGTTTTCAAATTTATTGAATCTCAAAACAATTTTATATTTAATATAAAGCTTATTCGTTAGCTTGATATTATTATCAAAACAGTTGAGCACAACCCTGGTATCATACGAAATCTTTTGTGTATAAATTTTTTAAAAATAATATCATGCATGTTCATTAGACCGGGCCGGAAAAAAAAACGTTGGAGGTACAGGACTTGGTTAGCAAAAATTATTCTATGGGTCAAGTAGAATACACACACAAAATTTCAGAAAAAACAATGCACTTGAAGCAAAAATCAAATGCAATTTGACATTTTGGAAAATTTTAATATTAACGGGTCCGCCAAATAACTTTTTTTTTTTGAAAATGCTATAAAAAAAACTACTGAATATTTTCTCAAATTTTTCCTTTTTATTTGAAAGTAACGGGTGATTTTTTTGAGGTTAGGATTTTCATGCATTAGTATTTGACAGATCACGTGGGATTTCAGACATGGTGTCAAAGAGAAAGATGCTCAGTATGCTTTGACATTTCATCATGAATAGACTTACTAACGAGCAACGCTTGCAAATCATTGAATTTTATTACCAAAATCAGTGTTCGGTTCGAAATGTGTTTCGCGCTTTACGTCCGATTTATGGTCTACATAATCGACCAAGTGAGCAAACAATTAATGCGATTGTGACCAAGTTTCGCACTCAGTTTACTTTATTGGACATTAAACCAACCACACGAATGCGTACAGTGCGTACAGAAGAGAATATTGCGTCTGTTTCTGAGAGTGTTGCTGAAGACCGTGAAATGTCGATTCGTCGCCGTTCGCAGCAATTGGGTTTGTGTTATTCGACCACATGGAAGGTTTTACGCAAAGATCTTGGTGTAAAACCGTATAAAATACAGCTCGTGCAAGAACTGAAGCCGAACGATCTGCCACAACGTCGAATTTTCAGTGAATGGGCCCTAGAAAAGTTGGCAGAAAATCCGCTTTTTTATCGACAAATTTTGTTCAGCGATGAGGCTCATTTCTGGTTGAATGGCTACGTAAATAAGCAAAATTGCCGCATTTGGAGTGAAGAGCAACCAGAAGCCGTTCAAGAACTGCCCATGCATCCCGAAAAATGCACTGTTTGGTGTGGTTTGTACGCTGGTGGAATCATTGGACCGTATTTTTTCAAAGATGCTGTTGGACGCAACGTTACGGTGAATGGCGATCGCTATCGTTCGATGCTAACAAACTTTTTGTTGCCAAAAATGGAAGAACTGAACTTGGTTGACATGTGGTTTCAACAAGATGGCGCTACATGCCACACAGCTCGCGATTCTATGGCCATTTTGAGGGAAAACTTCGGAGAACAATTCATCTCAAGAAATGGACCGGTAAGTTGGCCACCAAGATCATGCGATTTGACGCCTTTAGACTATTTTTTGTGGGGCTACGTCAAGTCTAAAGTCTACAGAAATAAGCCAGCAACAATTCCAGCTTTGGAAGACAACATTTCCGAAGAAATTCGGGCTATTCCGGCCGAAATGCTCGAAAAAGTTGCCCAAAATTGGACTTTCCGAATGGACCACCTAAGACGCAGCCGCGGTCAACATTTAAATGAAATTATCTTCAAAAAGTAAATGTCATGGACCAATCTAACGTTTCAAATAAAGAACCGATGAGATTTTGCAAATTTTATGCGTTTTTTTTAAAAAAAAAGTTATCAAGCTCTTAAAAAATCACCCGTTACAATCCTTCCGGTTAATAATGGAAAATAATTTCATTCAAATGGGTGCCTCGGCTGGCCATGCAGTAGCCTACACGATCGGTCCAATTTTTAAGCACATTATCGATTGTGTGCAGCAGCTGTATTTCACCAATGGCTTCACGAATATTATCCTATAAAGCGTCAATTGTCTCTGTCTTGTCGGCGTAACACTTATCTTTGAGGGCACCCCACAAATTATTGTCCAACGGTGTCAAATCGCAGCTCCGAGTAGGCCAAACGACATCAGCTCTGCGGCTGATAATGCGATCTTCAAAAACAGGGCGCAAAACATCGAGTGTAGCTTCGGCTGTGTGGCACGTAGCGCCGTCCTGTTGAAATCAAATGTTGCCAATATCCTCCTCTTCAATGTTTGTGAACAAAAATTCGTTCAACATGGCCCGATAACGATTGCCATTGACTGTAACGGCCACTCCTTGCTCATTTTCGAAGAAAAATGGCCCAATTATGCCTCTGGACCAAAATCCGCACCAAAAAATGACTCGTTTTGGGTGCATCGGCTTTTCAATGTATGCGTGCGGGTTTTCTGTGCCCCAAATGCGATAATTTTGCTTGTTTACATACCCGCCAAGATCAAAATGAGCTTCATCTGTAAAGATGATTTTTTTTGGCAAAATCGGCATCTTCTGTAAGTCGATCGCAGGCCCACTTAGCGAAGCGAAAATGCATTGGATGGTCAGTTGGCTTCAACTCCTGAACCAATTGGACTTTGTATGGCGTCATACCAAGGTCTTTATGCAAAATTCGTCTCAATGATGTCTCCGAAATGCTCAATTGTTGAGAACGACGGTGAATTGACGTTGATGGCGCTTCACGCACACTTTCTGCCACAGCAGCACTATTCTCGGGTGTACGCACTATTTTTGGTTTTTCGCGCTTTGGTTTATCGATGAGGATGCCAGTTTCTTTCACTTTTTTTCACAAGATAACGAACATACGGAGCTGACGGTGCTACTCTTCTTCCAAAATCCGCACGCAATTTTCGCACACATTCTGCAACATTACCATGATTTTCAAAGTAATGTCGCAATATTTCCCAGCGTTGTTCAAGCGTATACACAACCATATTCGTTCAGCGGAAGGATAAAACTAATTATCTGTCAAATCAGGCATGAGCTAAGTGTTACCGTTCACGAAATAAGCACTAGTTGAAAAAAAAACGTTAGATGGCGGACCCTTATATTTGCGTTACAGTTTCAAAATTGTAAGGAATATGAAATTTAGCCTGTGTCATGTTGGTGTGTGTGTGCAACAAAAGTTTTGATGAAAAAAATTATGGTTTTGCTCTTTAAAGCTGCAGCAACACAATTTCGAGACATTAGAATAAATAGGTTTTGTAGAAGAGTTAATTGGCGATATAGCGCTATACGAATATCCACAAAAAGTGTTACAGGGATTCTGTAATTACGATCCGAATGCGATGGTATCAAAATTTGTAATTAATCAAATTAAGTTCTGAATGAATCGTCTTTCAAATGGCCTCCACGTCTTCTTTTGCAGAACGAATTCGATGAACTCAATTTTCGAGCAGTTTTTCAACTAAGCCAAGTCGTATGTCACGAATAATAGCACGATCAATATTGACCTGTACAACTTGAAGAGAGTGTAGCTTATTGCTAAAGACCAATGACTTCAAATAACCCCATAGGAATTGGTCTAATGATGTTAAATCACAACTTCTTGAAGGACATTAAATGTAAAAATTTCTTGAAATTATCGAATCTCCAAACTTTTCTCGCAATAATTCGGTTGTTGCACGTGCTGTGTGGCACATAGCCTCGTCTTGTTGGAACCAGATGTTATCAAGATCTACTTCTTCCAATTTCGGCCATAAAAAGTTGGTTATCACCGATCTATACCGTTCTCCATTGACAGTAACGATGTTACCAACTTCAATTCGAAAGAAGTACGGATCGATGATTCCACCAGACCAAAAGCCACACCAAACTGTCAATTTAGGTGAATGTAATGATTGTTCATGAATAATTTATGGATTTTCTTTGCACCAGGATCGACAGTTTTGTTTATTTACCGCACCACTTAGATGAAAGTGAGCCTCGTCGGAGAAGATGACTTTCTTAAAAAAATCGTTTTCGTTATCAAGTTGTTCCAAGACAAAATCAGCAAATTCATGACGTTTACGGTAGTCCAATGGCTTCAGTTCTCTCAATGATGAAATTGTAAACATGACTGAATACAATGAAAAAAAATAACAGATCTTGACATAATACAAATGGCCGAAACATCACTTAGAAGTCATATCACTGTAATTGGAAAACCCATACATATATTAAATGGAAAATAGTCTTGAGCTTGAAACAAATTTTAAAAAAACTAAAACTTGTAAAAATTTTCCAATAATTGGATATCTTTAAAAAGATAATTGGCTTGATTTTTTTTAACAAGCCAAAGATTGAATTTTTAAGTATTAAAAAAAACATTTGATAAGAACCCACTGAAAAATCTCTCTCTTTTTGTTGTTCGGATGCAAATATAACGCGTTTGTAGATTGTCGCAAATACAGTATAATTGTTCCCAAACACATTGTGTTCGCTACTAAATATTACTTGTTGGAGATACAATGATTAATATGTTATAACGTACTTTTTGGCGGCCTAAATGTGGCTTTGTTTGTTGAAAACTTCTGAAAACAAACAAGTGGCAGACAACAAAGAAAAAAAAAGTAGCAGATCTGCAATTCATGAAAACAATGTTCCGAACATATACATGGGTCCTGCAAAATGTTACAAGGGACGATTTTTCGGCGTGAATGACTGAATGATAATAAATTAATTTTTAATTTGCATATTAACGACACTATTTGCACTACATCAGTCAGAGCAGTATACAAAAATGTTAGCAACTGACATTTGGTATGTACTCCCAAACACATTCTGCAGTAACCATGAATATATTTGGAACACACTCCAAACATTCGTATTTTTGCCAGTCGTAAACTTATTTGTAATTAGGTGCAAACTTTAGCTTGTTTACTGGCAAGCATGTATGATTTTACGTGGCAACATATGCGTGCTTCATCCCAAACATCCATATACTTACGTGGAATCAATCGTGTATGTCCTCCCAAAGCTCAATATATTTACGTGGAAGCATATGCGTATTTCCTCCCAAAAATGCGGTTACTTAGTCGAACATATGCATGTTTCCTCCAATTAAATCTGCTGCGCTTTTGTTTCGCCTTTCTTTGTTGTCTCTCACGTTCTTGATTTCAGAAGCTTTCAACGTTGCCAAGCGCTATACAACACTTTAAAGCACTCGTGTTTTTTTTTTGTTTAATTTCGATAAACGTTTACAAATAGTCCATTGCTCCGATTTTCTCAGTAAAGGCCCGGGCATTCATGTGTGGAAGCATTCTTGTGTTTCCTCTCAAACCTCAATATATTTACGTGGAAACATATGCGTGTTTCCTCCCAAACAAAATAATATTTAGAAGAAAATTATTTTTTGATTTCAATATATTCATTATTTATTATGATTAATTTTACCAGTGCCAATCTACATTTATAACCAATAAATAAAAAAAAGGAAAATATTTAAACCGGGCCTTTTTACTTTTACTACATTGAACTCATTGTTTCTTTTTTTCATGCAATGAGAATCTGCTGCTCTTTATTTCATGTTTGGATGCAAATATAACGTGTGTTTGGAGATTGTCGTTTGCTATACAATATTATATAATGGAGACACAATGATAAAAATGATACAATGTATGTTGAGTATTCGTTCGAGTTTTCATTCCGATGTTGGGAGAAAATCATATTAAATGACGACGAGGTCGTTCTTTTTCGTATCTGGTGAGTTAAGAATGAATATCTTAATGAACTTCAGAAACCCAATTCATGCGAAACTTCCGAGGAGAATTTGAAAATGGAATAATATGAGTTCGTTTTCTCCAAACATATTTATTTTATAACATGTTTGTATCCCAAACATGATGTACTGAATAGCAAACACAATGTGTTTGGACACCAGTATACTATATTTGCGACAAGCCACAAACATGTTATATTTGCATCCAAACATAAAAAAATACAAAATTTTCAGCATTTACCCTTGGGATTAGGCAAGGATTTGGACGATATTTTATGCGTCGTATGACTTACGGACAACTCCCTGAAACAGTAAATTTATTTTAGTACAGGTTATAGATAAACGTAGAGTATAAAAATACTCGCTGAAAAATCTGTAGTTTATTGTTATTTGGAAGCAAAAATAACATGTGTTTGGAGCTTGTCGCAAATATAAAATACTTGTGCCCAAACGCATTGTGTTTGCTATGCAATATTACATGTTTGAGACCCAGTGATTAAATATGTTATAACATATATGTTTTCGACCCAAATATATCTGTGTTTGTCATAGAAATACAGCCATGTTTGTTACACTGTTTATGCTCTCTCGAGTGCAAGAGAATAAAAGAAGGACAACGAGTGTGTATCTGTATTTTTGCATTATTCTTTCAGTGAGTCATTCATAAATATTTCTGAATGTGCGTGCAAATTGCAGATGAAGTCAGTGTTCTTTCATGTATTAAGTCGTCAATGGTTCATCGGACAGAGGATATCTAAAGCGCTTGATCAGTGAAAAAGAATAAATAAACGCTCGGACGGTTAAATGGTTTGTGATGTTGCTTTGGGTTTTGTGTGTGTGTTTCGAATACATCAATGTGTGTTACCAAAGTGAGAAACGGTGTTAAGGAAAGAAACTGGAAAGGTCAACAACGTGAATCCCTTTTTCTGGAAATAGCGGACCATTTGTGAAATTTAATAAAAAAAGCACAAGTAATTAATACACGAATAATTAGGCCGTCGGTGGTGCAATGGTTAGTGTGCGCGGCTCTTGTACATGAGATCCTGGGTTCGAACCCGGCTCTGACCACCTTCAAATTTTCAAACAGCTCAGTGATTGTGAGAAGTTCTCCCCAGTCCCTTCATGGGATGTGATGGGAAACCATTTATTTTTTAATTAATACACGCTTGTCTTGCATGAACTAGAGTTGTGTATAAGTATATTCTTTGTGTAACAATGAATAGTGATAACCAACGCATAGCTGAAACCTTCTGAAAACAAAAACGTAAGAGACAACAAAGAAAGGAGAAGCAAGAGAGCAGCAGATTCTCATTTCATAAAAAGGTAATGCATTCAGCAAGTAAATGTAAAAAGGGTTATTTTAAATATTTAAATTTTTTGTATTAATTATTTTTTTTAAATTATAATAAATAATAATTAATATAATAAATAAAGATAGAATGACAAATACGCATATGCTTCCACGTAAGTATATGGAGGTTTGGGGGATACACGCGAATGCTTCCACGTAAGTATATGGATGTTTGGGATGAAGCACGAATATGTTTCCACGTAAAGGCATACATATTTGTCAGTAAACATGCTACTCTTTGCATTTAAATACACCTGAGTTTGGGGCTTGCAAACATATAAATGTTTGAAGTGTGTTCCAAACATATACATGGTTCCCGCAGAATATGTTTGGGAGGATATGTTACAGAGGCCGTTTTTATCAGCGTGTAGTTTTTTGTTACTTATCAACCATGCATGAAATTTAATATCCTCATACTAGGACTCTAAAATTGTCCCATCTGAGCAAAATTTGACATAATTAGGGTAACGTGTTATGGCGGTCATAATTACTGGTATCAAAAGCTGATTGATCTTCATGAAATCTTGAAAGTCGTTAGTAACACTATGTTACGAATCCTGGTAATACGTAATTTATAACTTCTATATCACTCATCCTCTGATTTAATCAACAACATTGACCTCATCCCCTGATTTAATTTTCTACTTCTGTCTAAAATACAACTCGCCTCTAATTGTTTATAGAATCTGATCGCATGTAGCTGCTATAAAATGACAAATTTTTAATATTAAATATTTCATGTATTTGTCATTCTACCATATTGAAATTCCTTAAATAGTCACAACAATTGCACCGACATGCCTCATTGGCAACAATTACGCCGGGTTTAATTCCGAATGCTGGTACTCCCAACAGATCTCGAGTGCACGTCGGTTGCGCTAACAAATTATTTAAATGCCTTAAATAGTATTTCCACATTGTTTTCTCATACTGATTGTGTGTGTTTTTTTGGCGTTGATATTTTGTTGTTGTTTGTTTGTTGTTGCTATTTTGGTATTTGCAATAAAGCGACAAAACAATTATCCAACAAATTTTGCGAAAGAAACACTCGAACACAATTTGCGCCATTCGAAGGTGTTGTTGGGCTGTTGCCGAAAGGAAATAGGGGTTTGAAGCCATAAAGACTTGAGGTTTTTCAAATAGAGAAGTATTAGAGGAAAAAACAGACAACCAAACATTTGAGAAAACTCCATGTCCATTGAAAATGTTAGTGTGTTTCTTTTTTCTTTACCCAAACTTGAAAACCCACAAACTAAAGTTTGTGATAATTAGCTAAAAGTTGGTTAAGGAATATGTTTGCAAAAATCACATAACTTCGGCAAAACAAAAATTAATAAGAAACAATTTAAGAAAATCACACATTGATGGTGAAAATAATTTTATATAATTATAAGTCATATAATAAGTCATCAAACGAAGTATGTGTCTTAAGTCTTTTGTTTTCAAAGCACATTCAGACCCCAATGAAATTCGTTTATTATCATATATTGTTGTTGCTGATATGTCAATCAGTACAATGCGTGTTTCTATTTATTTATGATTCGTCAGTATTTATAGCACCTTGTCATTATTTTTGTTTTGAAACGTGCATAAATATTCCACAAATACTTCGACACATAAGTTTGTTAGTAGGTTAAATAGCTTAACAAGAACATTTGAAGATTTTATTGCTGTTGCATTAAAACACTGATAGGTTTTTGATTAAAAAAAATAAAAATTGTGTATTATTCACAATAATGATGCAGCTGGTATGGTAAGATTATACGTGGTATGGTTAATAAGTAATAAGAATAATAATAATAAATATATTATTTTAACTTTGAAGTGCAATTTTTTAAACAAAATGCTTATACACATATGATTGGAGTGGACAGAAATTATTCCTTCATTGAACAGTCTAAGCAGCTCACTACTTCCACGCAGAATGTCCTGGGCAATGGCTATATCGGAAGCCTCTGTTATCTAGCTAAAGTGAGAAGGCGGAACGAATAAGCAGCCTGAGGCTGAGGCTGAGAAGGGAGGAAACCCAACTATTTAGGAGAAAACAATGGCAGTGGGAGCAGAGAGAGAGTGGGAAGACCGAAATGTGCAGGATGAACAACGAACCCCGAAAATTTTTCCAGCGGGTAAAAAGATCGAACAACGTGCCGAATAATGGGCTGACATCCTGCAAAGATGCGGATGAGAATCTGGTGACGGATAAGCAGTGTGTACTTAGAATATGGAGAGACCACTTTTCCACACTACTTCGCTCAGATTATTTCACAGAAGATCAGGAGGTAATGATTGTGGAAGACAGTGTGGATTGTACCCCCACCAACCAAGGCGAGATTAGAACAGCAATCCTACGTCTTAAGAGTAAAAAAGCCACTGATGTAGATAGGCCACCCGCTCAGCTTTTCAAGGCCGGTGGCGAAGGACTGCTAGCTCATATGCATCAACTTATATGCGGTATATGGTCGTGGAATCTATGCCTGATGGTTGGTGTCTCAGTGTATTATGTCCTGTATTCAAAAACTGTGATCCATGTGTATTTTCCAACTATCGCGGTATCAGTCTTTTATCTATCACGTATAAGTTCTTGTCGAGCGTGTTATGTGAAAGACTAAAGCCAATTGTTGAAAATCTGATTGGGACTTATCAGTGGGGTTTTCGACCAGACAAGTCCACGACTGACCAAATATTCACGATACGCCAAATTCTGAAAAGACCCACGAAAAACAAATTGATACGTACCACCTTTGTCTCAATTTCAATGCTAC
Organism: Phaonia tiefii; assembly: GCA_963931995.1. Lineage (NCBI taxonomy): Eukaryota > Metazoa > Arthropoda > Insecta > Diptera > Muscidae > Phaonia > Phaonia tiefii. Next base: position 233,904,203 of record OZ008370.1, read on the forward strand.
TTCCGATAGACCCATCCGGGGATAATTGTACGAAGCTATGTGTGAACTTGGGATTCAGGCAAAACTGATCCGCCTCGGTAGAATGATGCTGACCAAACCAAGACCAAATCAGCAGAGACCTCACTGAACCATTCTGTACCAAGCGACGACAGGGACAAGGCGACACACTTTCGTGCAATCTCTTCAACATCTTAATGGAGATAATATTGAGAAAAGGTGCAGAAAATACGAACAAGACCATTAACACGAAAAGCCATATGTTGCTGGAGTATGCTGGTGACATAGACAATATTGGGTGAAATTTGTGAGAGGTTACTATAGTATTTTCAAGAATCGAAAAAAATCAGCGAAGGTGGGTCTTGCTGTTAATGAGGGCAAGACAAAATTGATGGTGTCAAGGACGAGACAAACCTCTCGACCTGGTCCGCAGTTAACCCCGATTTAATGTTGAAGTGGTAGAAGAATTTATCTACCTTGGATTCAGCATAAACAAGAACAACAACGCCAGCCTCGAGATAAATAGGAGAATTGATGCTATTTTGGGCTCACTAAGCAGTTTAAGAAGAATGCCGTCTCTCGACAGACAAAAGTCCAGTTAAACCAGAGTCTTATTTTGCCTGTCCTGGCATATGGCTCCGAAATTTGGGTCGTATCGCAAACGGATTAAAAACACCTGGGAGTATTCGAGAGAAAAAAATTTCTGTAAAATATACGGACCTGTTGAAGAAATTAGGCCAAATTAGGCCAACTGCGTTGGCTAGGCCCTGTTATGAGAATGGATGAATATGAGCCAGCGCGAAAGGTTTTCGATAACGTACGCGATGGAACCAGGCAAAAAGGACGACGAAAACTCCGCTGGAAAGACCAGCTCGAAGAATCCCTCCATAGCCTTGGTGTTACCAACTAGTGAGAAACGGCGAAGTATAGAACCAGTTGGAGAAATATGTTGAAATTTGTTTAATTTATTTATTTATTTGTTTTTTTAATTAATATGTGTAACGCATCTGACGTCATAAAATAGCTAACAAAAGAAAAGTAAATTTACTAAAGTTAACTCCTCCTAATCAAGACTAGGTCAGAACAGCTATTGCCCGGCTTAAGAACAACGAAGCCGCAGGAGGCGATGGATTACAGGCGGAGCTGTTTAAAGCTGGCCGTGATGAGCTGATAAGGTGCATGCATCAGCTCATTAGCAAAATTTGGTTAGATGAATTCACACCCGGCGATTGGAGTCTCAGTGTACTATATCTATACTGTCTACTGTATTTAAAAAGAAACCCCGAGTCTCTGTGCCAACTACCGTGGAATAGAACTTTTATCCATAGCATATAAGGTTATATCAAGCATAATGTGAGAAATACTAAAAGCAATTATCGCTGACCTGCTTGGACCATACCAGGGTGGCTTTAGGCCAGGAAAATCGACAACTGATCAGATTTTCACGCTACGCCAAATCCTGGACTAGAACCACGAATATCAAGTCGTCACCTATCATCTATTTGTCGATTATAGGCCGGCCTTCGATAGCCCGATACGGGAGAAACTCTACGAATCAATGTCTGAGCTTGGTATTGCTGGAAAACTCATAAGCCTTTGCAGGATCACCTTGACGAACACCAAATCCGCCGTGAAAGTAGGTAAGAATCTTACCGAATCTTTCAAAATTAATCGATACCTCAGGCAATGCGATCTCTTTAACATCTTAATGGAGATTATTCTGAGAAAAGCTGCAGTCAACTTGAATAAACCCATCAGCAGCAAAAGTCGCATGCTGCTTGCGTATGCTAACGTTACCGATATCATTGGGCGGACTATTAGAGAAGTTACTACGGTGTTTTCGTGAATTGAGAAATAGTCAGCAAAATTGGGTCTCACAGTAAGTGAGAACAATATAAAATTATTGAACAAAAATAAATGAAAACAAAAAAAAAAGCGTGAACGTTAATAACTGTTATAATTTCGAGGTGGTGGACAAATTTATATACCTCGGATCTGCCGTATACAAAAACAACAACGTCAGTCTTGAGATCAAGCGGAGAATTGTGCTTCCAAATAGATGTTATTTTGGGCTAAGCAAGCACTTTAGAGACTAAACCTTCTCTCGAGTAACAAAAGTCCAATTATACCAAACTCTAATGCAACCTGTCTGGCTTTATGCCACAGAATTTTGGGTCTTCTCGCAAGCAGACGCAACATCTGTTGGAGTCTTCGAAAGAAAATACTCCGAAAAATGTATGACTCTATAGTGCACAACGACCAGTATCGGCGACGCATGAACCATGAGCTGTTGGAGCTATATCCCGACATTGACATAATTAAGCGGATCAAAATAACGCCATGGCGCTAGCTAGGCCATGTCAGTAGAATGGATGAAGACGAACCACCACGAAGGGGTTTCGAAACCGAACTCGAAGGAAGACGAAAAATAGGAAGACCAAGACTCCGCTGGAGGGATCAGGTTGACGAATCCTTGCGTACACTTGGTATTGCAAACTGGAGAGATAAGGCAAAAGATCGAACTGGTTGCCGAAATATTTTATCTTCGTTTTGTAAAGTCCCTGATCCCCCGGGGTTGACAAATGACATCTTCATATAGTTTTACATAGGGACGCAAAAATTCTTTTCAAACTGCCCACCTACTTAGAGCAGTTTCAACCATTCGGTATTTCATGCTCAACCAGTTGTGATGTGCATTATTAACAGCACTTTGATGTATCTGTAACTCGTACGATCAAACGATATAACATTCTAAACTTTATGGATGTATGAACAAATACTATGTATGCTTGTTCTTAAGTGGCTGTTTTAGTGGCTCGTTGACTGCTACTTTACTTGTTTAGTGGATGACTGTGTGTAAGTGCTGGATCACCTTGTTTTTAACTTAGATTGAATCTTTTATTTGCCTCACTGACATGCAAGAGCGCATGAGCGACAGATTTTGTTGTCGAGGCTGTCGTTTGAAAACTGTTTCTCTTCTTACTCTTAACTTCTAACTAGAACACATGAAAACATCATTAACTGCAACAAGCGGTTGGAAAAGCAACATCATGATCATCATCATCACCATCGTTGTCAACATTTCTTACTGTTGGTTGTCATCATCACCAATATCATAGGTAGCATTTTGGGCAAAGGAGCCCCTTATGTGTGGTATGGTAATAGACGTAGTTGTTGTCTTTGTTGTATATTGCACCGATTTGGTTTCTTCAGCTTCACGGTTTAGTTTATGAAATGCATAACCTATCAAAGTTATAATAAAAATATCCAGTTGTTTGCTCTAGTTTCTAGCTTGAGCCAATGTTGCCTCCTGTTGTATGCAAACGCTGCCTTAACTTTGTGCACAAAAAGCTGGTCGGCCAACAAGTGGGTCTAGTTGACCAGTTGACTTACTTCTATAAGTTGATAGGCCTGTTGCTGCTGCTAATGCTGGTGCTGCCGTCGTCGTCAGTCGCATAACCAAGTTTGTTGCAAACATGCAAATGCCACAGTAAACTTTTCTAAATTGTTGCTATAATTTTCACATTGTGCAACCTACAAATACTTAGTGAGATGCCTGAATGTTGGTTGCAGTTAAATGTTGCTGTTTGCAGTTAAATGTTGCACATTCTCATGGTGCGTCCAATAAAATCTTCCACATAAACTGTTTTAGTAGACGACAATAATTTCATAAAAAAAATTTTTATATAAATTATTGTGTCACGGTGGGGGGAATTACCCAAATATTTACATGGGCGACTAATTAAAACTTAATTGTAGGGGCAATCATACTGAAATATCCCATGGGCAACTGATGCATTTATTATGTGAGCGATTTTTCAATCTGATGGATTTAAAACTTTAATTATTTTGAAAAAATATTTTAATGTAAGTGAAGAACTTTTTTTTTAAACAATTTCCTTTTGAAATTCTAAAACTATGAATTGAAATTAAAAAATCAACCTTCCTTTTTAAATAGAAATAATTAATAAATAAAAATTACATGAGGTGTCATGTGACACGCGGTTGGAACGAAGTTCCATTCGACATATATTATGTGCCAGTTAGTTCCAACACGTGTAAGGCGCATGTTGAAAAATATGATAATTTAAATGGTTCTTTAAGAAAATATACTTTTTCTAAAATGATAAACTTTTTTCAAGAAAATGGTTTAGAATGAATTTTTTGAAAGAAAAAGTATGTATTATATTTTCCCGAAAAGGCCCTTTTTAAAAAAGAAGTACTTTTTTTATTAAAAGCTAATGTTTTTATTTAAGAAAAGGTACTATTTTTAAGAAGAAGTAGTTTCTGTAAGAAAAACTCATAAGAGTATGAATTTCTTTTACAAAGAAGTACTTTTTACGAACATGTGCTTTTTAAAGAAGTTGTACTCTTTTTAAGAAAAGTCTGCATAGGAAAGAAATGTTGTGAATATTGATGTTTATAACAAAGTATTGTTGTAGATGTTTTCGCACAAGTAGGAGTTTCGACAATTCTCGCTGAATTGAGATTTTTTTTATACCTATAATGCGTAATGACATACCTAAATACTTGTGGAGAAGGGAGCTGATGATATGCCTTGGTGGCCATTGAAATAGTTATATTCCCAACCATCCACCATAATAATCAATTTCGCATTATTGGGACGAAGTTCCATATCGCGCGATGCGGGATGGGGGCTGAATGAAAAAATTGTAAACAACTTTTTTTTAACTACTTTATTACAACCCATTATTATCAATTATATTGGGGACTTTTGGTTTGGTTTGGTTTAAAGGGAAGTTTTCTAGGTGGAGCCTGTGTATTACATATTGTAATTTTGAACCCAATAAAAAGTAAATTTAGAAGAGCCAAAGTGCAAGACTGGCAAATCCATGAAATACAACCCTGAGCATGGAATTACATTTGGCAGCACACTTACTCTTACACTCTTACTTTTGGTTTGATTTGTGTCTAGACTATTTCTTGGTTAAAGGGATATTTCTTGTTTAATGGGAAATTTTCTAGGTGGAACCTGTTTACTACATATTGTAGTTTTGAACCGAATAAAAAGAAAATTTAGAAATGCCAAAGTGAAAGAAGTTTAAAAAAATGACATTTTCTTAAGTAAGTGCGTTTTCTTAAAAAAAGTAAATATTCCCAAATTAAAATACCTATTGATATTCTTAAACAATGTACCTTTCTTAAAAAAATACCTTATCTTAAAGAAGTACCTTTGCTTAAAAAAGTAAATTTTCTTACAAAAAATTGACAACAAATTGCCTTTTCTTAAAAAACTACCTTTTCTTTAAAGATTACCTTTATTGAAAAACAAAATAACTTTTCTTGAGATAAGTACCTACTCTTAAAATTGTACATGTTCTTTCGTAAAAAACAGCTTTCCTTCAAAAAATATACATTCTCTTTAACAAAATACATTTTTGCTTTTCCTAAAAGTACCTTTTCTTAAAAATAAAAGAAGTTGTTTTTCTCTTCAGTTGAAAGTCTGACATTGACGGAAATGGTTAGCATAACTATCACACAACGCATAAAAATTATTAAAACCTCTTCTACAAAAATGGTGATTCTGGCACAGCCACATACCATTAAACTTTTTTGTGGGGCTACGCGAAAGACCGTGTTTATGCAGATAAACCTTTAACTCTTTAGAACTTAAGGGCCAACATTCATCAAGTTAAAGCTGAGATACCGCCCAATATGTGTCAAAAAGTGGCCGAAAATTACCTCAAAAGAATCAATGCTTCCAACACTTCGCGTGGTGGTCATTTAAATGATGTAGTGTTTCACACATAATGTCAACGTTCAAACTTTATAATAAAAAAGAAATATCATGGAAAACAAATATTTTATATGTCTTTTATTTACGTTTACTTTTGAAACCGCAAAATGGATAACCCAATAGTCTCTGCCTGAAAAAAAGTATGATGGTATTGATGTAGCGGCAGCGAACAAACAAGCAGATCGCCGTCGCCAAAAGGTATTGAATATTATAGTACAGAATAGAAACATTGATGCCTTTTGAAACATTTATGCTTTTTGTATTGTTTTATGTAATAACATTGTAGAAATGGTGCATTTATATTGATATATTCTATAAAGAAATTAAGACTCGTTTATGCTCTTTTACTCAGACTCTCTACATGAGAGCGGAAAAAGAGTGCAATAAGTTCTCTATACTATTCAATACTTTTTGTCGTCGCTCTGTTTATGAAAAAACAAAAACAATTATATCAGTGAGATAAATATTGCTTTATTTATTTTAATAATATTACATCTAATGTTAAAGCAGATGCAAGAAAAAGAAAGTGCAAAAGAGCCTTCAGCACAAAAACTATTATTTTTTTTATTTTCCAATGTAACATTTGCTAATGAGTTCATAGAAATCAAACAGGTACCGTGTCAGAAAAAGGTGTTAACACACCCATGAGTTCGAACACTCATTGTTTTTTTTATACGACGGTACTTATACACCCCTAGCGGCCGCTGAAATTTCGATACCTAGTACAGTCTTGAAAAAAAAAATTAATTTTTTGGACAATATGGGGCTCAAAGGACGTGTCATGATGAACATATATACAATAAAATATTTTCATAATTTAGTCAGAGCATATTTTTTTCACGACGTCATTTTGAAATCTGTAATTTAGCTGTTTGATGGAATCTTTATGTAAAATACAGCAAAGTGGGGAAGACAGAATATGCATGATAAAGATTTCAAAATGACGTCGTGAAAAAAAAAATGCTCTAACAAAATTTTGAAAATATTTTTTTCTATATACATATGTTCATCATTGACACGTCGTTTGAGCCGCATATTGTCCAATAAAAATACACTTTTTTCGAAAATGTACTAGGAATCGAAACTACAACGGCCGGTAGGGAACTATAAGTACCCTCGTATAAAAAACAGTTTCACGTTTCCTTAATCACCTCTTCATTACGCGTCGTTTGAGACCCTCCTAAAAAAAGTTTTCAGTACACCCTAATGCTCATCATGACGACCACCTGCTGGAGACCCACATTGACAAAAAAAATATTATTTTCTGTTTGCCCAAATACACTAGGAATCAAAACTGCAGCGGCCGGTAGGGGATTATAAGTACCCCCTTATAAAAAAATATGTTTGGCGTTCCAGCAATGAGCAATTCAATACCAACCAAGGACTTGTTGTAATTTCCTTTAAGGCTGTAAGAGTTTTCTCCGGTTAGTGAAAAAAATGTAAATGCCGCGGGTGGGATTCGAACTCACATTAGCTGGACGATCGTTTCGATGTTTGTGAAGCACCATCTTCAACACCGTCTAGCCCGTTAAGCCACTGCGGTGTGTATTTACACAAGTCACTAACCGAAGACATTTATTGGTTGTGTGCAGAGCGATTGTTGTCGCTACTTACACATTGCTTTCCTACTTACACGCACTGATGCAGAAGTTTTTTTTTTTTTTTTGAAAGTTCTATTTATTGAACGAACTATTCTAATCGTAGTTGTCTCGTTCTGTTTTGGTTTGGCCCTACCATATGTTTCTAATTTAGTTGTTTTAGATCCTCGTTATGTTTATAGTTGTAATTTCCTTTAAGGCTGTAAGAGATCATGTTTTCTCCGGTAGGTGAAATAAATGTAAATGCCGCGGGTGGGATTCGAACTCACATTCGCTGGACGATCGTTTCGATGTTTGTGAAGCATCATCTTTAGCAGCGTCTAGCCCGTTAAGCCACTGCGGAGTGTATTTACACAAGTCACTAACCGAAGACATTTATTGATTGTGTGCAGAGCGATTGTTGTCGCTACTTACACATTGCTTTCCTACTTACACGCGCTGATGCATAAGTTTTTGTTGTTGTCATTAATTCAGCATGAACATCGGCTATCGTTGATGTTCATTCCGGTTTACCGCCCTTAGAATGTAATCGAAGTTGTTCGCATCATTATCATGCTTATTCAATATTTTGGTAATATTTTTTCATTTTCATCAGCCAGTGAAAAAGTTATCGACCAAGCTCATGCTCATGAATGGCAAGTCTGTGGTTGACTTTAAAGAATTTAAATCGATTATGCGATTTTCAGATTCGAATGCTATTTGTTGTGAAATAGCTATTTGAATGGTGTTTTGCTTTTCGACACTGTACACTCTTTCAAATTGGAATTAACACGTATCAATTGAAATTCAAAAATTTCATTCGAATACACTGTGCGACAAATAAAGGCATTTTAAAAAATACACGGGCTTGGCCATATAGGTTCGATTCTACTACCGACGCGTCGTCGGTAGTAAAACCCTGTATTCGGTTTGTCGAGTTTGGTGATGAAAAGATTCTGAAAATCAGTGGGCCACCCGAAAAAAGGTGTCCAACAGCTCATTCGCACATAATAATACCGCTTAACTCTATGTGGCAATAATATAGCCAAGAATCCGTGGAACTAATCTTATTAACATTTATGCCGAAAAAGTAATATTTTGCAGCACGCTTTTGGAAAAAATAAAGGGAAACTGACAGGACTACTTATTTTCGACTAACATTATTTGGGAAAAATGTAGCCACGGTAAAGCTGAACAACTTGTGTGACCATATTATTACAATCGGAACGTGTCTAGGCACCTCAAATAGCTCACAAACCCACCTTGTAACGTAAAAATTTTCGTTTTTTTACTATTTTTTTGACGCTAAAATAAAAAGATATTTTAATCAACTACGCACTTTTCTGTTGTGTAGTGTTGTACGATTTCTTTGGAATATTTAAAAGTTTTTAAGACTTTTAGTTATCATCGCAAAGACTATAAAGAGTGTTCCAGATACAAGTATATATAAACAAAATTAACTAAACTAGAAGAAATAACAAACATGTACATTAACTATGGGACACGATTTCATTCATGTGACCGTCGCGGCTGCCTTCGCTGATGCTCCTTCCAACAGAGAAGAGATTCGTTGTCACAACTATATTTACAGCCAACTAAAATTTGGCGGTTCCTTGGACTGTTATTACCAATAATTGTATTCTTTATCACCAAATGTTGTGCATTTCCATTGATTTGTAATTCAGTTTTGGTTGCAAAACCTGAAACATTTAGTTGAAGCCACAATAAATAAATGTGATCTGTCAATCGAGTTTTAGTTGTAGCAATCAAAGTATCCTGTAGTGGTGAATATTCAAATAGTAGGATAAGCGAAAAATGTAAAAACTAATTCGGTTGTACCAAATAATATATTGGAATGCCCAACTAATTATGTACTTGAATTTAATGGCTGTCACAAGCATTTCGTAATGCTTTAACCCATTATGAATTTTATAGAAAAAAAAAGTACAAAAAAAATAATTGTATTTTTAAAATTGTGTATTTTATAATATGTATATTAAGTTTTCCACGATCTTCGATTGAAATTCTTTTCATTTCATTTTCATATTGAAACGAGCTTAAAATCATTTATAAGTATTGCTTATCTATTTCCAATATTTCGTCTCCATTGTGTATTTTATATTTAAAAATAAACAAAATAATTATTATTTATAAACAGGGTTCGTATTTCGTGCCCATTTCTGATATGAAAATATTTATATATGTCGAAAACAGAGCGTCTAATCGAAAAAATAACAAATTTTTACGAGTTTCTAAAGGTTTCTTAAAGGTTTTTTCTTTTCCAAAAAATCGCCAAAATAAGAAAATCCAATCGCAAAAATTATAAATTGTTTACTCCAAATTAGGCTGTAACCAATGGATGTATTTACCACGGCTTTAATTTGTTTTAAACAAATCGTAGGGTATTTGGGAGCTATTTAAGCCATGTCTCCAACGACTACTCAATTTCTAATATGTTTCAACCCGTACACACCGACAAATTTGAATTTCGTTTGACATGTTGTAGTACTCAGTAAAAACTGAATGCCAGGTTTCCCTAAAAAATCTATGTAAAATAACAACCTGCTCTGTTTACATAGACTTCATATTCAAACATAAAATTCAGGTTTATCTAAGTACTCGGCTTAAACAGTGGCATTGTTGCACATGGTTATTTTTTCATTCACATTTCGATGCCAAATTCAGTGAAATGAGTTAATTTCGAATTTCGATTTTGCGGCGAAATTACAAAAAAAATTTCGTAATCAACCGGTAGAGATGCCTTATTATGGAGTCAAGAGACGTTCAGATTGTACAGATATGTTCAAAAAATTTTGTCAAATATTGTTAGTGGAAAAAAAAATTACATGAGGTATCGCCACTTACGACTTTCCAAATAAAACGATCCACACTTAATACTACGCAATGTGGCAACAGTTGCTGTAATGGGTGAAAAAAATGCGATACGGCAACACGTTTGTAGCCAGTGCCTACAAACACATGGTAGCAGCAGATGTTGTTGTAATTGTAATCAGCAAAGGGTCCGCCAAATAACATTTTCTTTTGAAAATGCTATAAAACAAAAACTACTGAATATTTTCTCAAATTTCTTTTTTTATTTGAAACTACAAACCTTCCGGTTAATAATGGAAAATAATTTCATTCAAATGGCTGCCTCGGCAGGCCATGCAGTAGCCCGCACGATCGGTCCAATTTTTAAGCACATTATCGATTGTGTGCAGCTGTATTTCACCAATGGCTTCACGAATATTGTCCTTTAAAGCGTCAATTGTCTCTGGCTTGTCGGCGTAACACTTATCTTTGAGGGCACCCCACAACTAATAGTCCAACGGTGTCAAATCGCAGCTCCGATGTGGCCAAACGACATCAGCTCTGCGGCAGAAAATGCGATCTTCAAAAACAGGGCGCAAAACATCGAGTGTAGCTTCGGCTGCGTGGCTCGTAGCGCCGTCCTGTTGAAACCAAATGTTGCCAATATCCTCCTCTTCAATTTTACAAAAATTCGTTCAACATAGCCCGATTACGATCGCCATTGACTGTAACGGCCACTCCTTGCTCATTTTCGAAGAAAAATGGCCCAATTATGCCTCTGGACCAAAATCCGCACCAAATAGTGACACGTTTTGGGTGCATCGGCTTTTCAATGTATGCTTGCGGGTTTTCTGTGCCCCAAATGCGACAATTTTGCTTGTTTACATACCCGCCATGATCAAAATGAGCTTCATCTGAAAAGATAATTTTTTTTGGCAAAATCGGCATCGCAGGCCCATTTTTCCCATATTTCCCATCGTTGTTCAAGCGTATACACAACCATATTCGTTCAGCGGAAGGATAAAACTAATTATCTGTCAAATCAGACATGAGTTAAGTGTTACCATTCACGAAATAAGCACTAGTTGAAAAAAAACGTTAGATGTCGGACCCGTTATAACAACAACACAAGAATACAAAAAAGGATAAAATCAAAATACATGAGATTTTGACATGTGAAGCGAAAAATGACATCGACAAAATTTTCATCAGCTGTTTAAACGACTATACCTGGTAGATAATTCTACCATGATCAATATGTATAACATTTACCGATCGTTGTTGTGAACAATTTATTTCCAATTTTGTTTTCTATCGGAAATAAAAGTCTATCCTTCAAACTCAAAGATGTAAAAGTATACGTAGTCTTCGATTCATAGAGTAAATTTATAGTAGAGCCGCCATTTGTCTCATCTGACGTTTCCTTTCACACTCTTCGTGATGAAACACACAAACGTGATGATAACACACAAAACGAAATGCCGTTGTTGTTATTTTGTTCGTTGTTTTGAACCATTGCCTCTATCTGGTATTAGTAAAGCAATTCTTTTCAACATCAAACGTAAATATCACACCAGGCCAAATGTCATAAATTTGGTGGGAGAACTAGTAGATCTACTATAAGTATTAATCTATGCTTCGATTCAACAAAATAATTGTAATGAACTTTTTAGGAAAAGGTACAATTTTTAATAAGAAGTACTTTCTGTAAGAAAAAGCATAAAAGTATGAATTTTTTTTACAAAGAAGTACTTTTTTAGAGCAGGTACTTTTTAAAGAAGTGGTACTATTTTTCTTTTTTTAAGAAAAATTACTTTTTTTCAGAAAGGCTACTTATCTCAAGAAAAGAAAAGGTATATATTATTTTTAAGAAAAGGTACTTTGAAGGAAATGAAGTTTGTAAGAAAAGGTATTTTTTGAAGAAAGTTTTTTTTTACTAAATGGGAATTTGTTTAGAATTGGTCCTTTTTGCCAGAACAGGTACAATATTAAGAGTAGGTATCTCAAGAAAAATTATTTTCCTTTACATCAAAGGTACTCTTTAAAGAAAATGTAGTTTTTTAAGAAAAGGCTATTTATTGTAAGATAAAGTACTTTTTTAAGAAAAGGTACTTATTTTAAAAAAATTGTTTTTTTTAAGAAAATTTACTTTTTGTAGGAAACTTTACTTTTTAAGCAAAGGTACTTCTTTAAGATAAGATATTTTTTTTAAGAAAAGGTACTCTGTTTAAGAATATGATTAGCTATTTTAAGAAAATGATATTTTACTTCTTTTACTTTGGCTTTTCTAAATTTACTTTTTATTGGGTTCAAAACTACAATATGTAATAAACAGGCTGCACCTAGAAAATTTAACAAATTTCTCCCCATAGTCTAGACACAAACCAAGCCAAAAGTACGAGTGTAAGAGTAAGTGTGCTGCCAAATGTAATTCCATGCTCAGGGTTGTATTTCATGGATTTGCCGGTCTTGCACTTTGGCTTTTCTAAATTTACTTTTCATTGTGTTCAAAATTACAATATGTAATACACAGGCTCCACCTAGAAAACTTCCCTTTAAACCAAACCAAAAGTACCCAATATAGTTGATAATAATGGGTTGTAATAAAGTACATAGTTAAAAAAAAGTTGTTTAAAATTTTTTCATTTAGCCCCCATCCCGCAACGTGCGATAAGGAACTTCGTTCCAATAAATATTTTTGCGTATATTTTTAACAAAAATGCCAATAACAAATTTCTTTTTTGGTATAAAATGTTAATAAAAGTTGTTCAACGGATTCTTAGCTATATTATTCCCAAATATAGTTAAGCGGTATCACCCAGTCTGAATGAGTTGTTGTACAAAAACGGATGACATCTTTTTTCGTTGGGCCCACTGATTTTCAGAAACTATTGAGGCCCATAAAAAAATTGGTCACCAAACTCGACAAACCGGGTATAGGGTTATACTATCCTTTGGTAGTAGAATCCAACCTATACTGTCAAGTCCATGGATTTTTTTTTACTGTTGCACTGTGTTATCTTGCTACATCATTTAAAAATTTCATTTGAAATATGGAGTACATTAATGGAAATTTAAATATTCTGTTTCAAATTTAGAACTAGTACATTTAAATTTCTACGGAAATTCAAAAGACAATAATTTGAATTTAAAACAAATCAATTGAGATTTAAATTATATAAATTAAAATTCGAAATACAGAGGCCACCATTAAATTGGCTTAATTATTTTCAAATCCTCCACACTGTGCACTACATGGAAGTTGCATAACCTGATTTTGTTACAATCGCCGGACGATAGACCGCCAGTAGTTAGACGCCTCTCTACACGTTCGTCCAGTGCAAACGAACACAGATGTTGCATGTTTGTGCCTAGAGAGTGACCTCCATTTGCTGTCTGTCGGTCACATATTTTTCCTTGAACATAATTTAGTTTTATTTCACATCGCGTTATTTCCATTTCTCCCAAACAATAAGCAATAACTTTAACAGGAGTTTCGATAATATTAACTAAGAGTCTGGAAGAACATAAAAGCCATATGCACTGAGGAATGACAACATTGCAAGCAATTTGTGTTTCTGGCGATAATGACCCGTTAACAGTTTTCATTTTGATATAAAAAAAAATTGTAAAATTGTACTTCATCATCATTGAATTATATTTATCCAAGCTCATATGTGTGCCCGATAGCATGAAGATGATATTTAACGATAATGATGACTGACAAACTTGTTCCAATGTTGGTTGATTGGTTGCTTGGTTGATTGACTGAATGATGAAAATAGACATTGACACTTGTTTCGCAGTGATTTGCATGGAAATCTTATAAACTATAACACACACAACTGCAAGAAGCTTTAACGAAATGCTTACCAACTTCATCGAAATAATATTTATGTGCTAACGGTGTTTGATAAAATGCGAAAATTACAATAAAATATTTGAAGATTTTGTGAAGATTTCACACACATGACAAGGTTATCAAGCAGTGGAGAACTGCATGTAGTTTGAATGTCAAAACTGCAATTCAAATGTGTCATAACTAAAGGATCGCAAAGTATCATAACTGATATGTTAATGATTTTTTGAAAATCATTTTGTCATTAATAATATTGGATAAACTTAAATACACATACAAATAATTCTAGTTTAGTGATGATGGCCTTGGCCGTAATTGATTTAAACAAATAAACGCAAAGATATGAGAAAGTGTCTGCAGAAGAAAATATTACACTAATAAGAGTGACACAGTTTTGTTGCCCAGCTTTAAATTACCCAAAAGAAAGTGAGCCGAAATCGATCTCAATAATTGTGACGAGTTTTGTAAGTTCTGGCTATTGCGACAGTTGGAAACTGGACATGTTTTTCAAAATGCTGCATACACAAGAAAGGCTGGAGAATACAATGTATCTCTATCTAGGCTTTACTTACTTATCCGGTCTCGGACAACCCCGGGGGTCAGGGACATTACAAAACGAAGATAACATATTTCGCCAACCAGTTCGATCTTTTGCCTTATTTCTCCAGTTGGTAATACCAAGTGTACGCAAGGATTCGTCAACCTGATCCCACCAGCGAGGTCTTGGTCTTCCTATTCGAGTTCGGATTCGAAACCCCTTCGTGCTGGTTCGTCTTCATCCATTATACTGACATAGCCTAGCCAGTGCGACCGCGTTATTTTGATCCGCTTAAGTATGTCAATGTCCGGATAAAGCTCATACATCTCATGGTTCATGCGTCGCCGATACTCGCCGTTGTGCACTATAGGGCCATAATCGGAGTATTTTTCTCCCGAAAACTACTACAGATGTTTCGTCTGCTTGCGATAGGACCCAGGATTCTGCGCCATAAAGCAAGACAGGTTGAATGAGAGTCTTGAACAGCTGACCTTTTGTTACTCGTGAGATGGCTTTATCTCTAAAGTGCTTGCTTAGCCCAAAATAACATCTATTCTCATGCACAATTCTCCGCTTTATCTCGAGGCTGACGTTGTTGTTTTTGTTTACGGTAGATCCGAGGTACATAAATTCGTCCACCACCTCGAAATTATAAAGGTTATCAACGTTCACGCTTTGGTCTAATCGCGTGGAGGCCCTGTTCGTTGAAACCATTAATTTTGACTTGTCCTCATTTACCGTCAGACCCACTTTTGCTGACTCCTTCTCAATTCTCGAAAAAACCGCAGTAACGTCTCTAATTGAGCGCCCAATGATATCTATATCATCAGCATACGCGAGCAGGTGACTGCAGCTTTTCTCAGAATAATCTCTATTAAGATGTTAAAGAGATCGCACGATAGGGTGTCACCTTGTCTGAGACCTCGCTTAGTTTTGAAAGGTTCGGTAAGATCCTTACCAACTTTCACTGCGGATTTGGTGTTGAACAAGTTCATCCTGCAAAGACGTATGAGTTTTGCAGGAATACCAAGCTCAGACATTGCTTCATAGAGTTTCTCCCGTATCGGACTATCGAAGGCTGCTTTATAATCGATAAATAGATGATAGGTGTCGATTTGTTTTTCGTGTGTCTTCTCCAGGATTTGGCGTAGCGTGAAAATCTGTTCAGTTGTCGATTTTCCAGGCCTAAAGTCTCACTGGTATGGTCCAATCAGGTCATCGATAATTGGTTTAAGTCTTTCGCACATTATACTTGAAAGGACCTTATATGCTATGGATAAAAGGCTTATTCCAAGGTAGATGGCACAGAGACTCGGGTCACCCTCTTTTTAGATATGGGACATAGTACATTGAGACTCCAATTGTCGGGCATGCATTAATCTAACAAAATTCTGCTAATGAGCTGATGCATGCACCTTATCAGCTCATGGCCGCCTGCCTTAAACAGCTCCGCCGGTAATCCATCGGCTCCTGCGGCTTTATTGTTCTTAAGCCGGGCAATAGCTGTTCTGACCTCGTCTTGGTTAGGAGGGGGCAATCGACGTCGTCGTCCATATTGTGATCGATTATCGTCATTGGATATCTCAGGTACCAATAGCGCAAAGAAATGATCTCTCCATATTCCCAACATGCTCTGCACATCTACGATGAGATTTTCGTCCTTGTCTTTACAGAAGGGGGCCCTGAACCATGTCCACTAGTTCCGTTTTTGACTTTTTGGTAGAATTTTCGGGCTTCGTTCTTCCTACTGTGTGTCTCAATTTTCTCACTCTCACGCTTTCTTCACTGCTAAAGAGACGGTTTACCTCCTTCTTTTCTCCCTATACCGCTCAGTTGCAGCTCGCGTTGCAATTGACTGAACCATTGCCATACGTGTAGCGTTCTTTTCATCATTTGCAGTGCGACACTCTTCATCGTATCTTGCTTTATTGCGAAGCGGGTTTTCGAAATCAAGTACGGTTGTTGCGGCACTGCGCATCAGGATCGTCATCGGTAGGGGTTGGGTTCTGGGCCAAAGTTTCGAGACCTTCCTTGAGTAGGCTGTGGCTGTCTCTGGTAATTGTAGCTTTCCGATGGCCAGCTTCCTCTGAGTTTGTTTATCTCCATTTTAAAGCTAAAAATTAATTTAGAAATGTTGTTATCCAAAGCAACAGCGTCTGCGGCAAAGTTTTAGGGAGACCAATAGATAAATATCTCTCTACGTGGGTGGTCCCAAAACTAACCGACTTAACAAAGAAGATACAAAAAAGTTGGGAAACAATTTTCTTTATTTTTTAATATAATCTCCTTTGAGCTCGATACATCTTTCCATTGCTTCGATACCCTGTTTATAGTAAGAACTGTCAAACTCCTTAAAATAGCCAGCAACCGCAGACTCCACCTCTTCATTCTTGGACATCTTTTCCCAGCCATTTTTTCAAGTTTGGAAATAGAAAATAGTCCGAAGGAGCTAAAACTGGCGAATAAGGTGCGTGAGGAATTTGAATTTTAATAGTGGATGTGTGAACTGGAGCATTATCTTGATGAAACAACACAATATGTTTTGCCAAATGCTGCATTTTCTCCACAATTTCATCATAAGTGATTATCCCTCAGCCAACCGCCAACTTGTCTTATCGTCGAAATGACTGCCTGATATAAAGGGTTTTTCAACAGAGACGCTACAAAAGTAAATCGATAGGGACAGCAAACGACACCATATTTTTCCCCGCTCTTTTGACATTTCTCTTCAGTAAGGTTTGCCATTTCATCATGGTAAGATATACGAGCCAACAACGAGTCGAAATTATTAAAATGTACTACCAAAATTTGGAGTTAATGGCCTCAACTTTAAGAGCGCTACGTCCAATTTATGGTCGTCATAATCGTCCAACCAGATCAACAATTAAGCGTCTAGTGGAAAAATTTGAATCCACAGGCACAGTACAAAATGTTCCCGTGCCAGTGAGACAAAGAAGTGCCCGTAGTGTCGAGAATATTGCTGCCGCTGAGGCCTCAGTTCAAGAAAACCCAAATGTTCTCAAGCGTTGGGCATCTCTGTGACGTCGCTGTGGCGAAGTTTGCGGAAAGATCTTGGCCTGCATCCTTACAAGTTCAAATTGACGCAAGAACTGAAGCCGCTTGATCACCATAACCGTCGTATGTTTGTGAATTGGGCTGAGCAACAACTTAAAAATGATTCGGATTTTTATCGGAAAATCATCTTCAGCGATGAGGCTCATTTCTGTCTGAATGGCTTTGTCAATAAGCGAAATATGCGTTATTGGTCAGACAGCAATCCACACGTAATCCATGAGTCATCATTGCATCCCGAAAAAATTACGGTTTGGTGCGGTTTATGGGCCGGCGGCGTCATTGGGCCGTACTTCTTCCGTGATGATCAAGACCGGCACATTACTGTGAATGCGAATCGCTACCGTTCAATGATAACCGAATATTTTTGGCCCCAATTGGATAATATGGACTTGGAGGACATGTGGTTCCAACAGGACGGCGCCACAAGCCACACAGCGAATGCCACAATCAATTTATTGGAAACCAAGTTTGGTGAACGTGTTATCTCACGAAGTGGCCCAGTCTATTGGCCGCCTCGGTCGTGCGATTTGACGCCGTTAGATTATTTCCTGTGGGGCCACGTCAAGTCTGTGGTCTATGCCAACAAGCCAGCGACGATTGATGAACTTCGTACGAATATCGAACGTGAAATTGCAGCAGTATCGGCCGATTTATGCTTGAAAACCGTCGAAAATTGGGTTCAGCGTCTGGACTTCTGCAAGTGTGCCCGTGGTGGCCATGCAAAAGAAGTCGAGTTCCATACATAATGGCATCGAACGTACTTTCACAGGAATAAAGAATTTCATTGGTATCTAAAACCGGTTTTGTTTTATTTAAAAAAACTTTTGTAGCGCTCTTATTGAAAAACCCGTTACAACCTTAGTGCTCTAGATTAAAATGAAATCTGTGCCAAATTACATTTTATTATAATTTTAATGTACTGGTGGACCATTTAAACCTTCCGAATCTTCCGACTTAACCGCTCCAGACTTTTTCTTATATTCAACAAAATTGGTCAAGGTCAATTTTCTTGGTGACCAAAACAACAGGACCCATCTTAAAATTCATCATAATAAATCTTTGGTTGTTATTTCCGTCTCCATTTTCAAAGATAAGAGTCATCGTTCAAATTTGGGTCACCCAATACTTTGCTGGCCGTCGGTGCTGCAATGGTTAGTGTGCGCGGATCTTGCATGAGAACGTGGGTTCAATCCTTGCTCTGACCTCCTTACATTTCCTTCGACGACGGCTACCTCGCTTAGTAATGGCGACACTATCGAGTACTTATCCATGAAACAGCTTCTCAACCTGCCGTTCGGAACCGATGTAAAACTGTAGGTCCCAATCAGTGAGTGTAAAAACTAGAAAGCGCACATCTCTCTAATTGTGAGAAGCTCTCCCCAATCCCTTAATGAGATGTAATGGGAAACGGATTTTTTAAATACTTTGCAGGAATTGCAATTTAGTTGTTTTACATTGGTATAATGAAAAGTTCTATACTCCCCACGATTGTATCGATGCTGCAATACGGCATGTTTTATAAGATTTTTTGAATGATCATGGTTTCGTTGCTCCAACAACTCAATTGTTGTTGCTGCAACGAATACGTCATTTGCCCATTTTTGGAAAAAAAGTTTAATAATGTAATTATTAAGCTTTGAGGTTTAGGCATCCATGGTTTTGTCAATATTTTATTTGTTTATTACCGTATTCAAACATATAAAGTTAACAAAACGAAACAGTTGTTGCAACGTATCAATCATTAAAACGTCGAAACTGATTTGTATAAGAACAGCTCTGTTTTTACACCAAAGATTACTAGCTTATTATCAATAATGCTCCACCACATAACTGTCAAATTGTCAGAAACTAAATGCAGCGTCTGTGGTCAAAATTAAAATAATAAAAAATTAAGACCGAAAATAATTGTATGTATGTGTTTTTTATTGCTTCAAATAATAAAGAATGTACAATAATTTAATATATGGGTTTAAGAGTTCAGTTTAAGATAACTATTCTACTTAGATATATGTTTATTGTTGATAACAAAAATTTATAGAATATTATAATTATACAGGGAAATTTATTTACAGTTCAAAACCCTTGACTTGAAACCTAAAATAATAAATTTTAATTTTCCCACAAAATAGCAAAGTGGAAAATAATATAAAATGGGCAATAATAACGGTTTCTTGATGTTAGTGTTTGGACATCATTTACATAGGGATGATTAAATTTCCAAACCAGCCGCTTACATCAATGAAACAAATTAACCGCAACAATGAAACATATTTATCACAGTAATAAACATATTCGTAGGAGTGACGAATGTTTCCAGGTTAATGAAATCATTTTCGTTGCGTTGATGTATCTTCGTACATATCTAACTAAGCACTACTTTTAGCTTTATATCAAAAATTTACATGAAAATATAAACTTGTATTTTGCTAAATCTGACCGAGAACGCTAAGGCGCTGATGAGAAGAGTCATAAACTTCGAAAAAATCGTCCGCCAACAAGTTTTCAGAACCTGGTTCCTGCTCTTCAACGAATATTATTTGATTAACCTAAAAACTTACGTTATTGCGACGAATATGATTCATTATGTTCCTTTACTGAGATTAATATGTATTTTTTTTTGTATTGTTTATTTATGAGTTATTCTGTACTAGTGGATTGGAACGCGCCTATGGCGCCCGTCGAAACATGCTTTAATTTTAACCGATTTTTAATAAAAGGTACTTCTGTAAGATGAGATTTTTCGTTTTTTTTCGTTTTTTTCCTGTTTTGTTTCGTTTTTTGGTTTTTTTTTCGTTTTTTTTCGTTTTTTTCCGTTTTTTCCGTTTTTTTCGTTTTTTTTTGGTTTTTTTTTGTGTGTATATATAAGTGTTCAAAAAGTGTGACAGAGTCAGTGAATCAGCGATGAGCGTAACTCTTTAAGAAGATGAAATCACCAAATCAGCAAAGCTGGCATATCTTAGATTTTACTCAAACTAACTGGAAATGATATTTAGGGTCTCAAAACCCAAACGCCAAGAGGATTTAATTTTTGCACACGGCACTACCGGTTCACGCAAAATAAAAAAAGGAAAAAGTCTTGTTTTTGTGCGTAGTGGTTTTAGTTGTTAAACTTTTTCTGCCAGAGATATCTACATGATGAAGGCATCGTTTTAAAGCTGAAGGATTATAGTTTCTATCAAAAATATATAATTTTGCTTAGGTCATACACCCGAAAAATAACGTGGTATTGAAAATAAGCATATTTCATTGGTTTTTTGTGTTTTTCAATGAACTCCAGCGTCGGCGCTAATGAATATAAAAGCATAATAATTCTCAGATACAAATTAGACATGTCGGAGAAAAATACAAAATTAAAATTGGCTCAATCTGGCAACTCGTTATGAAAAAATCGTTACATCAAATTTTGAAATTTTCAAAATTTGCATATTTCAGGCTACAATTTGGTCGGTCATGTTTGTTACCAGATACAAATTTGAAAATTACAGAGCACTTACTCCCTACTTTTAGCTTTATAACACTTCAAGACCCGTTTAGTTATTTTCACTTCTCTCGGATTTACAGGGTTTTGAAGAAAAGCCTTTTTGATTATTTTTATGTATTTTTATAATTTCCTCAATTGTTATATACAGAGAAATTATAATAAAATCAAGTAGTATTATGAAGTAACAAAGAATAATTATGGACTAAAAATATGAATATTAGTATATATGAATAAAACAATGTTATAAATAGATTAATAATTAAATTAAAATTAGTTAATTAATAAACTAGATATGTGGACTAATAAAAATGGAATAAAGAAGAGGATATTTAAACAATTATACGAACAAATAGAAGAACAAATAGAACAAATAGAAGAGTAAAATTAAAGTTTTAGGAAGAAACAAATTAACAAAATAAATAGCACATTAAATAAAGCAAAAATGACCGTAATAGGGGAATAGACTAGACTTCAGTATTATAATATTTATAAATATGGGACCTAAATTCTTTAGCGCTGCTAATAATTTGAATGTTATGTGGAAGTGAGTTCCAAAGACGAATTGAATAAATAAAAAAAAATGCCATTCAGAAAAAGATAGCGATGTGTTAAGGGTATTATATTTCAACCTCTATTTGACCTAGTAAAATTTTATTGTCGAAAAATGTAAAGTGGTATATTCTTAGAAATTATTTTATGAAGGTAGACGAGGATTTTGGTCTTCAACAGGTTGTCGAAATAAATGTCATTATGTGATTTAACGAACTGGTGTACAGAATCATATCTTTTGAGACCGTAGATATACCTAATAACATTGTTAAATATGACGTTAAGCTTCCGTTTACTTGACGAGTCACAGTTTGCAAAAAGTTCACAGCGGTATAGAAGTCCTGGCATTATATACGACTTAGCTAAGAGTACTCTTATATGAAAAGGGGTATATGCTTGAGAAGACCATAAGGTTCTCAACTTCGAATAAGTTTGTCCAACAACTGAGTTAATTTGGTTCGACCAGGTGAGTGACCTGTTTAAAATGATTCCTAGATTTTTAGTCTGCGAGACGACATCAATTTTATCGCCACTTATTGCTATATCAAAATTATAATTGACACTGTGAAAGGATCTGGAGTGAACCACAAGACACTTTGATTTCCTGGGATTAACAGCAAGTCCATTGGCCGTTGCTCAGTCATGAATATGTGAAAGTCATAGTTCAATTTTTCAAAATTTTCGATGATTGAAGATAGTGAACTACTTAAGTAGATTTGCACGTCATCAGCTTTTAAGTGCGCTTCGCTGTATGACAATTGTTGTCGTAAGTCATTTATATAAGTTGAAAAATGCAGAGGTCCCAAAATCGAGCCTTGGGGTACTCCTCGAGAGATAGGCAAAATATTTGAAATGTTATTTTTCGTGAAAACAGATTGGGAACGACCAGAAAGATAGGATTGAATTAAATTGACGGCAGTAGATGAAAAACGAAAAAATACATTTAACTTTGAACACAAAGTTGTGTGGTGTACCATGTCGAAGGCTTTAGAGTGGTCCAGAAGAACCAGAAAATATATATGGCGATTCTCTAAAATTTATCGTAGACTTTCCGTGACCTTAAGCAATGCGCTAGTACAACTATGTTCTGGGCGGAATCCAGACTGGTTTTCATGCATTAATGAATTAGAGTAAATGTGTGCACTCATTTGTTTATGAAGTAACTTTTCCAGGACTTTGGAAAGAAAACAGAGAATTGTAATGGGTTAAACTCAGTGTTGGTCTTTGGTATTGGTATTATTCTAGCATGTTTCCATATTGTTAGAAAAGTACTGGTCGCAATTATTGTGTTGAAGCGGTGAGTAACATAAATTAAAATAGAGGGTATAAGTAATTTAAGAAACCTCGGATCTATGTTGTCAGAACCAATAGAGTTCGATTTCATAGCTAATATACTGGATAAAACTTCCGTTTGTTCATACAAGCGAATTCGAAAACAAGTTGCTCATTATAAAACTGCTATTCAAAATTATAGTAGTTTTTATCGACTGGAATATTAGGTGCATTAAAAAATGATCTGTTTAAAGAGTCAGCATCCAAGTGACAATTATTATCCTTCACCTCTTTACCTATACCAATATTTCTAATAGTCTAATAGTTTGGCATCCAGCGTAGAACTATATTGACGAAAGTAATATTCGGTTTTGGCCATTCGAATTTTCCTATTTACATCAGTCCTAGCAGCATGGCATTCTTCCAACAAATCAGAGGTTTTGAAGCACTTCCGCCTCTTGTAGGCTACATCTCTAATATTACTAGCATCTTTTACTATCGCACAAAACCAGTGTCTGGATTGAGCCTTAATAATCCGAGTTTTAATAGGGACAGCACAGTCGTAAAGATTAAGATTAAGTTTGTCATCTACTGATATCATGGAGTAAATCTGACTCCAATTAATTTCATTGAACAATTCCCCTATTACACTATAACTTACATTCTTGAAATCTCTATAAGATATAATTTGATCGGAATGCTGGATTTCGAAGTTGTATGTCAAGAATATTAAATCGTGCTTAGAGAAAGCCGGGGCTGATATCTGGTCATAGAAAAGTCCATGGGAAGTGTCAGAAACAAAGAAAAGATCAAGTAGAGTGTTGTGTGTAGTGAGTCGGGATGTTAGACTTTGTTGGAGAGAACCCTAGAGGAAGCATATTATCTAATAATACAGATTCTGAAAGAATGTTTGAATTAAAATCTCCTAATATAATAATATCATTGAAGTGTACAGTTGTAGTTTCGAGCATATTGCAAAAATCGCCAAAGTTTATACTCCTGTTAGGCCTTGTGTAAATACACATCGCAGTGGCTTAACGGGCTAGACGCTGCTGAAGATGATGCTTCACAAACATCGAAACGATCGTCCAGCGAATGTGAGTTCGAATCCCACCCGCGGCATTTACATTTTTTTCACGAACCGGAGAAAACATGATCTCTTATAGCCTTAAAGGAAATTACAACGCAACCAACTAATATTCGATTATTGACAGACAATATCTCACAAAAGATAAATGCAATAGAACCATTCGGGTACGATATTTTAAAAATTTTGGAATTAAGATTATTATTTATGTAGATGGCAACACCACCACCATGTCGTTCTCTATCGGCTCTATGAACATTAAATTCGTTCAACATTATCAATGAATCAGGAGTATTTGCATTAAATCATGTTTACGCAAACTAAATCTACACCCGAATTTTCAAAAGTTAATCTGAATTCATCAATTTTGTTGTTCAGACTCTATGCGTTAATATGACAGATTTGTAAACCACCTTTCTGTTTAGCTAAAATTCTAACCAATGAAAGTGTAATGTCTTTGGAAGACACATTTGCGCAACATGCGCTGTTCATGATTGAACAGGAAAAGATTTGAAAATAAATAATCAGCATCGCTAAAGAAGAATTTGAAATATGTTGTTAAAAGTCTATAAGAAAATAAAAGATGATTTTGATTTTAAGAAAATAAAAATAAATGTATAGCTTTTTATCATGAAGTATAAAATAAATATAGTAAATGGAGAAATGGAGAAATTGGGGCGAAACCCATGCAATATATCGCTGTGCTCAGTACAAATTGGTTCATCATTTCCAGTACAATGCCTCTGAATGTGTAGGCAGACTGGATGAATT
Source organism: Phaonia tiefii (assembly GCA_963931995.1). Lineage (NCBI taxonomy): Eukaryota > Metazoa > Arthropoda > Insecta > Diptera > Muscidae > Phaonia > Phaonia tiefii. Next base: position 233,928,978 of record OZ008370.1, read on the forward strand.
TTTTCTTCTTAAATTTAATCGCCTTTTGAAACATTTGGTAGTTGGTATTTGACAAATTCTCGTCGATGTAGAAACGCATGTTAGAGTCGATTCCTGTGATGTTGAGCGTTAAGCAGTTATTATTATCCTTTTTGAAAAGTGATAGATTTTTTAGAAAAAGTTTTTGTCATATGGAGACATAAGCTTCGTAATGATAACAGCATCACGGGAAAATTGAGCCTTAGTGTTGTTCAGATCTGGTTGTTCAGATGGTTTTCAAAGTACTTTACTTTACTTTTATTGACTATATTACAACCTCATGAGATCAGACGTCTTACACATATTAATTAAACAAACAAATTAAACAACCTTCAACATATTCTTCCAACTGGCTCTATCCTTTCCTTTTTCTCGCCAGTTGGTAACACCAAGGATACTTACGGATTCTTCTGCCTGGTCTTTCCAACGGAGTCTTGGTCGTCCTCTTTTCCTGCTTCCATCCGGTACGTTATCAAAAATCTTTCGCGCTGACTCATCTTCATCCATTCTGATAACATGGCCTAGCCAACGCAATTGGCACACTTTGATTCGTCTAGCTATGTCCACGTCAGAATAGAGATTATATAGCTCTGCGTTCCAGCGACGTCGGTACTCGCCGTTTTCCCAAACAGGACCATATATTGTAGGGAGAATTTTTCTCTCGAAAACTCCCAGGTGTTTTCCATCCGCTTGCGATATGACCCAAGTTGCGGAGCCATATGTCAAGACAAGTGAAATGAGAGTCTGATATAGCTGGACTTTTGTCCGTCGAGAGACAAAAAAAGAATTGCAAGCACAATTCTCCTATCTATCTCCAGGCTGACGTTGTTGTCCTTGTTCACGGTGGATCCAAGGTAGACAAATTCATCTACCACTTCAAAATTAAATCGGTTGTCAAAACGTTCAAGTGCGGACCAAGTTGAGAGGTTTCTCTAGTCGTTGACACCATCAATTTTGTCTTGCCCTCATTAACAGCAAGACCCACCTTTGCTGATTCCTTTTCGATTCTTGAAAATACTGCAGTAACTTCTCGCAAATTTCGCCCAATGATGTCAATGTCGTCAGCATACGCCAGCAACATATGGCTTTTCATGTTAATGGTCTTGTTCGTATTTTTTGAAGCCTTTCACATTATTATCTCCATTAAGATGTTGAAGAGATTGCACGAAAGTGTATCGCCTTGTCTAAGTCCTCGCTTGGTACAGAATGGTGCAGTGAGGTCTTTCCCCACTTTCAGTGCTGATTTGGTGTTGGTCAGCGTAATTCTACAGAGGCGGATCAGTTTTTCCGGAATACCAAGTTCAGACATAGCTACGTACAGTTTTCCCCGTATGGGGCTATCGAAAGCAGCTTTGTAATCGACAAAAAGGTGGTATGTATCGCTTTGGTTTTCAAAGTAGGTGGTGGTATATTTATATTTCCGCAAATAGTGTCAAATATATTTTGCAAATTTTCGTTCCTAGTGTAGGGTGTACCATTCATACGCAAGTCACAGGCAACAAGAGAATTTTCTTGCTTTACTGCTTCCAATTTTTAATCTTTAGACTCTGATTTAAGAGATGTAACTTCCTCTACCACTTTCTCAATTCTGGATACCCAGAAGCTGATGTAAGAAGCTGGTTTGAAAATTTAAATATTATCCATAATATGAATGATGTACAAACATTAACATCAAGCATGCTTCTTTTGTCCGTTTTATAATATTTTCAACTTTATCATTTCGTGGAAAAATTAAATTTATTATTTTCATTCCAGTAACACATTTGTTTCGTTAAAATATTAAAAAAAAACATAAGATACCCAATCCAGAAAACCTTAACCATAAAGCTTAACAATTGTATTATTAAACTCTTTTTTTTCAAAATCCGCAATTTCTGTATTCGTTGCAGCAAAACAACAATTGCTTGTTGAAGCAACGGAACGATAAACATTCAAAATATTCTTGTAGAACATGCATTATTGCAGCTACAGTACAATCTTGAAACTATTCTTTGTAGCAATGTAAACCAACTAACGATATTGTCGCATCCCTAGATTAAACGTTTTTACTTAAGTGAAGCGCAAGAAAGCTTGCTAGATTACACTTTTTGTTAAAATACTCTATTGTATTCTATTGGAACTTTCGTGGAACTCCCATATAAAAAAAATAAAAACAAACTGTTTCCCATCACATCCCATGAAGGGATTGGGGAGAGCTTCTCACAGTTTTTACACCGATTCCGAACGGTATTTTGAGAAGCTTTTTCATGGCTAAATATTCGATAGTGTCGCCGTCACTATGCGAGGTGACCGCCGCCGAAAGAAATTTTATTTTTTTTTTAAGGTGGTCAGAGCAGGGACCGAACCCAGGACCTCATGTACAAGAGGCGCGCACACTACCCATTGCACCACCGACGACCACTCCCTATATAATTTCCCGGCAAATCCCGGGTGGGAATTCCTGGGATGCATTCTCTATTGATAAGGTATAAAATAATTGGGTTAGTTTTATCCACATCACTTACAGATTTAGATATGGTTAAAGTGAATATTAGGTCAGTTTCACAGAAATTAAGATGCCAAATTTGAAATAGAAGTACATCCTCATCAGTATTAAATGCATCAAATATTAGATTTCGTTACACACACAACTACATTATTTAAGATATTTGTACAGTTTCTCCCCTTTAGTGGTACAAAATTGACATAAAAACTTCTAAAAAAGTTACAAAATAAGGCACTTTCCCTTTTAACCGGGAATTCCCGGGATCCCGTGTAATTTTTTGTATTTTTCCCGTTTTCCCCGGGAAATGAAAAAGTCCGTCAATTTACATTCCCAAGTCTTTACATAACAAACTACATCCCAACTGAACACTGAAATCTGCTGTCAAATAGTATATTTTAAATTGTAGATCGTTTAAAACGAAACTTCTAAAAAAAACACCCTTTAGACAATATATCTACCTCAAAACGACATCTACTCTTTCTTCTCTTAAAAAAAAAAACAAAAAATAATACAAAAGACTTAAGACACAAACTGAATTATAAAACATTCCCCAAATTCCTTATAACGCCAACAATGGAACTGTTTCGTACTATGCACTCAATGCAAATCAATACACAAACGCTTGTGCAGCAGAAAATACACAACAACAACAATTACAACAACATTAACAATTACAATAACAACATTTACAACAACAACAATATTATCAACAAAAGCGAATGCAACAAGTGGCAAATGAAAGGTTTTTAAAAAAAAAAAAGCTCAATACTTTTGATCTAAAAAATGCACTTAGCGAAAACCGCCAATACAAAAATCACAAAACTTCTCTGGAGAGGAAATATTTCTTAAGAAAGTACGAATCATATGAGCAGTTTCAAACCCGGGTCTATTGTAGCCAAAACAATACTCTCTCTCTCTCGCTCTCTCATTCGATTTGTGTAAAACACCAAAAGTTGTGAATGAAATCAATTTCATTTTTGCTTGTCTTCAAGCAAATGTTTCAATTCTCACAGCGTTTCTTAAAGAAACCTAAATCAAATTAAAAAAAAATTGTATTTTTATACACAACGCAAAACTCCGACATTGTATGGCAACAACAAAAAACAACTTGAGGGGAGTCAGTTTCAATAACAACAACATTATAAGCGCCTCAGTTTACTCTCACAACCCGGTGTTTATGCCAAATGTTAGTGTAAATCCAAATAGTTTTCTTTAAGCTGTTCAGTGAAACGGTTGTAAAACGCGCTCGAAATACTTTTATGAACTCAAGTTTAGTTCGTTTTGAACGTTAACAACAAAAGTGTTTAAGCTAAAACCAACGGTTTTCGTATTGAAAAACTTTTACCACCACCACCACAACAACAAGAGCAATAACAATATAGACAACAACGGCACACTTGTTGTATTGTTAGCCTTTTTGGCGTTTCTTGTGTTTGCTGACGCTGACGCTAACTCTATCACCGCCACTGCCACTGGCACTTTTTATCCACAGTCTTGTCTTTACGAAAAAAAGAGAAAGAAAAAGAAAAGAAACGAAGAAAAAGAAAAGAAATTTCTGTTGTTGTTAGTGGTGAACGACAGTTAAAGCTTAAGGCTTATGGTCTTTGACTGCCAATGTTTAGTCGCACTTGAATATCGGAACGGAAAGCACGCTCGGTCCAACTGGCAGACAGTGAACGCGCGTCAATGTGGTAAACGTGTTAAGCGGACCTAAAACACTTTCAAGAATTTTTGTTTCTAAAAAAATGTTTTTATATAAAAAAAAATAAAATAAAAGATTAAGAAAAATTTTAAAAATCTCCAAAAAACCTAAACTTAATAAATAATAACTAAACAAAACTCCCAAGGAATTTTAGTGCATTTTCTAGATATTGAGGAAAAGAAAAGAAAGTTTCGTTAAACAAAAATATAAAATTTATGTAATTTTCGTTCGCCACTTGCATTGTGTGCGGCTGCAACCTGTGCCGCTAATGCTGGCTGCTGGCTGCTGAGGTGTCTGTGTAACGGTGACATACTTTTTCTTAAACAAAACTTCTCACAGCTAATGAAAACATAAGCAAAAAAATAAAATACAGAGAAAAAGAATTAGAAAAAAAATACAAAACGAAACTCACAACTCACCTACCTGTACGGCGGATATACTATTGGTGAAAATTGCAATAGCATAGTAAAAAAAAAATAATAATAATAAAATAAACAAAATTTCTCTTCAAATTGTCCAAAAGTTAGAAATTAAATATTGAATTTCTTTTAAAGTTACCATCATCAACAAGTCACACCTATGTGTTCTTTATTAACAAACTAAATCAACTCCCTCATCCCTTTTTGTAATAATATTGAACTTTCTGTGTTGTCTGCACTTCAATACAACATCATACCCAGCACCTTCACCACCATCGTCATCAACATCATCATCAACATCATCATCGATCTTCGTTCTTAATTTCACAAAATGCCTAAAATCTCTACACATCTGCTGTTGCTGATCATAAGCCTTTTGGGTTATTATGCACGCATCGATGCACAAAATATAGGTGAGTGTGTCATTCATTCATTCACAATTCTTGTTTGCCTCAATTTGTTGTTGTTGTTTTTGCGTTTTTATTACTCGTATTCTCCACCCAGCTTGTGGTACAATTCATATTTACATCATGTTGACTCTTAGCCGGGCTTTAACCCAATCAACCATCCAACCACCAAAGTCTAAAATTGTTAACAGGTTCTTGAGCAGAGTTTTCTTTCTTTTGCGTTACTTTTTTTTTGCATTCTAAAAAAAGTTCCGGTTTTCATTCTCTGTGTGTGTCTCTATTAAGGGACAGTTGGGCTTCATAAAGTAGCACTTGTAGGCAAAATAAAAACTAATAGTTCAACATTTTACAGCCTAGAATAAATAAAAGAAAGTGGGTAATTTAAGACCAAATGCAGCTCATGTTGAACAAGGTAGAACAATACACTAGTGGTCTTCATGAAAGCTCGAAAGAACCTCGTAAACTCGAAAACATCATAAACTTGCACAGCCAACGTCAAAACAAACAAATTTCCCATACAAAGCGACTTGCTCAAAAGTGGAAAGTTTTCGAGGCAAATTTGCTGCGCAAACGTGGGATGGAGAAACGTGTTAACTTTTGACATTTCGTTGTCATCTGACTAGGATGGATAAATAAGGTGATAGCACTAGAACAGTAGAAAAAGTACGCATACATAATACATGCAATTGCTACTGCTACCACCTTATGTAGCCATCTTGGTCAGCTGATATGGTTTTGAGCACAACTACGCTGAGCAACTTTACCTGGTGCCTCATGCAACGGTGCGAGGGAAACTTGCGCTGAGCAAAAGTTCTCGGTTTTCACGTTTTCATGAATACCGCTACTGTTAATACTTGTAGAACAGAATAAGAATGTGGAAAGCAGTGCATTTTAAGTTGACTGAGGTAATTTAAATTAGTAACATAATGATGAACTTTAAACTGTTATTTACAAGCCATGAATTTCATTAAAGCAATGAACAGAAATTAAAAAGGGATATTTCGTGTCATTTTCAAAATCACAAAACTATAACGTATGCTGTATTGATAAAACTAACATAAATATTTTCAAATTACATCCCACGAAGGGTCAGGGGACTCCTAGTCACAATCACTGTGCGATGTCTAATTTTATATGATTTGGGACCTACTATTTTCTAGCGGTTCCGAACGGGTTTCTGAGACGCTTTATTTATTTCTCAATACTCGATAGTGCCGCCATCACTAAACGAGGTGCCTTTCGCACAGTGGTTCAGAATCGATTTACATTGGCCAAAATTCAATATCTTTTGATGTCGGCAACATTTTTAAATTCTGTAAAAACCCGATAGTAGGCCAGGAGTCAAGGACGACTATTGCGATATATCGCACAATTTGATATATTTCGAAAAATTTCCAAGGTTGACTAATTTCTGATTTTTGCGATTTTTAACAAAACAAAAATTTTAATTTTTTTCTCTTTATATTTTATAAAAAGATTTTGACATAAATATTCATAATGCCCACACAAAATTAAAAATTCTTCGAATTTTGAATATCGAAAATAGCTTCTTTCGAATTTCTTGAACTGTATCTCACTCAGTTGTACAGATATTCTACTAAATTTTTCTTTATTAAAAAGAGTTAATATGGCACCGACTGTATGCCAGGAGTCAAGGAAAATGTTGCGATATATCAACTTACGGAATCTGCTCACAGTGGGGTAAATATCAATAAATTTCCAAAGTTGACTATATATTGTTTTTTTTGCGATTTCGAAGATAACAAAAATTTTTGTTTTAATTTATTATGTTTTTTTTTAACAGATTTTCCTATAATTGTTCACAATGGGCAGAAATAATTAAAAAAATTTCGTATTACGGACATTCGCCTTTTTCGAATTTTGAAAATCGAAAAATGTTGGTTTCTTGTTTTGAAATTTCTTGAAAATTTTGTTTATTTTCTTTTGTTGTTTTTTTAAACAGATTTTGATAAAAGAGTTCATAATGTGTACAAACAATTAAAAAAAAATGTTGAATTACAGATATTCGCCTATTTCGAATTTTGAAAATCAGAAAAAATTTGAAATTCAGTTTTCGAGATATTACATTCACATTTTCCTTATTAAAAAGAGTGGCGCTAAGTTTTGTACTAAATATTTGAAAAACTATTGTAGGCAAGGAGTCAAAGGTTAGTACGATACATCAACATTGAAAATCGCACAATAGGATATATTTCAGAAAAAATTCCAAAGTTGACTACTTTTAATTTTAATTTTTTCTCTTTATATTTTATAAACAGATTTTGATATAAATATGTATTCATAATGGGCACAAAAAATTAAAACAAAAATCCTATTACAGATATTCGACTCTTTCGAATTTTGAAAACCGAAAAATTGTTGTCTCATCTTCGAATTTCTTGGACTATGTCTCATTCAGTTTTAGATATATTGCACTCAATTTTGCTTTATTGATTTGTGTCTTTAATATGGCACCGAGTGCATGCTAGGAATCTACGATTATTATGATATATCAACTTTAAAAATCTTCTCACAGTGGGGTATATAAAATTTCCAAAGTTGACTACATTTTGTTTTTTTTGCTATTTCCAAGAAATTATTTGGGTTTTTTGCTTCTTATGTTTTTTAACAGATTTTAGCACAACTGTTCATAATGCGCAGGAAGAATTTTAAAAATGTCGTATTACAGAAATTCGCCTTTATTTTGAAAATCGGAAATTTTGTATCTCTTTAAAATTTCTAGAACTGTATCTCATTCAGTTTTAGAGATATTGTACTCAATTGTTCTTTATTACAAAGAGTGATTGGGTGGCTTTAATATGACATCAACTGTACGCCAGGAGTCAAGGATTGTTGCGATATATTAACTTTGGAATTCTTCTCACAGAGGGGTATATTTAATAAAAATTTCCAAAGTTGACTACATTTTATTTTTTTGATATCCAAAAAAAAAATTAGGGTTTTTCTTTTTATGCTTTTTTAACGGTTTTAGCAAAATTTTCGTATTACAGATATTTGACATTTTCGAATTGAATATCGAAAAATTTTGGTTTCTTTTTTCAAATTTCTGGAAAATTTTGGTTATTTTCTTTTTATGTTTTTTTAACAGATTGTGACATAAGTGTTCAAAATGTGCACATAAAATTAAAAATAAATTCGAATTACAGATATTCGCCTTTTTCGAATTTTGAAAATCCAAATATTTTGTTTTGTTTTCAAATTTCTTGAACTGTATCTCATTCAGCTTAAGGGATATTGTAGTCAGTTTCTCTTTATATCAAAAAGTGATGGAGTGGCTTTAGTGTGGCAGCTAAATTTTGTTGATACTAAATACAGTTCGGTTTCGGTATTTCAAAAACTATCGTTTTTGAAAAAAAATACGTTTTACCTTTTTAGCAACGTACTTACTGTTTTAAAGTTGTGGAGAAAAAATTATTTTTTTAAGTTCAGGTACTAAAACATTAAACTAGAACTATCTTCTTTGTGCTCAATCGGGCGGCAGCAAAAGTTACCCTGCAAACTTGGGAACAGATCAGTGATTCCAACTTTGTATCTTATTCATGAGTGATGTGCGGTTCCCCGTATTTGAAGAACCTGTTCTGTCGAACCGGGTATTTGGACCGGCTTCGATTCACAACAAATTGCTGGCCCAGAGAGGATTAAGTGTAATATCTTATTACTTATATAAGAATATAAAATTTGACAAAAAAAAACACATTTTCATACCCTCAAGTATTAACACTTTTGGTTCCCGAGTCTTGTTCTTCCGGAACCGTTTTACGGTTCTTTTCAAACCGTTTTATCAGTTAAGTTAGAATCGTTTCTCGCCCTTTTTGGAACCATTTTTGTTTTCTTTGGACCCGTTTTTTGCTCCTTTAAGAACCGTTTTCTGTTCGTTTCGACCCGTATTTCGGTTCATTTTAAAGCATTTTCTTTTGGAAACGCAATTCGGTTCTTGTAAGAACCGGTCCGGTCGGGGTTTGTAAACAACCGCTTTTGCAGAACCGGTTCCATGATTCTGTGCATCACTAATATTCATTAAAGTCTTTTGAAGCAAAGAAGTTACATTGGTCCAAAGTCAAAAACTTTTTTAAAAAGGATATTTTTAAAATATTTTTTACATCCAATCTGTATTCGGCATAAACAACATTTAGCTGCCGTATTAAAGCCACCCACTGACTTTTTTAATAAAGAAAAGTTTAGTGCAATATCTCCCTGTCTAGATACAGTTCAAAAAATTGGACAAAAAGAGATCAAAATTTGTCGGCTTTAAAAAAACGAAAAGGTGAATATTTGTAATACGAAATTACACATAAATAATTTAGAAAAAAATTTTCAAATTACGTTGTGTTGACGTCTTGCCAATGTAGGTGTGTTTTTGAAACTACATTTTGGCTCAAAATTACCAAATTATTACCAAAAACCAAATAAAGTCAGTGCAAAAATTTGCATTTTAAACTATTGATTCCAAATATTTTTGTAATCAGGAGACACCACACACGAATAAGAAATTTTTTTATTTATGCTGCTTAGTAGAACGTCAAACAAATAATCTTTGAAAAGTCAGAATAATTAATCTTTGAAAAAAGTCTAGAAGTTACTTACAATGAAGTTTAAACATCACTAAGGTGGTCTACTTTGACACCCTGTAGCAAAATCTACTCTGATACAGGGTACTTTTAAATACCACAGTCTGAAAGTCTGACTCCTTCTCTATTAACACGTAGTACATTTTAAATCAATCAGACCCATAGTTTAGAAGTTCTGATATTATTACCAATATTTTTTCAAAACGCCTCACTGTGCGACGTTGGTTGTTTCTATCAACACCGAAACACAGTTTCATAGTCACATGTGAACTAATTTATAAATTCATCGCTATAATAATGTAAATATTCATTTCAACAACCACAAAATAGTTGGATGTAAGAAACTGTTAATTGCTGACATGAATTTACGAATAAGTGACTACGTTAGGTTAGATACAATTGGCACACTTAGTCCAATGAGAACCGTTGTGACACCATAGGACGTGTTGTTCTGTTCCCATCGTTGACCATGTAAATTGATCTGGAATGGTTTAGGGCCATTCAAGCCATATGATACCTCATCCGGAATGTGTTTGAAAAAGTGATGTACACTACTCAGTTCCTGGTGAACTAATTAGTACTCTGCAAAAAGGTGCTACGATCATTCAGCTTGACTCCCTGAATGCCTGTTAGATCCAACGTAAAGTAAGCTCCTACAAAAATTTCTACTCATTCAAACGGGCGGACAGTAGAATATAATGTATTCGATGATCATGTCGTCCACTTCATCCCCACAACTTCGGCATTCGATGTCTAGATTAGTATTTGCGTATTAAACACTGAACAGTAATCAAAGCTAGTAGCTTTGAGATATTATCTAGGTATGAATATCAAGTTTTGCGTACGATTGAGGTCATAGCTTCGGACCATATATAACTCGCATGTCTAAGAGCTTCAATTTTAAGCATGATTGCAAGCATAAAGGGACATAACCCATATGCTCAATATCCAGTGCAACAGTTAAAGTTGCCTCTAATCTCGCCTGGTCATCTAATCTAAGATTCTCTAGAATGTTTCATGTGCCCCGGAATCAATATAAGGTGAATAACTCAGTTAGATATTCGCGTGTGGGTAGCTCTTGAAGTCAGGAATACAGATTGCAGACGTTTTACAGCAGCCGGTCTGTAATGTTAATACCCAGCCAAATGGTAAATTCTCCGATTGCATTCACTTCTGCATGAAAGACACTACAATAGTATGGTACCCTTGGTCCAAGGGCTAGATCCACCGCTTTGGAGTAGATTCAAAAACTTCTTCATCATAATGTAAATATTCATTGCAGCAACGACCAAATAGTTGGATGTATGAAACTGGTTTTTGCGCCAATGGATTTTTTACATTGTGGCGATTAATTGTGTATGTTAGCTCCTTTTTGGATGAAAGTACTTGTCGAGGTAACGATTTATTTATCAGTGTATGCGCAAGGTCTCACTGCTTTTATTGGTTTTGATGAGACACTATATGAGTAGTTGACATGCAGCTGGAGTAAAGGTCAGAGCTTAAGACTTTTATAAAAGTTGTAATGATGAGTAAGATAAATAACCATATTTACCGATTATTCACTTTGTATGTAGAACAATTTAGACAGTAGGCAATTTCCAAACCAGTTAAATTACACTGTGGAACAATAATTAAACTTTGTCGAAAATAACAAGGTTCTGACAACGGATTCTGCTAGAGGGGGTAAAATATAAATGTATGTGTATCGGCGTTTTGAAAGTTTTCGTCTGAATTTTTTTAAGGGGGGTGAAATTTCCATTCTTTTGTTGGGAAGAGTATTAATTCTCTTGTAGCTTATATACGCTGGACATTGTTTGATAACGGCACAGAATTACCAAGAGCTAAATGACAAAATGTAATAAATAAATTCTTTCTTAGATACCCAAATTTATACTGATCTTTTATTTATAGATATTATATCTATAGCTTTCTTTTGTTCGGTGACTTATAGTGAAATTTTACGTAGAATATTTTTCCAATACACACTAACTCCCTAGAATGCAGTTTTATGGGACATTTTAGCACTAACTCGGAATAAGTACGGAATTAACTCTTAAATGAATTTTCAGTTTTGACATAGTTTTGGCATTCAAGTTGAGTTTTCAGCTTTAGTATGTTAAGAAACTTATACTAGAATTTGATAGGGAATATAATTTGCAGTACTTTTTAACCCGTTACACACCTGTTTTAAGGGTGTTATTTACCTTTACCACAAAAACAACAAAACAGACCTATATAATGAGGCGGTAGAGGGTTAAAGTATTCCACAATAATGATTTTCGTAAATGTTTACACCCAATTTCGGAACACATCCTATACTTAAAATGTAAGGATAACCAGGTTTACTATGGCGATTCATCATAAGAATGTGCAAAAAGGGGAAAATTTCACCCAACCTCAAAAAAAATCTGGTGTAAACTTTCAAAACGCCGATATATGTATATTTTTTAATATAGCCCCTCTACCAGAATCCGTTATCAGAACCTTGTTATTTTTTTGTGTTCCACAGTGTCACATATAAATAAATTCCTCTAGTAACAGTTCATCAGTAATTTTGAAGGGTGTCGTTTTACGATGGCGTCTTAAGTCTTTTGATTTTGACTCCAATAAAACGGTTGTAAACACTAACATATTTTCTAATAGTTTTGTTCATATTTTTGTAATTTTTATATTTAATTTTTCCTTAGTTTTCCTCCATAAATTGTTTGAATAAAACTTGCTACTTTCATGAATTATAAATAATATATATCCCATAAAATAAAAAAAATAAAAAAAAATAAAGAATAATAATAAAAATTTGCGATATTTGCTGCTTATAATTTAAAACAAAAACACTTAATTTTCAACAGCTTTCTTATGTGATACAACACCACTGCTATATTATTGAACGAAGCTGCTTGTTGTAGCTGTTCTGCAATTGGATGACTTCTCCAAGTTTATGTTCTCAAAACGTCAAAAAGAATACTACTTCGTAGTAAGAACAGAAAACTTAATAAATTAATTTTGTTGCTGTTTTTGTTGTTTATTACTTAGCGTATAAACATTAAATTAATTGCCTTGTAAACTTGGCCAATTTGTTGGTGATGTGTGTGAGATCTTGGTCAAATTTGCTGTATGCATGACTGAGTGACTTATGTCGCTGTGAGCACTAAAGAATTTTTTTTTTTTGTGGTGGATTTTGTATTGGCTTAAATTCTAATGAGTTGATATTTGTTTTGACACATACATATATGTTGAGTTGTAATATAATATTTTTTTTTTGTAGTTTTTGGATTGTTTTTTTTTTATTTTTTTTTGGTTAATGTTTTTGTAAATGTCAAAAGTTAGGTGTAAACCAAAGGTTGTAGGTAGTCAATGGGCGGCAAATGAAATACATACATATACAAAAAAAATAACAACGACTGAAAAACTAAGAGGAAACGGATATTTACACTATGGCATGTTGACGTTTTACTAATGAGAAAAACAAAAGTCATTAACAGTGTGGAAATAAGAATGGATATTTTTATTTTAATTTAACTACAATTTTGAAACGCTAAACGTAAATATTCTGTAATTAAAACATTTTAATAAATAATTTTTATAGAGTAATTTCAAAATAAAATGAATTAAAAACATGAACCATTATGGGCAGAAATGGAAGATATGTACTTGGACAATCTTTGGTTTGAGCAGGATGGCGCAGCTGTCACACAGCTTATCAAATAATCGATCTTTTGCGCCCTCAGTTCGGTAATCGTGTTATCAGACAAATGCCTGACAATGCCTTATCATTAACAAACCGATAAATGCCCCTAAAATCCCTGCATTCTCAGGTTCACGAGAGTCAGATTTAAGGAACAAAGACTTATTAAAAAAATTTAAAACTCTCCTCTTTTCTTTTAGCCAATCTTTATCTTTATTTATTGAATTAATTATACTGGATGCGGTAAACCAGATCTCATATTCACCACTATCTTTTACTTTCTTACGAGACGACCTCGAAGCCGTCATTTGACCCAAATCGACTTTTTCTTATCGATAGTCGTTAAATAGTCCAGTAAAAAGTCGTGGAATTTTAGATTGGCAGGACGAGCTTCTAGGAATCCAGCCACGGCAGCTACATGAATGAAATAGTGTTGCATAAATCGCGTTCTAATGAAGCCATAATATAGTAAAAGAAATTGAGTTTAATTCATTTTATTTAATTTTTAAAAAGATATTTGTATTTGGAACGCCCTCTATTAAAATTTTTGTTTCTTTTTGAAATTGAAAAATAAGAAAGGTGGGCATTATTGGGTTATTTCCTAAAATACACACCCATTGTCCAATTTTTTATATTATTATTTCAAAATTATCTTTGACTCTTTATTTCCAATTTGGGTAGTTCAAACTTTATTATTAAATTTTTGATCGACAGCAATCGATTCTGAACCACTGTGCGAAGATCACCTTGCTTAGTAACGGTGGCACTATCGCCAAACTAGCCATGGAAAAGCTTCTCAAAAAATCAACCCGGAAAAGGTGAAAAATTGTAAGCCCTATTTCATCATGAATAGACTTACAAACAAACAAGGGTTGCAGTATCATTGAGTTTTATTATGATCTATGACTATGTTGTAGATTGATCTATGTATTATGACTTGTGTTTGTTTCACAAGTATTTTCCATTTAATGGTCGTCTTAATCTACCCAGCAAGCAGGCTATTGACCAAATTTCGCACCAGTTTCACCCTATTGCACATCAATCCACCAACTCGCATCCATAGGGTGCATAAAAATAAATAAATGGTTTCCCGTTACATCCCACGAGGGGATTAGGGAGAGCTTCTCACAACCAGCGAGCTGTGCGCGTTCTAGTTTTACACTCACTGGTTTGGACCTACAGTTTTACACCGGTTCCGAACGGTATTTTGAGAAGCTTTTTCATGGCTAAATACTCGATAGTGTCGCCGTCACTAAGCGAGGTGACCGCCGTCGAAAGAAATTTAAGGTGGTCAGAGTAGGGATTGAACCCCCGTCCTCATGCACAAGAGCCGCGCACACTACCATTGCACCACCGACGGCCACATAGGGTGCATACCGAGGCGAATATTGCTGCTGCATCCGCCAGTGTTAATATATATCGCGATATGTTCTTCCGTCCCAGATCGTAGCAATTGGGTTTGTGTTATTCCAGCACCTGAAAGATTTTACGTAAGGACCGCGGTCTAAAGCCTTACAAAATTCAGCTGGTGGAGGAGCTCAAGCTCAACTCAACCAAAAAAAGAGTTTCCCATTACATCCCATGATGGGATTAGGGAGAGCTTCTGACAACAAGTGATTTTTCACTTACTTACTCATTGGGACCTGGATTTTTACACCGGTTCCGAACGGTATTTTGAGAAGCTTGTCATGGCTGAGTACTTGATAATGTCGCCATCACTAAGCGAGATTATCCCGGTCGAAAGAATTTTATGGTCGTCAGAGCAGGGATCGAACCCACGATTTCATGTACATGAGACGTGCATACTACCATTGCATCCATCGACGGCCACAGGTCGACCTAGCATAACGTCATCTATTCGATGAACTTGCTTTAGAGAAGCTCGAAGAAGATCAGCGATGAGGCTCATTTTCGTTATAATGGGTACGCCAATAAATAGAATTTCCCAATTTGGTCTGAATAGTAGCCATTCAAGAGCTGCCAATATACCCTGAAAAATCAGGATGAAAGAATATCACTTTTCTATAGGAAAAATTGTCGTTAGCGACGAGGCATATTTTTAGCTCAATGGGTACGTCAATAAACAGAATTGCTGAATTTGGTCCGAAGAGCAGCCAGAGGCTCTTTAAGAGCTACTAATGCACTCTGAAAATTTACTGTTTAGTGCGGTTTATAGGCCAGCGGCATCATTCAATGGTACTTCTTCTAAGACCATGATGGCCGCAACATTACGGTTAATGGAACAAGGTACCCCGTTCGATGGTCACGGACTTTTTTCGCCCAAAATGGAAGACTTGAACTTGGTTGACATGTAGTTTTAATAGGGCGGTGCCTCAAGTCACACTGCACGTGATACTACACGCTGAAAAATTTGTCTTTTTTGTTTATTGGATGCAGATATAACGTGTTTATAGCTTGTCGCAAATATAGTATACTTGTCCCAAATCCCTTCATGGGATGTAATGGGAAATGGTTTTTATTTTGTGCCCAAACACATTGTATTTACTAGTCAAAATATCATGTTTGGGAAACAATGATTGATTGCTTATAATATATGTATTTGTTACCCAAATGTGACTTTGTTTGTTTGAAACTGCTAAAAAACACTGCTGTCTGTCACAATAAAGAAATAAAAAGCAGCAGATCTTCAATCAACGAAAACAACGCTTGCAAACATGTACATGGTTCCTGCTGTATGTTGCTGAGCTCTTATTTTTCAGACTGCATGTACCAATTGGGAGACGAGTGTGATAAGCAATTAATCTCACATTGTGGCGCTGTCAATTGGCCGCCTCATTCGTGCGATTTGACCCACTAGACTATATTTTGTATGGGCACGTGGAGTCTCTCGTCTATAGGGTCAAGCCAGCCACGATTGCTTGTCACACTGCACGCGACATCACACACTGAAAAATTTGTCTTTTTTGTTGTTTAGATGCAAATATAATGTGTTTGTAGCTTGTCGCAAATATAGTAAACTTGTGTCCAAACACATTGTGTTTGCTATTCGAAATAACATGCTTGGGACACAATTATCAATAGCTTATAATATAGGTATTTGTGACCCAAATGTCTCTATGTTTGTTGAAAACTGCTGAAAAAACTGCTGTCTGTCACAATATAGAAACAAAAAGTTGCAGATCTTCAATTCACGAACACAATGCTTGCAAACATGTAAATGGTTCTTATTTCTCAGCGTGCATGTACCAATTCAGAGGCGACTTTGGTGGGAAAATAATCTGACATTGTGGCGCTGTCAATTGGCCGCCTCATTCGTGCAATTTAACCACACTAGACAATTTTTTGTGGCAGCACGTGATAGGGATAAAGCCAATCACGACTGCTGCTTAGGAAGACAACATTACACGTGTAATTGGTGAGATACTGGCCGAAATGTTGAAAAAAATTTGTAAAAATTGGACTCTCAGAAATGGGTGAAGAAAAACCGAGGGTAACATTTACATGGAATAATCTTTAAAAAGAAAATGGCAGGCATTCATTTATTGATCCCAATAGTTATTTCATTCACTTGGACAAATTGTCTGTGTTTTCTTCAAGTTTCAAAAAATCAAAAGCCAAAAAAATTACCCACTATAACGATTTAATATCAAGACATCAGCACCGTCATTCTTTTACTTTTTTCACAATAAATGTCGGTAGTTAAATTGACAAAATTCTGAAATTTAGTATTGGAATTTTATGAATTTTAACAATTAACTACCGATTTTTACCGTTCAAAAGTTACAAAATTCCGGTGCAGAATTTGAAGTTCGATATCTCATGACTGCTCCATTGTATTTCAACTAATTTGGTATAATATGATAGCTTGAAAGTTATACTTTAAAATATTCTTATTGATAAAGCATACTTCAAATTGGAAATATGCCTGATGTGCCTTGATTTAGAAGAAAGGAGTATTAACAAAGTCGATGATGATATAGAACAAATTTATGAAGAAATTTTTTTTTGGTTTTCCTGCAAATTTTATAAAAAAAGTGCTAACAGCCTTTTGAAAGCCCATCGACAAAATGAATCTTGTCTTCTTTTATCTTTTGCAACCCAAATTCCAAGTATTTATTATTTGCAATTTCACTAACCCAGAAACGAAACAAAAAAAATTTACAAACAACAGCTTCCACAATGTAAACACAATTCAAAAGACTTAAGCGGCAAACTTAAAATTTATCACAAACCTGACTGCCCCTTGATTATATACAATTTACACTGAAATGTTAAAAAATCATATTTTTGAGCAAAATTAACAACAATTTATTTGTTTACCTCTTTGACTTCTTCACAAAAAAATATTACAAATTCCAAGCATATTTGTTAACCAAAATGCTATAAACACAAATAATAAAACTCACCTGCAGCTGCACCTGCGCACAAGAAATGCAAACAGAGATATTCATGCAGAGAAAGAGAGAAAGAGAGGGTAATGGATGCAGAGTTTTCCAGCTTAAAATATGTGCAGTTGAAGTATAATATTTCAAGTTTAGACCAACTGACTTTGGGATAGCATATCTAGCTTTTAATAAAACTGGACGAAACTGTAAAATTTTAAAATTAATTCAAACTTCAAGAAATTGAATTTATTTTATTTCAATTCTCTGCAAAATTTATAAATCTGAAATTTAATGCAATATGTACACGGTGGAAACGATTTCGTTCGATGGCGCTGAAGAAAATAAAGATGTGGTTTGCAGAAGTATTTTATTTGTAAATTTTGTTCAAGGGTATTATGGGTATATCGACGTTTAAATACTAAAACCTCACAAGTCAAAAATTAGCCATTTTCGAATTACTGATTATATGAGTTGAAAATATAATTCTGCATGTACTGTAACTTTGTAAAACAGCATTAAATGCCTGTTTTCGTATGCCTTTCAGAAATGGAAATTACATCAATAATTTAAAAATATCCAATAACTTTTTTATCTTTTAGATTTTTTGGTCTCCTGCAAAATATGAAATTTTAACTTATGAGGTTTTTGTACTTAAACGTCGATATGTAGTTGTAGTTGCTAATCCAAAGACTTAAGCGACAAACTTTGGAAGCGATATCAACTTCAATTTTTCTTAATATTTAAACATAGTTAACTATTTTTACTATTATTAGACTATGAAGTTTAAAAAAAAACTATATAAAATAAAACTCATTGAGTTTTGATGACAATTTTCACATCAAAATACTCGTGCGTCACCAACCATTATCATCTAAATACTTACCGACAAAGTTGTGAGACAGTTTTTGAATATTTGTATTCTTAAAATATTTTCAAAATATGTCATTCTTCAGAAACTGGATATTGATTATTTTTTTAATTTTTTTAATGCTCTCCCTAAAACTCTATATTAAACTTTTCCACTTCCTTAACAGAATCCAATAGAAACTATCAAAAAAAAAACAATAGAAAAATACTTTAACAATCAACTTGATTTGCATAAAGTTAACTCGTGGTTTTTTCTCCACTATGATTAACATAATTTTATATATGAGTGTCTATTTGAGACCTTTTCATCTCTACTTGTGTATTGTTATGTTTATCAGACAGTTATTAATGATGCAACTTAGGGTTAATGTACATCTATGAGATGTTGCCGTTGGTGCCATCTTGTGTACAACATGTGGCACACATGTGTATAGTTGTAATATATAATCATGTAATTTATAGTGTATATGGATAAAGCTGTAAAGCGCATTACTGATATGCCCTTAATAACAAATTTAAATAATAATTCCAACCTGAAATTGATTTAAATTAAATTTATTAAATTAACAATAAATTTGGTGATATTTTTAAAGATTCAAATTTGAATTTAATATAAAGAAATAGTAACAGGAATTAAGTAAAGTTAAAATTATCGAACTTTCAAAGATTCAAAATTGAATTTAATATAGACAAATAGTAACAGGAATTAAGTAAAGTTAAAAATATCGAATTTTCAAAGATTAAAATTTGAATTTAATATAGACAAATAGTAACAGGAATCAAGTAAAGTTAAAGATATCGAATTTTCAAAATTTTTTTGTTAAAAGTTTTGAAAGTATCAGCATCAGGCAATTATTAGCTTTTTATAATGGCAAAGTATAACACCAGAGGAATTTCATTTAAAAACGTACATGCTTTTTTCTCAAGGTCTCAGATTTTGATAAAAATCAAGTGAATGGGTTGGAAATGGTGCAAATCTTTTTAGAATGGCAAAATATTTCAAAAATGGTGAAAACAGTGACAGCTCTCAATTTGAAGGATATTTCTATGAAGGGAATTCATTTAAAATCTCTTAACTTTTGATGTTGAACAGATGTTGGTATATTTTTGTTAACGAATTTTAAGAGTTTAAGGTTTCGAATATTATAATAAAGAAAAAGTTTCCCAGTACATCCCATTAAGGGATAAAAGCGAAATTAAATGTTACACTTATGAAAAAACCAACAAAGGTTGTTCATAAATTTTTAAAAATATAACTCTTTAAAAAACATTTAAAAAAGTTAAATATATTTTGTAAAATAAATGGACTTTGATTATTTCTTATTTTTTACCCAAAAATAGTGCTACTTGTGGTCTACACACTCTGTAAATTTCATAGTGAAATTGCTACTAGTTTCTGAGATACGAACAAAAATGTAGAAGTACCAAGTTGCTTATTCACATTACAAATCAAATTACATTTTCTCCCAACATTAAGGTGATTACCAAAAGACTTTTTTATTTTTTTCTTTTCAAATAAAATATGCCTAAATAGCATACAAAATACTGTAGGTCGAATGATCGCATCCGTTTCATATCCTAATCCATGTTTTGAAACCACGATTATATGGAAACATGAGCACAAACTTACGAAATATGTTTATTTACGAAATCAATAGAGGAATATAACTTCATCAATACCAGTGTTTTAGAAGTTATCAAAGAATTGGTTCTTCAAAAACACTTTCGTAATCCAGATAACGATACGAAACGGATGCGATCATTCGACCCCTGGTATCGAAAATTCTTCATACAGTTTGATGTTCAAAATCGAAAACAAAAATTATTTTATTTTTAGTTAATGTATGAGAAGTTCATACTACAAGCCTACAAGGTCAGAAACATTTTTCTAATTGAAAAATGTTTAGTCAAAATGGTTGGAAAATTATCAAAGCACTGCAACAATGCGAGTACGTATGAGGAAAAGAAGAACATGGTGGAAAAAATCTGTCTGTTCTTGTACTGGACTTATATAGACCTTTCAGTGTGTGTTGATACTTAGGGATCTTCGATCTGTACTAATTCGCATATGTAAATTGCATCATTGAATTTGCATATATTCGATTGATAACACTAGCCAACAGTCGTTTTGTTATTTGGTTCTAGCATAGTTTTTCTCATTGATTTTGACCTACTGAACACGAAAATGAGTTTTAAAAATTTTTCTGTTGATTGGTTTTCGAGATACAAATTTTTGAACTTTTTTTTTTAAATTTTTGGAGGTACACTTACAATTTTGAGCATATCTTTCGTCTTCTTTGACGTATTTGATCCTACTACTACTCAAATTAAAGCAGTTTTTTAACCTTTTTAAGCCACCAACATCAAAACTACTCACCCGATTTGAAAATTGTAGACGGCTCAATTTGCTTTAATTTGAGTAGTAGTAGGATCAAATACGTCAAAGAAGACGAAAGATATGCTCAAAATTGTAAGTGTACTTCCAAAAATTTAAAAAAAAAAGTTCAAAAATTTGTATCTCGAAAACCAATCAACAGAAAAATTTTTAAAACTCATTTTCGTGTTTAGTAGGTCAAAATCAATGAGAAAAAGTATGCTAGAAACAAATAACAGAGAAAATTTTGTTATTTGTGACCTAGTGTAATCAACCGATGGTATCAATTCAGGCAGAGTAGTTAGACATCTGCTGGTGAACTTGTCACAAAGTTCGCAACTAGTCATGCCAGTGAGTGTGCCTTTAACTGAATTGTCAACTATTCCAACAAACAAAACACATTTTCATTTAGAAAAATGTTCCTGATCTTGTAAGGTTGGTTGTATGAATTTCTCATACATTAACTAAACTAACAACATCGGTAATAAAATTCAAATTCAAAAATTATTTTTATCTGATTTTGACTTAAGGGCTTTGAATTTTTAGTATTTTTAGTACGCTAGTCTGTAGGTATTGTAATCCATAGACTTAAACAAATAAATAAATTGGGGATATACGCGGGCAGTTTGACAACTCTGAAACTTTTTTAATAAAATACTTTGCAAAAAAAACTTTGTATTCCTTAAAATATAGTCTCCTTTTATCTCCAAGCATTTAGTCCATCTTTTTTCAAATGTTTTTATTCCTTCCATATAATATCTTTTCCCAAGGTCCCCAAAATCGGCGATTGTGTTAGTGATGACCTCTTCATTCGACCCAACTCTCTAGACGCCGAGCTATTTCTTCAAGTTCGGAAATATAAAGTAGTCATCAGGGGCCAAATCAGGAGAGTATGATGAATGCAATAGCAGTTCGTTGCCAACCTTATGGATTTTAACCATGGTCATGGATTTTTACCAGTGCGCCGGTGCGTTGTTGTGGTAAAAAATCAACGGCGACGCCTACGCTGTATGGCTGAGCATTGACAAATAAGGTGCTCAGTGGTCTCCACCTCTTTTTCATCACCACAAGCACGGCAGTAATCAACCCAGTTCACAATCCAGTTGCGAGTGAAGACTCCAGCATCACAATTACCCGTGATTACCCCAATAAGGAGCAGCAAGTCAACCTTGTCCAGCCGAAGAAGCGACTTAGTTCTCCCTGAGTCCACTGCCGGCCATATGTCTCTTGAAATCCCACAATCCACTCTGTCCAGCCAGGCAGCGTTGATCTCGTCTAGCGACCAGCGATCGATCAAGCCATACAAGTAACAGATCGGCGGATTTGCAGAGGCAATCAATCTCAATCAATGGCAGTGGGTGGTGCAATGGTTAGTGTGCGCGGCTATTGTGCATGAGAACGTGGGTTCGATCCCTGCTCTGACCACCTTAAATTTCTTTCGACGGCGGTCACCTCGCTTAGTGACGGCGACACTATCGAGTACTTAGCCATGAAAAGCTTCTAAAAAAATACCGTTCGGAACCGGTATAAAATTGTAGGTCCCAATCAGTGAGTGTTAGTGCGAAGCTCTCCCTAATCCCTTCATGGGATGTAACGGGAAACCATTTCTCATGATTTGAGATTCAAATAAGTCTGCTTCAACATTCCCTATGGCATAACTATGACCCGGAACCCAGCAGAGTCTTAGCTTGCCGGGCACTACACTGTTCAAGATCCGCTTGCAATCCCTTGCAATTTACATATGTGTGACCTGACCTCACTAAAGGCTGGCTTACTATCAGTGCAGAAGACGAATTCATCCGATAGATACAAGCTCGAGTCCATTATCTCAGTGATAGCTCTCATAATTTGCCACGAATTGAGCTTTGTAGGTACTGCAGTTCGCACCCAATCTCATCGAAAGTCCGAATTGAAGGTATTCACTAAAGATCCCCGCTCCTGTGCCCGATTCCATTTTTGAGTCAGCTATAAAGATCAGGGAGTGATCCCACCCAGTCACTCCTATCTGGTGACATTATCTCCGGGCATTGCCCAAACAAATGGTTCCCATTACATCCCATTAACGGATTGGGGAGAGGCTTTCACAACCAGTGAGTTGTGCGCTTTCTAGTTTTACAGACACTGCTTGAGACTTACAGTTTTACACCGGTTCGGAACGGTATTTTAATAAGCATTGTCAGATGAAGAAAATATCAACATAGACGCTACAAAAGTAAATCGATAGGGACAGCAAACGACGCCATATTTTTCCCCGCTCTTTTGACATTTCTCTTCAGTAAGGTTTGCCATTTCATCATGGAGAGATAGAGCCAACAACGAGTCGAAATTATTAAAATTTTCTACCGAAATTTGGAGTCAGTGGCCTCAACTTTAGGAGCGCTACGTCCGATGAGGCGATGAGGCTCATTTCTAGCTGAATGGCTTCGTCAGTAAGCAAAATATGCGTTATTGGTCAGACAGCAATCCACAGGTAATCCATGAGTCATCATTGCATCCCGAAAAAATTACGGTTTGGTGCGGTTTATGGGCCGGCGGCGTCATTGGGCCGTACTTATTCCGTGATGATCAAGACCGGCACCTTACTGTGAATGCGAATCGCTACCGTTCAATGATAACCGAATATTTTTGGCCCCAATTGGATAATGTGGACTTGGAGCACATGTGGTTCCAACAGGACGGCGCCACAAGCCACACAGCGAATGCCACAATCAATTTATTGGAAACCAAGTTTGGTGAACGTGTCGATGGTCCAGTCGATTGGCCGCCTCGGTCGTGCGATTTAACGCCGTTAGATTATTACCTGTGGGGCTATGTCAAGTCCATGGTCTATGCTAACAAGCCAGCGACGATTGATGAACTTCGTACGAATATCGAACGTGAAATTGCAGCAGTATCGGCCGATTTATGCTTGAAAACCGTCGAAAATTGGGTTCAGCGTCTGGACTTCTGCAAGCGTGCCCGTGGTGGCCATGCAAAAGAAATCGAGTTCCATACATAATGGCATCGAACGTACTTTCACAGGAATAAAGAATTTCATTGGTATCTAAAACCGGTTTTGTTTTATTTAAAAAAACTTTTGTAGCGCTCTTATTGAAAACCCCTTTACAAATCAAATTGTCAACGGGGTTGATTACTTCGAAAACCGTACGACGAAATTTGCCATGAAATGCTAGAGTGGAACCCTCTAGGCTCGAGGAAATTCTGAAGGCCAAGAACAACTTGGGGGCGCTCAATTTTAAGCGAAACAGAGAAATTGTTCAACGAACTAAGATACATCACAGCGGACAGACAGACATGGAGATTCTATGTAAACAGCCTATGTTCCTGATTGATTTTGCTGAACAATATTTGTCAGATAAACTTACAGGTGGTTTCTCTATCTGGAATGAAACCTTTCATTCGTGTCCTAGGCGAAAGAAAGTTGATTTGGGTTACACAATATTGTAGTTTCAAGTCGAATGAAAATATAAAATTTTTCGGAACTTTTCAGTAAAAATTTTGGTTTCTCTATTTCGAAAGTGCTGTCAGGTGGAGACAAACATAGAGTCAGGCGAACGTAACTTTTGACTTAGAGGAACCCAATTAGAGTCGAATGTGAGTGACTGTTTTTCGTTCACTTAGCTTTTGGTTCGAGTTAGAGAAAAAGGCTGTTAAATTTATTAATTTGTACTTAACAATTCAATTCAACGGCATTCAGCATCGGCAATGCACTAAATTCAATGCAACACAATGAGCACTGGCATACAAGTTTTTGTCTTAAATCTTTCGTTTGGGAGTGTCATACGCTAAGGTAGACTACACTTTCTTCTAAAATCTCAATTAGAGCATAACAAGTTTGTAGTTTAATTTGAAATGTTACAAATTATACATTAGCTTTCATTGTATTTTGGTTTTTGTTTTCTTTTTTGTTGTTGCAATTTTTTGAGGAGAAGGAAACGTGTAGGTTTTTCTTTAGATTTTTAAATCAAATTTTTTACCAAACACATTGTTAGTAAGTAAAGCTTAACGCAGGTGGATGGAATTTGCTGTAACAAGTAATATAATTTTTCCATTATGATTTCAGATTGTATGTTGTCTTATGTGGGGTAAGGAAATTCATAAGTTAACACCCATGTCTTCGACAGTTGAGTGAACTTTAATAGGTGAAATTATTTAGGAATGTATTTAATTTGCATCTGTAATTATTGACTTATTTGTATGAGAGTCTCTATGGTATGTAAATACATGTTACATGAGTTTATAATCAAGATTCATGTACTTATGTTGATTTCAATTGGGTTTTGGTTTCCTTTTGTTTTTTGTTAACAAGAAACAGCAGCTTTTTCACAGTTTAGCGTTAATTTAACAGGTATTGTTTTTTTTATTTTATTTTTAAATTTTATTACAAAGCAAGTGAAAGAGGTTTTTTGTTGTATAGCTTCATAAATACTAGTTTCACTTTCTAGAAAACTTATATAATTTGTAGTTTTTACAAGGCCTTGTAAAATATTGTAATTTCAAAATATTTCTTTTAAAGATTTATTTTTCAATACTAGCTCAGGGCAAAGAGTGGGAGGAGTATAGATTTTATTGCTATTTTAACTGAATTGTGGTTTAGTTGTAAATACTTTTACAACTCTAAGTTATTGCTTCATAAAACGTGCTAAATTGCAGTTTGTCTTTCTGTCTGCGAGTTGTTAAGATGCTTTTGGGTTACGAGGCTGGCGATTTACGCAATTTTACCAAAACTGCATAATTTTTGTTATTTTTTTTATCGTTTTTCTACTTTAAACACAACGTAAAGACGTCTACGCAAAGTAAATACTTAAGCTTTGTTAAAGTTTCTTTGAAGATTTTGAGGGTTTCTGTTTTCGACAGTTTCTCGACCAAAAAAGAGTTTACTTGTGCAATTTTTGTTTTTCTGATTCACTGCAATTGTTAAGTTTACAACAGCAAAGCATTATGAAGGTTAACCAAAAATGTGTACTTATGCTGCCAACCAAACGAAAGACTTATGACACAAACTTCAATATACCTAAAGTCTATGCGAACATTATTTCTAATCACTTAAACTTTATAAAAATGTTAAAAATTGTCTCATATTGTAAACATTCTTAATATTTTTAACCTTCTGCTAAAATTTTGCATTATTATGTGTCAATTATGTTAATTTTTGTTTGTTAACCACAATGGCGGTACCATTTAAAGCTTAACAAGTGTATGTTATCTCATGCAAAATGTTGATCCATATGACCCGTGACCAAACCCCTTTTGCATTTTATTGTAATTGTTGCTTGAAAAAAAAACAGATACATTTGTGTAAAAAGTGTTAACACTTTGCATACAAATTGCCTAATGATGACGTCTAACAATAGAATGCATTTGAAACTAAACACAAAGACACTCAAGACAAATGACAATATGTGTGTCGTCAATTGTTAAGCAACAATATGAGTTAAGATTGTTGTAGATTTCATAAATAAAAACAATTAAATAAAGATGATTCCAAAGGCAGTCGTGGGATGACACTTTAGTGATGTGTGAGCTGTTTAAATAATTACTTAAGTACAAATAATGATAGATTTTTAGCGAAGGTTGCAATTCCCTGAAATTACAAAGCTAAATTATTTGCACTACAATAAGAAACCTCGAGTAAAACCGAGTTTGATTTTTGAACAACAATAACAGTCCAAAGCCATTTATAAAAATGTGTTACATACACGCTGAAAATTTTTTATTTTCTTATTGTTTGGATGCAAATATAACGTGTATGTGGCTTGTCGCAAATATAGTATACTTGTGTCCTAACACATTGTGTTTGCTACTCAATATATCATGTTTGGGACACAATGATTAATAGGTTATAAATACACGTATTTCTGATCAAAATACGACTTTGTTTGCTGCAAACAAGAACGTGGCAGACAATAAAGAAACAAAAATCACCAGATCATCAATTCACGAAAACAATGCTTGCAAACTCGTACATGGTTCATTTTTCAGCGCGTAATAGATTATAACAAGATTTACTGTTTCATATTATTTTACAACCCTTTTTGAAATTTGAATTTTATAAAAGGTGTCTCAGTAAGAATGCACTTTTTAATTTTCAAATAAAATCACGTATTTTCTGAGCTAGTTGTGATTTTTTTTATTGGATTGTAAAGAAGACATGTTCCGATTAAGTATAAAATCAATTATTCGTCAAATAGCTCTCTGATGACAGGTCATTACTCGTTTAATGAAATTTTCTTTGACTTTTTCACAGAGACAGACAAGCAGACAAGCCAAAAGGCTTCGTGGGTTTTCACATCGAAAATTTTTGTAAATTAATTAATGATCAAATAAATCAATTCAAAAAAAAAAAACTCACCGTTAACATTTTGGATCTCGGATTTGACGCCAGGAATTGTTTCTGGTTTATTCACATAAATCCGAGATTTCACAAAACCCCAAAGAAAGAAATCGCATGGCATTAAAACGCATGATCTTGGTGGCCAGTTGACATCAGAATTTCTAGAGATAATTTGTGCTGAAAATCTTTGCTGCAATAAATCGACTGTTTCATGCGCGGTGTGGAGGATGGTACCGTCTTGCTGAAACCACATGTCGTCCAGATCCATGCCGTCCAGTTGAAGCCACAATAACCTCATTATCATTTTTCTATATCGAATGTCGTTCACAGACACTTCAGTTTCGGCCTCGTCTCCAATAAAATACGGCCCAATTACGCCGCCTGACCAAAATCCATACCAAACAGTTGATCGTTATGGAGGTGCTTTCGTTTCCCATGAAGTGCATGAGGATTTTCTGAGCCCCAAATTCGACAATATTGTGTATTCACGAAGTCAGTCAGATGGAAATACGCTTCTTCGGAGAAGATGATTTTTTTGAAAAATTTACATTGACTTCACTTTGCTCCATTACCCATTGAACGAATTGCCAGCGCTTTCCATGATATGTTGCTTTGAGCTCCTGAATAAAAAAAAAATGGTTTCCCATTACATCCCATGAAGGAATCGGGGAGAGCTTCTCACAACCAGTGAGCTGTGCGCTTTTTAGTTTTATACTCACTGATTGGGACTGATTGGGACAGTTTTACACCGGTTCCGAACGGTATTTTTGAGAAGCATTTTCATGGCTAAATACTCGATAGTGTCGCCGTCACTATGCGAGGAGACCGTCGTCGACAGAAATTTTAAGGTGGTCAGAGCAGGGATCGGACCCAGGATCTCAAGTACAAGAGGCGCACACACTACCCATAGAACCACCGACGGCCACAGCTCCTGAATAAGCTGAGTTTTAACTGGAGAAATAAAGCAAAAGGTCGAACTGGTTGGCGAAATATGTTATCTTCGTTTTGTAAGGTCTCTGACCCCCCGGGGTTGTCCGTGACCGGATAAGTAAGTAAGTAAGTATACACTTGTTTAGCAGGAAAGATGCCGTTCTGGATTCACATCAAAAATTTAGTTTCCATTTGACCCTCATAATAGATGAGGGAAAACTTCTCTCAATCAGTGGTGTGTCATACAAGTATGAAATTTTCTAGTGAACTCCAATATGGTGGTACATAAAATATCAATGCTTACGAAAACACATGGTTTCAGACGCCTTTGCTAAAATTATTAGTTTTGCTTAATTTTTAACATTTAAATAACTGCAATTAATTAACAAGTTTAGACAACAAATATAGAAGTCTCCAACGCAAATCTATCAATGTCATATATGTAAAATTATTTGGAAAGGCTTGTAGCAAACGCATTCTTATACACTATTTGAAAGTTTGCTTCTTAAGTCTTCTGATTCACAGGCAAGTGTGGGAGTTGTTTTTTTTTCAACACGAATATACACAGAAAACTATGTGATCATTAAGATGGCAATTATAGACAACAGAAATACATCTTAAAAATAACACTAGTATAGCTAAAGAAATGTTGTAATTAACAGATGATCTATCGGAAATAGTTGAAATAATAACATAACAAAATACATATTTTATATTTAATTAAGACGACATGAAAAGTGTCATAAAACATAATAATAGTATTACACAATTTGCCTTCCTGTTTATGTGATAATTTACAATAATTTCCTTATTACATAGACGCACTCTATATCAAATTACTTCATTTGTTTTTTTTGTATTTAAAATAAATATAAACAACTTGTAAAAGCCAAATGTCAGCGTTACTACGACGCTCAGATCCCTCTCATCTCAACACATCCATCATCCATCGAAGTGAAGAAAACCATGCATTTCCGTCATAAGAAATGGTACAAATGAAAAACCAAAAAGCCACAAATGTTACTACAATTGTCGGAGAGGGGAAAAAAAAGTTCAAGTTAAAACTTCCCTGTATATCTGAAAGATGAAGTACAAAAGCCCATAACTTCCCTAAACAGAAAGAAAGGTTGTTTAAAACTAACGCAATGAAATTTCCACACAAACGAACAGAAGTACATGGTGGAAACTGGAAAAAAGTGTAAGTCTTAGGAAAATCCCATGACAATTATAATCGTAGACAATTCACAATTGACTCCTCCGTCTGCAAAAGGGAAAAGTAGACGAACACACAAATAAAAGCGCAAGAAAATTGAAGCGAAATATTTTTCACATAATTTTACTTTAAAAAAAAGCCACAGTCGCAGCTTCTTCATCGGCTGGATGGCTGGAAAACGTAAAATAAATAGTAGTGTCAGCTTAAAAGTAAACCTGTAGTAATCACGTTGCTATATAGCAGTACAACGTTAGATATACAACGGGTATCTCGGTAGATGTTTGCATAAGCCCCGGCTATCTTGTCGTTCATGCCCAGAATGTCAGTGTAGTTGTGTTGTCAGTAATTGTATTGCTGGTTACTTTTACTTTTTTTTTTCTTTCTGCGATTACTGTGAACACTTTACGTCTTTTTCACTTTCTCATTTATTTGATGGTGGATATTTAGTTGTTTGTTTTATGTTGTGTTGAATTTTGAAAAAGATTTACAACTTTTTTTTTTAAAAAAAAAAAACCTAAGAGTTTTGATTTTAGGCCAATGCCTTGGACTCGTCATTCGCATAGAAACTGCATTTTTATTTTAAACCGTTGGTTACCACTTAGTTTTACCATGTGCTGTCGCTTTTCGAAATTTCTTGATTCACGTGTAAGTAATTTAGGTGAGATGTGTTACTTAAATGTTGGTCATTCTATTTAATGTTGGGGCGTTTATGCATAGAAGTTTTAATCAGAAACGAGTTGTAATTAAAGGCGCAATACAGGTTTAGGTTTTAACTAAATACAATAAAAAGTGGTAAAATTTTCTTTCACGAAGGTGAATATTAAGGTTGTAACGGGTGATTTTTTGGTATTTTGTTTTACCAGTTCGCGCGTGATTCGTGACATGTGTCAAAGTCAAAAATGTTCATGGATAGATTTGCAAACGAACAACGCTTGCAAATTATTGAGTTTTGTTACCAAATTTGTTCTCTGTGAAAACAATGTTTCTATTTTATGGTCGTCAGCGACTAGGCTCATTGTTGGCTCAATGGGTACGTCATTAAACAGAATTTCCCATTTTGGTTGGTAGAGCAGCCAGTGGATATTCAAGAGTTGCCAATGAATACAGAAACATTTACTGTTTGGTACGGTTTATGGGCCGGCGGCATCATTGAACCGTACTTCTTGAAAGACGATGATTGTAATTCCTTTTGTAATGCCTTGACAGAATCACAGGGGATCACATAAAGTAAAGTACACGTACACGCTGAAAAAGACGGCGTCTGTAATATTTGCTCTCAAACACATTCTGCAGGAACCATGTATATGCTTGGAACATACTACCAATATTAATATATTTGCAAGTCCCAGACTTACTTGAATTTAAGTGCAAACATTAGCAGGTTTACTTGCAAACATGAATGATTTTGAAATTTGGCAAAATATGTGTGCTTCATCTCAAACATCTCAAACAAACATCCGCGAAAAGAAAAGCGTGTATATTAGGGTGAAAACTTTTTTTAGACAACATTCTCCCCAGGGCTTTTCTAATGGCAAATATTGTATTAATGATAAAAAAAAATATTTCAGTTCAATTTGGTAAAAAAAAACGGCTCCATGAAATGTTGCCCCAGTGAAAAATTACCCCAAACCCAAAATGAAAAAGACCCCAATATTTTGTACTACCTACAACAACACAAGTTTGGGCCTTTTACTTACGTGTTGTTGTAGGTAGTACAAAATATTGGGGTCATTTTTCATTTTGGGTTTGGGGTAATTTTTCACTGGGGCCACATTTCATGGAGCCTAAAAAAACCTTACGCACCGCACCGACAGCGATTTCTAAAATGCCTTTAATATATTTTTTTTAAATTTTTTTTAATAACAATTTTTTTTAAATATGGTTTATACATATGTAAGTATGTAAACAAATAATAACAATAGGTATTGTAAGATATAAATTTTAGGTTCAAAGTACGCGATGTTTTACAAAGCGGATATATATCTTGTACTATTTTTATTCCACGTTTGATTCAAAACTTTAACGCATTTGGTGCGTAACCTTTTTTAACGATAGCGAAAAACTAAAAACGCAGTTCTTAATATTTGTCCATGCCCTACACGATTTTGTCTGGAGAGATTTGATATTTGCAAAAAATGCAAAAAGTTATTACCCTAGTGTATATTCCCAATGAAATGAGAATCTGTGTTTGTTTTCAGAAGATTTCAACGTCCCCAAAAGCTAAAACACTTTAAGGCACGATTATCACTATGCGTTTGTCTCCAAAAACAATATTTATGGGGTGACTTTTTTTTGCTATTTGCTGTTTGAAAATTGAAGAAAACACAGAAAATTTGTAGAATTGAATGGAATATTTATTTTAATCGATAAATCAACCATTTTCTTTTTAAAGATTATTGCATACAAATGTTGCTCACGGCTATGCTTCACGTGGTCCATTCGGACAGTAAAAGTTTGGCATACTTTTGCAACATTTCGGTCGGTATTTCACCAGTGACACGTGTAATGCATCAATCGAGGTTGGCTTTGTCGCTATATAAAATAAACTTCACGGTCTACCACAAAAAATTGACCAGCTGCATCAAATCGCACGAATGACGCGGCCAATTAACAGCACCACAAGGCTGAAAAATAAGGGCCCCAGCAACATATTGCAGGAACCATGTACATTTTTGCAAGCATTGATTTTTTAGTGAATTGAAGATCTGTTGCTTTTTGTTTCTTTATTGTGACATACAGCAGTGTTTTCAGCAGTTTTCAACAAACAAAGCCACGTTTGGGTCACAAATACATATATTTTAAGCTATTATTCATTGTGTCCCAAATATGTTATATTGCATAGCAAACACAATGTGTTTGGACACAATTATACTATATTTACGACAAGCTACAAACACGTTATATTTGCATTCAATCAACATAAAAAAGACCAATTTTTCAGCGTGTGGTATCGCTTGACCCAAAGCCCTGTTGAAACTGCATATCAACCAAGTTCAATTCTTCCATTTTGGGCGAAAAAAGTCCGTGATCATCGAACGGCGCATATTGCTGCTGTAACCGCCAGTGTTAATGAAGATCGCGATATCCCCATCCGTCGCCGCTCGCAGCAATAAGTTTGTGTTAATCGTTCACCTAGAATATTTTACGTATGGACCTCGACTTAAAGCCATACAACACACAGCTAGTGCAGGAGTTCAAGCCGGTCGATGTACCAAAAAAATGGTTTCCCATTACATCCGATAAAGGGATTGGGAAGAGCTTCTCACAACCAGTGAGCTGTGTGATTTCTTGTTTTATGAATTTCATGAATTGGGGATCTGCTGTTTTTGTCTGGCTTTGTTGTCTATCATGTGTTTGTTTTCAGTAGGTTTCGGCAAACAACGCCAAGTTTGGGTCACCCACACATATGTTATAACATATTAATTATTGTGCCTCCAACATGTAATATTGAATAGCAAACACAATATGTTGGCATGAAAATATACTATATTTCCGACAACCTACAAACACATTATTCACTATTTTCAACCAGCCAACATTATTTTCAACCAACTTATTATTTACATTTTTCTCTACAGTAAAAAAGAGTCAACTTATGAAGTGGTTTTCTTCTCGATAATCCGGTATGTGATGAAAATCGATGGAGGAAAAATCGAATATGATTTGACTAATTAAACGAATTTTATTGGCATAAATCCTAATATTGGCGAACAAATACTTTTTATATACATTATTTAATGGCGGAAAAACAAGGAATAAATTAATTGATATCAATTACACTATGCAACAAAATTAATTTTTTTTGAATATATTGAATATATTTTGATTGCAATGAGTGAGTGTAGTCAAACCCCATAAATTTAAACCGCTGAGTAGCAACTTTTTTTATGGGCGTGGCTAGTTTGATTTTTCTCATCCGATACTGTACGAAATAAATTTAAGAATCAAGTTAAAACTATGAAATCAGTGAAATTTGGCAGAGATTATTTTCGTAGTAAAATACTCTATTCAAAGTTTAAACGGTCCTTTTCGTCCTCTGTTCTTAAAGTACCAACAATTTACACTAAAATGACCAGCTACGGATTCAAAATGTTTTACGAGTTTAGTCCTCATTAAATTACGTTGTGGATCGTCATAGACCAAAATTCTCTAAAAAATTAATCTAGAAAACTTAACCAAAATAACCGGTAAAATATCTAAATGTTCTACCAGTTTATTGTGGAATAGATTTTAGTAGAGGATTTCGCAGACGAGAATCCTTCATCTTGAATTTGCATATGTCCTTTTAGTCCTTTTTTAAAAATTGCGGTCTAAATTTTTGGGGTTTGACTATACTCACCTATTGTAATCATTTGGCGCAGGAATCGTTCATCATTATTTGCTTTTATCATTATTATTCATAATCGTATTCTATTGAAATTGGTCGACTTCCATCACATATCGGAATATGATTTGATGATTTCCGTCAGTTCTTACACCAAACCTCTGCAGCAGCAGTTTTAGACATACAGGCGAGGAGTCACGTCTAAATCGTGTTAAAACTTTATGACGATCACTTATATATTATCCCTGTTCCTGCAAAATGTGTTATGTATAGTTTTTTGGAAATAGTTTTAAATGCACCATTGTGATGAAGCCTTTCAAGTTATGCTCATGCCATGGAAGCCGTTTCCCCATATTTGCATTTGTTCAAATGTTGGAAACTGTCATTTGAAAAATATTTAAATATTGACCATTTTAACTCAAAAACATATTTTTGTATGCTAAAAGTCTGAAAATGTTTTTGACTCTCAAACAGGGACATAATACAAGTATTATAACCCACATCATTTTGTTTGGCACCATCAAATATTGTTGTATGAAAACATTAGTTTTCGAGTGACATCATTTCATTTTAACTAACAATGCAAGATAAATACTCGTAAAGCAGCTAAACCTAATTATAATAAATAAAAGGTATAAAAGATATTACGATATTTTTTGAAAACAATTAATAATTACATTAGATAAAAGGTGTTTTTAATTCCGATAGAAATTGAAATTGTAAAACACCAAAAATGTAATCTTGATCAAAACAAAAACAGATATGTATTCAAAAAATCAATGAGTTGGTACTGAGGTATTTTCGATCCATCTATTCACATATGCAAATTGCATATAAAATTGATATAGAGGGCGGGTCAATAAGTCCGTGAATTTTCGAACTTCCCTCGTAGGTATATGAAATGCAACACTGCTCCCATCAAGTACCACCTATTAATAGACTACTGTCAAATTTTGAACAAAGTTCTGCCATTTACTTTGCGTTTAACAGCTGTTCAAAACATACAACCTCGTGCATTTTTTTAAAAATGGTAAAGAGTGAATTTTTTGCGAAAAAAATCGTCAATCAAACCAACGACAAGCCTGATAAATAGTATGGCGACTCTGCACCATCGATTGCAATGGCAAAAAAGTGGTATACTGACTTTCGTTGTGGTTCTGGACGGCCAATTGAGATAAATACACCAGAAAATGTCGAAAAAATCCACAGTATGGTGTTGGTCAATCGAAGAGTAAAAGTGCGTGAGATTGTTGATGCCATAGGCATTTCATATGGCAGTGTGTGGTTTCGATTTTAAATGATCAGTTGGGTTTAAGAAAGCCGTTTGCAAGATGGGTGCCGCGTTTGCTCTCAATAGACTATAAACGTAATCGTTGGACAACTTCAAAGGATTGTTTGGACTTGTTAAAACACAATTCGAAGGAGTTTTTGCGGCGTTTTGTAACTGTGGATGAAACATGGATCCATTACAACACCCCAGAGACCAAGCAGCAGTCTAAACAATGGGTTTATACTGGTGAACCGGCTCCGAAGAAGGTCAGGGTAAGTTTGTCGGCCAATAAGGTGATGGCAACAGATTTTTGGGATGCACGCGGGATAATCCACATCGATTACCTTCAAAGGGAAAACCAATAAACGGCGAATATTATGCCAACTTATTGGACCGATTTAACGAGGATTTAAAACAAAAACGACCCCATATGGCCAAAAGAAAATTTATTTTTCTTCAAGATAATGCACGGCTGCACACGTGTGTAGTCTCAAAGGCAAAACTCCATGAATTGGGCTACGAATTGGTACCTCATCCGCTATATTCTCCGGATTTGGTCCCCAATGACTATTTCCTATTTCCAAACCTAAAGAAATGGCTCGGTGGAAAGAGATTTAGCTCAACGATGAAATTATTGATCAAAAAACTTCCTATTTTATGGACCTCGAAAAATCCTATTTTTTGGAAGGGATACAAAAATGTAGATTATGTTGAAAAATAAATTTTTTTTTGCAAAAAAGAAACTGTGTTTCATTCAAAAACTCACGGACTTATTGCTCCATTCTCTATATACGATTGATGATCTGTCCAATTGTAGCAATTCAAGCATAGTGAATAGGCATCAGATAATAAACTTGTCACGGAGTTCGAAACTAGTCATGAATTAATTATCCAATTATATTCCAACGAAAAACCAAGCATTTTTCACTGAGAAAAATGTATCAGACCAGGAAAGCTTGTAGTACGAACTTCTCGTACATTAAAATTCAAAAAAAAATGGTTTCCCATTACATCCCAAGAAGGAATCGGGGAAAGCTTCTCACAACCAGTGAGCTGTGCGCTTTCTAGTTTTATACTCACTGATTGGGACCTACAGTTTTACACCGGTTCCGAACGATATTTTTGAGAAGCATTTTCATGGCTAAATATTCGATAGTGTTGCCGTCACTATGCGAGGTGACCGCCGTCGAAAGAAATTTTAAGGTGGTCAGAGGCAAGGTCGAACCCAGGATCTCAAGTACAAGATCCTACTTACGGACACGACCCATTGCACCACCGACGGCCACATTAAAATTCAAAACTAACGGAAATAAGATCATTGCGCAAAAATTCAATGAATACATGTCATTAGCACTGGCAAGTGATTTCGGGCATATGGCCACCGCGGTTGTTCATGACGACATGTTACGAATATCACGAACAATTGTGGCCTCCAAAGCGTCAATTGTTACTCATTTATCAGCATAAACCAGTGACTTTACGCAGCCCCACAGGAAATTACCGAGAGGTGTCAAATCGCGCGACCAGCTGGATTTTATACTGGTGTAGGCTAAGATGTTTGCGCAAAATTTTCCACGTAGTGGATGGACAGAGAGCCCCAATTCCTGCGACCAACGACGAATCGATAAACTTGGAACTTCTTCCTAACTTTCTTTTACAGCGGCGATATTCTCTTCCTAAAGCACTTTCCTTCGACGAGTTGGTGTTATATATTGTATTCAAATAACCGGGTTTTCAAAAATGTTGGGCTTTGGTTTCTTCAAATTTTGGCGAAACCGGTTTTCGGTTAAACCGAAAACTATGCGTTTTTTAACATCATTTATTTTTAAATCAGTCAATTTTAATTTTGAGATCGACTTTCAGCCGTCGGTGGTGCGCTACTCTTGTAAATGAGTACGTGGGTTCTCACCTTACATATCTTTTGACGACGGTCACCTCGCTTAGTGATGGCGACACTATCGAATACTTAGCCATGGAAAAAGATCACCGCAGTAAAAACTATAGGTCACAATCAGTGAGTGCAAAACAAGGAAGAGCACAGCTCACTGGTTGTGAGAAGCTCCCCCCAATCCCTTCATGGGATGTCATGGGAATCCATTTATTTTTATCGAGTACATTATCGAGAAAAATATTGCCAAAGTACAGTTCGGAACCGGTGTAAAACTGTAAGTTTCCATCAGAATGTCTAACCCTCTGCCTTCATGGGGTATAACGGGAAGCTAATGTGTGGGCCGTGTAAAATCTGGAATTTAGTTTCGATTTAAAAAAAAAACTAATATAGACATTGTACCTCATGCGATCAACCCAATATTTCAGTACATTTTCGATTATTTGGGCCTCCATTTCAAATTTTAAGACTTCAATGAACTCAGGATTGTTTGCATAACAGCTATCTTTCACGGCGCCCAGAGATAATAGTCTAATGGGTTCAAATCACAGCATGGAATTCCGAGTTTCGACTGATTAAGCGGTTTTCGAATAAAGTGCGCAAAAGATCGATTGTAACGTTGGCTGTGTGGCACGTGGTGCCGTCCTGTTGGAACCATACTTCTCGTCCATGTTTTTCTCTTCAACTTTTTGGAACAAAAAACATGTGAGCATGTCACATTTACGCCCGTCGTTGACGGTAACGGCGGTACCTTGCTCATTTTCGACGAAAAATGGACCTATGATGATGCAATGCCAAAACCCGCACTAAACAGTCACGCGTTGTGGATGCATCGGCTTCTCCTCAACGACGGTGTGACGTTTTCCGAGACCCAAATGCTACAGTTTTGTTTGTAAACGTAGCTCTTGAGGTAAAAATTAGCTTAATCGGAAAGACGACTTTTCGGTCAAAAATTCTCATTTTCAGCCAATAGATCTTCAGCCCATTTTGAGAATCGAAAACGCATTGGATGGTCGCGCGGCTTCAGTTCATGGACTAATTTGACTTTATAAGCCTTCGTACCGAGGTCTTGTTCAATTGCTGAGAACGGTGCCGAATTGATGTTAGGGGCTGTTCGAGCACACTTTCAGCTACAGCGGCAGTATTTTCCACTGAACGCACTGGACCAGCACGTACATGAGTTCTTTTGCCCAATAATTACCCAGATTGACGAACTCGCTTCACAAATTGCATTGATGGCACTCTATTCCTATCGAATTTGTTTTGTAGATTTCTTAAAGTTTTAGTTGAAGACTCAGAACTGGGAAGAAATTTTTAATATTGCCTCATATTCTTCAAGCGTAAAGCGACCCATTTCATAAATTTCTAACCTTTAACTAACACAGTGCAACACGAAACCATATACGGACACCACTACGTGATAAAAGATCAAAATAAAGACCCGTGTCTCCCAGTTTTGCCCAAAGTCATGCACTTTGTTTTTATGGGCCCCCAAAGATTTGGGGCCTCGGTGTCATTTTTGCAAAAAATTGTAAACCGTTTGGAATTTTTGATTTACTCTCTGAGGGAGATATAAAATCAAAAAAACGCCATCTCAAGTTCAAAATTGCAAAAAACTTTAAAAAATTAGTTTTTTTACCTTTTTACCCCAGTTCAGGTCCATAGGTAGCAAACCGTTCAAACTTCAAGGAAATAGTCAGCCACAAAAATGTAGTTAAGATCTCAGTAAACAACTTTCTGGAACATATGAACTTCCTAGGAATGATTCTTAGCACCGTTAACTTCAACATTGTGATACTATGCTATCTCACCGAGCGCAGCAGCACAGGCAAATCAGTATGCTCAGCACACGCAACAAGGGACGCAGCACACAATATATCAATCATTCCTAGGCAGTTCTTCATGACAAGACCTACAACTTTCCCTCAGAGAGTAAATCTAAATTCCAAATGGTTCGGTTTGCAAGATATGAGCCTGACAAAATGATAATATTTTTTGCAAAAATTACACCGAGGCCCCAAATCTTTGGGAGCCCATTAAAAAAAAAGTGCATGACTTTGGGCAAAACTGGGAGAAACGGGTCTTTTTTCTTTGTCTTTTATCATGTAGTGGTGTCTGTATATGGATATATTTGCATGACTTAAAAAATTACACACAGTGTAATAATATGTCATTTCATAATTGTCAAATTGGCCGACGGCTTTAAAATAACGGGGGGTTCAAATTCCAAATTTTACATGGCCCACCCTTTATTTATTTATTTGAATCAACCTATTTGTTCTAATATTTGAATTACCCAATTGGGAAAAATCATCGTTGAGTAAATATTCCGTTGGACGTTTGTACGTCTTTGGACGTCCTTTTGGAATGTGAATACCGTTTTGTCATTAGTTCCGGAACTTACATCTATTCGGAGTTGGCAGATATGACTTATATCGCATTGGACATCTTATTTCAGCAAATTATTGTCGAAATAATTCGTTGGCAAAGTCTTTGGTGTCTGTCTGATGGGGTCAGTACCCAAAGTGAGCTATGAAAAAGGACATAGGTTCACAATTCTCCGTTGTTATATCAGTTGTGTAAAAATCGCAGAAACCGGTTAATCGCCTTGAAAGAACCGGCGAAACCGGGTTTTCGAAAATATAAATTTTTAGAAAATCGAAAAACCGGCTGGAATTCAGTTAACCGGTTACGGTGTTGATTACACTAGTGTTATTGTATCATTTAGCGAGTATTTGGTATGAAATCTTTCCTCAGTCCGACGGATGGCTTGCTAAGATGGACGATTATGTGCGTCATAAAAATTACGAAGTCACGCGAATCTGTGACTGATTTTCGAAGAAAATTTGGTTGATTTGGTAGAGTTGTTCAAACGTGAATCTATTTAGGATGATTTGCCAGAGTATACTGATTATAAATGTCAAAAAGTGAGAGCAGTTATGGCAGTTCGGTTCGCAGCTAACCCTTTCGTAAGTTATACACTCCGGTTCACATATTTAAAGGCACTAAAAATTCCCTATTCAGCAGCCTTTATGTTCTGCAATTTGTAACCGGCAAAACAATAAATTTTTAATTTATCGGCAAAAAACTAAAATCGATGTTTACCTTTCTGAAGGATATTCTAACCGCGCAACAACTGACAATTACATGAAGGATGATCCCGAGGGGTATGGAAAAAAATTTTAAAGGAAGGGTTTCATTGTCTTTATCTACGTATGAGAAATGAAAAATCATCAGAATTGCTTCTAATTCTGCCTTATCCTTATCCTAAGAGCTCAAGCTGGAGTGGCAGCGAGCAAGTCATCAGTACGCAGAGTAATTAAGAGCTGTGAGTATCTTAAATACCTGAAATTACAAAAAACGCCACCACTTAATGCTCCTCGTAAGGAGAAGCGGCTTCAATTCGCAAGAGACTACATGGTATGGGATGTGCAGCCAAGAGGTCGTGTAAATGACTGGAGAACCGTTGTATTTACCGTTGATGAGAAGAAGCTTAATTTGGATTGGCCTGATGGCTACAACTATTATTTCCATGTTCTACGCAAAACCGACATCACAGCCTAGAGGGCGGCGTTATGGTGTGGAGTGCTATTACGTACTATGGCACCATCGATCTTGAATTTCAAATTGCAAAAATGACTGATGCAAACTATAAAACGTTATTGGAATCTGCTTTTCAGAAGTTCAGTGAACTATTTGGTCCTATTGCCCCTATACACAACGTCAGAGTAGTAAAGGAGTACATTGCAAGCTAAAATGTTAATATTCTTGACTGGCCACCCTATTTGCCAGATCTAAGCATTATCGAAAATGTCTGGGGTTGGTTATCTAGTGAGGTCTATGAAGGAGGTAGCCAAATTGATGACAAGCAGTCACTAAGTCAGGCCATTAAGGATGATTGGAATCAAATTTCGTTGGATTACATAAATTCTCTTTATCTATCAATGAAAACCCGAATATTTGAAGTTATTAAAAACAAAGGGGGTTGTACCCATTACTAATAGTTCTTAAATAAAGTAAAATAAATTAAAAAAAAAAACAAGAAAAACTGTTTTTCATTAAAATTAGTTAAAGTGCCATTATTCAAGTGAACCAAAAAAAATACCACATTTTTGGACTTTTTTATAAAATGCTCAATATAAGTTCTTTAGTTAAGAAACCACTATTGTCAGGATTTGTTTTATATCTCAAGATGTCTAGCTTCCATTTCCATTTTAAAATTCTGAAATCGGTTACAAATTGCAAAAGATACAGGCCGCTGAATATGGAATTTTTAGTGCTTTTAAATAAGTGAACCGGAGTGTATCGCATTTTGTCAAGAATTGTATTGCACATCATAGCAACCCATACAAAAAATCACAATTCTTGACAAAATGAGATACGATACCTTCACTAAATTGCGAATAAGATCGAAATGCTCCCGTCGATTTTTAAGATCCATATCTCATTTTGTTCATAGGCCATGTGACTTTAGGATAAACTAATAAAACTTTATACCTTTTGTTGTTTCTTATGTTTCATGTTTTTTTAATAATAACAAAGTAGTGAAAACAATTCGAGTCCCTTCAAGTTATGCTGAAAATAGTGAAAAAAATCTTTTTTCAAAAAAAAAGATTCAGGAAAATCTAAGCATTCGTAAAAATTGATTTTTTTCAAAAATTTTACGTGATACAGACATTTCAGGGGTACCGATCGACTCAGTAGGCTTGCCTCTTATGCGCCAGATAATTAACGAAGTCGTGTATTAATTGCGTGAATCGATGACTGATTTTCAAAGTAAATTTGTATAATTTGGTAGCATTGTTAAAGCGTGAATCTGTTCACGATGATTTGCCAGAGTAATACTAATTATAAATATCAAAAAGTGAGCGCAGTTCTGACAGCTAACCCTTTCGTAAGTTATACTTAGCTAAGAAAAAAAACACCCTTTAAAATTAGATTATATGAGGAGGTTCTTTTCAAAACTTGGTGTTTTTGAACAAATTGAGAATATAGTTTTATATGAATGCAACTTTTGACTAAAATGATTTTCAATTAGAAAACTGTTCCTGACCTTGTAAGTTTGTAGCATGAATTTCTCATACATTAACCAAAAATAAACGAAATCGGTCATAAAATTTAAATTCAAATGACTTTTATTCTTTTTTGTTCATATGTAATTATAGAGTTTTACCAAGCAAACAAAAAATACAAAATCAGTTCTGTTGAAAGTGGAATAGTCAAGTTTTGAAAGGAACCTCGTCATATATTAATAATTTTAAGATTGTTGATTGTATGAATGTTATTAACTATGCATGATGATTTATGTAAATTTTATGTTTTTTCTTGAGAAACATCCTTGTTGCCTCAGAATACCATAATTCAAAAATGTCGACTTATTCATGATTTCTATCCACAATCAAACATTCAATATTACAAAATATCGCATATCTTTACAACTACCGTGAGAATATTTCAAGCTATCAATAACATTCGTTGACTAAGCTACCAGTATACCCGGCTATTAAAATCATTAGCGATTTCAAAATATAAAATATATAGAAATTTTTGCATTTTGTAGCTGTATAGGAAAAGCACAACTTAAAAGCATTTATGGAAAAAAAACTAATATTCAGCGATAATCAAGAGAAACATTACTACGAGTACAACATTGGCAATGCATGCAAGTGGAGTATTTGCAACATGCAATTAAGCTTGCAATGTAATGATAATTTCACACTCGCATTTTCAGACTTAGTCACATTTACACCGGCAATGTGATTAATACCAACATGTTAAAATAATGAAACCAATTCTGGGGGAAATAAACAACAACAAAAACACAACACAAAACAATAATGTCATGTTGAAAATATTAACACAGTGAAATAGAAAAAACAATACAAATTCCATTTCAAAAACTTGTTCAAATGCGAAAAAACAACAAATTATGTTTACTGGGTTCTTTGGAAATTATTCATTGATAAGACACAAAAACACTAAATACTGTGTTAAACCGACAAAATTATCATGGCTTGTGTAAGATTAGTCAAAGCCAATAAGCACGACGGACAGACCTAAATGCCTAAGAAGTATAAAAATTTTAAATATGTTAAGTTTCACAAATATTATGATTACATAGCAATATATTTGACAATATTCTCATATGTCTCTACTTGAAAGTATTGACAGTAGTGGGAATGGGGTTATGTCACTCACACAAATCCCCGGCAAATGTGACGCTAACCCAAACTAATTCTCACAAACCTCCAACAGCAGAAGTCTGGTTTAAGGCATGAAAGACAAAAACAAATGTGTTAAGAATTAAAAGAATTTATTTAATTTGCATATTAATAAGATATTTTAAATAGTTTTCTTCATAGTTGGGTGTTTATTTAATGAAGTGTTTTGTAAGAAGAAAAAAATAGATATGTTTGTTTAAAAAACACAATACCAAGTTCGTTTCTTAAGTCTTTTGTTTTGGCATATGCGCGTGCGAGAGTGTGTCTCTGTTTTTCTACGAAATTGTGTCGCGTTAATTGTGTTAGTGTTGTGTGTTATTTATTATCCGAATATTATGCAAACCCGTAAATATACAAGAACAGTTAAATTTTGTTTGTTTTAGTTTGAATATTCTTAAAGCGTTAGAGCTCTTGGAATTTTTGGCAGTTTGAATAAATGTTGACTCTGTACGTTTAGCAAATCAATTATAATTAAGATACCGAACATATATATATATATGTTATTTTGAAATCAATCTGGTCGTAAGGAATTTTCTTAAAGGGTCGTATATGTATACATATATATGTGTATATGATTTCCCATTACATCCCATGAAGGTATTGGATAGAGTTTCTACAACCAGTGAGCTGTGCGGTTCCTACTTTAACACACACTGATGGGACCTACATTTGTACATCGGTCCCCAAAAGGTATTTTGAGAATATTTTTCATGGCTAAATACTCGATAGTATCGCCATCATTAACCGAGGTGATGACCTAAGATGACCAGAGCAGGGATCGAACACACGTTCTCATGTACAAAATAACCCACGGTTCGTCTATATAACATCACATTTCGTCTTTTAGTTTAAATTATAACATATTAAAGGCGGCTAATTATATTTCTACTGTTAATTGATTCAAATTATTTTATATGACTGCACCCATATAACTAACAATTTGAAAAGAGATTGTACAAACCGTAAATTCTTTTGTTGCAATTGAATTGCGGTTGCCACAACTAAATTTAGGTT
Source organism: Phaonia tiefii (assembly GCA_963931995.1). Lineage (NCBI taxonomy): Eukaryota > Metazoa > Arthropoda > Insecta > Diptera > Muscidae > Phaonia > Phaonia tiefii. The sequence continues at coordinate 233,973,064 of OZ008370.1, forward strand.
GCCATAACTGAATTCTGACCGTCGGTGGTGCAATGGTAGTGTGCGCAGATCTTCTGCATGAGAACGTTGATTGTAGCCCTGATCTGACCACCTTAAATTTCTTTCGACGGCGGTTACCTCGCTTAGTGACTGCGACAGTATCGAGCATTCAGCCATGAAAAAGCTTCTCAAAATACCATTGGGAACCGGTGTAAAACTGTAGATCCCAATCAGTGAGTTTATAACTAGAACGCGCACAGCTCACTGGTTGTCAGAAGCTCTCCCTTCATGGCATGTATGGATAAACTATTTTTAATGTCTGAATTGATTCAGATGTGACAACTGAATTTCCAATTATATTCATTTTGTCAATAAATTTTTCTATAATTTCAGTTGCTGCAACCATATTTGAAATTAGTTTGGTTCCAACAACCAAATTTGGCGTCAATTCGGTTGCAACAACTGCTAAATTTGGAATCAATTTTGTATCAATTTGGTTGCAGCAAATGAATTGTGGAAACAACTCAGTTGCAAACATGGAATTTGGTATCAATCTGATTGCAACAAACGAATTTGGTTTAACGAATTTTTGGTTCTAATTTGGCTCCTATTGGGTTGCGTGAGCCATATATGAGAAAACTGACGTTGCTGCAACCCAATTTCTCCTGAATTCCTTTGGTACAACCGAACTATTTTCAATTCGATTACCACAGCATAATTCTATACACAATTTTTATATCAAAAAATAAAAGGAAAGTAGGATTGTTGCGATTTTAGCAAGATTTGTTTGTAACAACAATTTATTAAAAGTGAGTTTGATGAAACCGATTGAAACAACTTTGATTCGTAATTGACTCAGTTGTGATAACTGAATTTCCAATTATTGTCGTTCTGTCAATAACATTTTCTATAACTGCGGTTGCAATAAACAAATTTAGTATCAATAGAGTTGCAATAACAGCAGTTGGCTTTAAGTTGGTTACACCAACCGAATTTGGCATCCATCCATACGATTACGACGAACGAACCGAAATTCTTATGAATTCCGTTGGTCGAAACGACTTCATACCTGAATTCGCATCCTACAAAATATTTATATACTTATATATTTCAATGCTTTCTTTAAATATATTCAGGACAATTATTATCTAAAAAAAAAAAAAGGAACATAGAATTGTTACTGTCGAAGTTTTCACAAGAATAGTTTTGTGTTCATTATGAAAGGTAATTAAAAATATTTCTTAAGGGATTTTGTGTTAAAACATCTCATTATGCAGATAGTGTCCGTATTTATTAACACAAACAGATGTCATCAGTGCTGAAGATTTGAAATGTCTGGAATTCGGTTGAAACAACCTCGATCCATACATGATTCGGTTCTGACAACTGAATTTCCAATTATCTTCATTCATCAACAACATTTTCTAGTTACAGCAACCAAATTTGGAATCAATTCGGCTGCAACAACCGAGTTTGGAATCGATTCGTTTGCGATCATGTAATATGGTATCAATTCGGTTGCTATAACCGAATGTGGCATCAATTCGTTGAAACCATTACATTCGATCGCAACAATCGAACTTGTAATGAAGTCGGTTGCAACAATCGAGTTTGAAGTCAATTCGATTGCAGCAACCGCTTTTATGAAAAGTAGAAATTCTTAAACCGATTCTTTTCTGATAACTAAATTTCCAATTATAGACATTCTGTCAACCACATTTTCGGTAGCAATCACTAAATTTGGAATTATTTCTGTTGCAACCGTCGAACAACAGGATTCGTCTTTCAGTCGTTTACACCAACCGAATTTGATATCCATTCGATGGCGACCACCGTATTTATAAAAGGTGAGTTTGCTGAAACAGGTGGAAACAATCCTGATTCATAATAGATTCGTTTATGACAAATGAATTTCCAATTATATTCGATGTGTCAACAACATTTTCTATAATTGTATTTGTAATGAAAAAATTTGAAATCAATTCTGTTGCTCTAACTGAATTTGGAATCAATTCGTTTCCAACCATCGAATTTGGTATCAAATCGGTCGCAAGAATCAAATTTGGCTTTAAGTCGGTTGCAACAATTTAACTTGGCTTGAAGTCTGACCGTATTGATGAAAAATGCGGTTTCTGAAAACGAGTCCATCATGAATTTTGTTAGTATAATCGTAGTCATATTCAATTCGGTTACACACAACATAGTTCCACATATTTCAACCCTGACGTTGAAAATTCCAAAATCAATTATTATAGTAAACAATAAAAGAAAAGCACAATTGTTGCTGTCGTGCTTATAACAAGATGTTGTATGTGTTTATTACGAAATGTAATTGCAAATATTGTTATTCTGTAGATAATGCCCGAATTTTTGGAATCAAACAGATATCATCAGTTTGAAGATTTTCAAGATCTGGAAATCGATTGAAACAATTTCGTTTCATAATTGATCCGTTTGCAACAGCCGAATTTTGAATCACTTCGGTTGCAACTACTGAATCCATTCGGTTGCAGCCATTGCATTTGGTATCGATTCGATCGCAGCAACCAAATTCGGTTTTAAGTTGGTCGCAACAGCTAAATTGGGCGTCAGTTCGGTTGACACAATCGTTCTAGTAAAAAATTAGGTTGCTGCAGCCGAATTTCTAATAAATTCTGTTGGTACAACAGAATTCAACATTATGTTCAAAAATAAAATTAATGCAGAATTGCTGTTGTCGCGGTTTAAAGAAGACTTCTTTCGTGTTAATTATGAAAGGTGATTAAAAATACTGTTATTCTGCAGATAATGTCCGTATTTATCTGTACAAGCAGTTCTGCGGACGTCCAAGATTTGGAATTCGGTTGATCCAACCTCGTTTCATAATTGATTCAGTTGCGACAACTAAATTTCCAATTATATTCATTGTGCCAACAACATTTTCTATAATGTCGGTTGCAATAACCGAATTTAAAATCAGTTCGGTTGCACATGCTGAAAAATCTTCGTTAAATAAAAAAAGTGTTTCCCATTACATCCCATGTAGGAATTAGGGAGAGCTTCTCACAACCAGTGAGCTGTGGGGTTTGTACTCATTGATTGGGACCTACAATTTTACACCGATTCCGAACGGTATTTTGAGAAGGTTTTTCATGACTAAATACTCGATGGTGTCGCCGTCACTGTGCGTGGTGACCGCCGCCGAAAGAACTGTAAGGTGGTCAGAGCCAGGTTCGAACTCAGGATCTCATGCACAAGAGGCGCGCACACTAACCATTGCACCACCGACGGCCACTTTTGTTATGTTTTGTGGTTATGTGCAAATGTAACGTGTTTGTAGCTCGTCACAAATATAGTATACTTGTGCCCAAACACATTGTGTTTGCTATTTAATATTACACGTTAGAGACACAATGTTTAATATGTTGTCATATTTTCTTTTGTTACCCAAATATGACCCTGTTTGTTGAAATCTGCTGAAAACAAAAACGTGACAGACAACAAAGAAACAAAAAAGCAGCAGATATTCAATTCATGAAAATGTAATGTAAGTATATGGATTTTCCAAGCATCTAATATACCATATGAATCCGAGACTGATCGGTTTCTTCGTACAGTTTGTTCCCAACGGACAATTTCGTTTGCGTATGAACTTCCTCTGGGAAAAGCTCCGATCCGTCTCGAACTCGCAACGGACTTCATATTCGAATCCGTTTCGGGTTCGTTTTTTGTAAGTAAAATAACATTCCTGCGTGATCCTTCGAAACGCCGATACATGTATATATTTCTGTCCCCCTCTACCAGAATCTGTCCTCAGAAACTTCTAATTTTATTTTGTGTTATTTGTGAGAATATAGGGAATTAAATTATCAATAAAATGTTTTAAAATTCTCACTAAATGCAATTTTAATTAATACAATTACGTTGTGGCACCCTCTACACTCGGTTGTGACATCCTCTAAATTCGGTTGTGACAGGCTCTAATTCTGTTGTGACATCCTCTATATTCGACTCTGGCAATCTCTAATTCGATTGTGACATCATATATATGCGGTTCTGGCAACCTCTAATTCTTTTGCGATAACCTATAATGCGGTTGAGACAACATCTAAAATTGGTTGAGAGAACCTCTAAAATTGGTTGAGACAACCTATAATTCTGCACTAAAAACCTCTAATTCGGTTGTGGAAACCTCCAATTTGATTGTGATAACCCCAAATTCGCTTGTAATGATCTCTAAATTCGGTTGTGGCAACTTCTAAATTCGGTTAAATATCAGCTCATTCGGATTTTTCACGTGTGCATACCAAATGACGTCGGTGGTGCAATGGTTAGTGTGCGCGGCTCTTGTACATGAGATCCTGGGTTCGAACCCGGCTCTGACCACCTTAAAAAATTTCTTTCGGCGGCGGTCACCTCGCATAGTGACGGCGACACTATCGAGTATCTAGCCATGAAAAAGCTTCTCAAATTACCGTTCGGAATCGGTGTAAAACTGTAGGTCCCAATCAGTGAGTGAAAACTGGAAAGCGCACAGCTCAGTGATTGTGAGAAGTTCTCCCCAGTCCCTTCATGGGATGTAATGGGAAACCATTTATTTTTATTTTATACCAAAAGTGATTACCTTAGAGATATCATCACTCAATTTCAAGTAGCGGTAGCTTAAAAAATATACATGGATTACGATTACATCTCATTAAACTGTGCGCTTTCAATTTAACCCCCCAGTGATCTACAGCGTTACACCAAATCCGAATGGAAATGTTATATGCCATTCAATACATTGATAAATTGGTTGACCTACAACTTGTAATTTGCTACAAAACAGTTTTAAATTCATAACAAAGAACAACATAATTTATTAAACAATTTGTCATTGATATCACCCAGAATTTCAACAATATAATTAAATCGATTAATTATCTGTAACGTCCACTCTTTTTCAATTTACGGCCAATATTTAATTTGCCATGAATGTTTATTAATCAATCCAATGCTTTTGATAAATTACTTAACATGTTTCTCTTTGTCTCTAAATTTCACGCTCTACAAAAGTTAATTGAAAAATTGTTTGCAATGATTTTTGTGGTGAAAGAAAGTTCCCCTCCAGAATAGTGGTGAATTTGATTAATTGCATAAGTTCTTTTTGATTATGTTCACTTATTATTATTTTGTTTTCGCTGTTCAAATATATCATAATTAACATGAGTGGCTGGTTTCGAACGGGAAAGTTAATATAAAAATTATAAATTTAATAAAAATATATAAATAAATGAAGATTAAAAGTGTTTGTGTCTTAAGTCTTTTGATTTAATACCAAATATAAGTGAATTGCCAGCGGGTTTTAATTAAGAATTTTCGTAATTACTGACTGAAGAAGAAGAAAAATAAATTGTCTTGATGTTAGATGTCAGTACATTGTACTAACTGTACTTTGACCCATTTCCGCCATCTGCCCACATATGAAGACATCTATCTGTGGCAGATTTGGTACTTGTTGGTCGTTTAGGATGTTAGTGAATATTTTTTATTAACTTGACAATAAAATTACACTTTTTCTAAAAAAATTAAAACTGGTCATAGTGCGAACATAGAGAGGAAAGTTCATAATAGTCAGTGATGGGTTTTTTAATTTTCATTGGATTTTAATTTGCGTTTCTTTATCTAAGTTAAACGCAAAAGAACTACCATTGTTCGCAATGGTAATTAAAAAATGTTGAATTCCCACTTGATCAGGCAATGCCATTGCAGGTTTTAGAATCGGCTGCCAATTGTAATGAATTATGGGAATGCGTTTGATATTTTGAATTCATCTGACTACTGGCAATTCTGTTTTAAAGTACTTTATATGAAAAGGCATAGATAAATTATGTATAGAGACGCCATCTCTCTCAGTATTTTGATGACATTTAGTGTGTTGCATATGGGCGGTTGTATGTTGGAAAGTATTGCTTTAATATTACCAGATAGAAGCAATGACTCAAACCATCCAACAATAAATCAGCAACGGCATTTCGATTTGTGCGTTAAAATTTTTGTGTAAATACACCACAAACATATACTAACAATAAAATATAACAAAAAACTCCAAAATACTTTTAATTTTCACAGTTTTTCATCAAAACGATATGACAAATTTAAGTCAAAATTTTTTATAATTCCACCTGGTTTTAGTCAATCTACGTCAAATAACTCTCTGTCGCACATACAGCACCACGAATAGTGTGAAAGGAAATGTCAGATGAGAACAATGACGTCTCTATACATCATTTCTCTATGTGAAAAAGTTTGTGGCTTCGGTTGGTGTTACCTTTCAACTGTCAAATACATAATCCTGTACATCTTAAATAACTGAAAACCAAATCTGTCAGATATTTTTACATATTAAATATCCTTTTGTGGGCAGCGATAATTTCGTAGTTGCATACAGTTTTTTTAAAGCTTTTTTTAAATCTATTTTTTAGTTCAGCATGTAATACAGGGTGACCATAATTTATTTACTTCCTATTTACATCTGTTATAATTTTAAACGATTAATTATATTCGTGGAGTTTATTTTACATTAGTTGTCAAAAATTATATCCATTAAGTGTCCACCATTAAAATTTTGCATCACATTTTGAAGAGCGATTTCCGTAGGAATTTTGTCTTTCAGCTCCAGTAAAAGCTGTGGGTTGCTGATGTACACTTTCTCCTTGAGGTAGCTCCACAAAATGACAGAAGCCTTCAGACCAGGCAATCAAGATTGAACATCTCAAGTCGTCGATTTTTGAGATGATACGAGGGCGGATCAATAAGTCCGTGACTTTTAGAATGAAACACAGTTTTTTTGCAAAAAGAAATTAATTTTTCAATATAACGTCATTTTAGCTCAATACACTTATTCCAACGTTTCTCCAATTTTTGTATACCTTCCAAAAAAATTGGATTTTTCGAGGTCCATAAAATACACATTTGTTTGATCAATAATTTCATCGTTGGAGCTAAATCTCTTTCCACCGAGCCATTTCTTTACTTTTATAAATAGGTAATATAGTCACTGGGCGTTAAATCCGGAGAATATGGCGTATGAGATATCAATTCGTAGCAAAGTTCTTGGAATTTTGCCATTGAGACTACACACATGTGCACTAGGGTGTCCCAAACAATTTTTCTTATTCGATTTTCTTGGATGCTCAAGCTTGATTGGAAAGCTTATAGGGTAAAGTATTTTTGAGATTTTTTTCAGATTTTTCGGAAGAGGTTTAGAGGTCGCATAAAACGAATTTCCCTCAAAACTCGGGTATTCCGGACGTATTCCGGACGTTTTTACAGTGTTTTATTTAACTTGCTTTATTATCTGTCAGCCTGTTTTGTTCAAATCTAGTAACTCTTTTTTAACACAGTTGTAGTTGATTTGCACACTTGTCATATTTGGATGACAATACATGAATATGAAAAAAAAAATTAAAACATTAAAAATTTATTAACTAAAAAATTAAAAATAAAAAAATAATATAAAAATTAAGTTACAGTGTTTTATTTATAATTTAAATGCAAGCGTTTTAATTGAGAGATCGCTAGAAAATTAATTAACTAATTCATTTTAATTACGCTCTTTATTGAAAGTATCTAGACCATTGTTGTTGAAGTGCTAAGTAGGCGGACCATTGTACAACCCCATCATGAAGAAGAAGCAAAACTTTTAAACTTTTATTGTATTGACCGAGTTTGAAGTAAAATTCAAAAAACGTCCGGTATACCCGATTTTTGGGAGAAAGTCGACTTGTGCGACCTCTAAACCTCTTCCGAAAAATCTGAAAAAAATCTCAAAAATACTTTACCCTATAAGGTTTCACATAAAGCTTGAGCAAAAAAAATTTTTATTTATGGGACACCCTAATGTGCACCCGTACTTGCAGACAACTTTCTTAAACCCAACTGATCATTTAAAATCGAAATGCCTATGGCGTCAACAATCTCACGCACTTTTACTCTTCGATCGGCCAACACCATATCGTGGATTTTATCGACATTTTCGGGTGTAGACCTCAATTGGCCGTCCAGAACGTTCAGCGTCATTTGTTTTGTACGACCACAACGAAAGTCCGTAAGCCACTTTTTTACCATTGAAATCAATGGTGCAGGGTCCCCATAGTATTCATCGAGCTTTACCAAGCTGTTGGACCAACTGGATTAAGAAAGAGTATAGGTTTGGCCGTCGGTGGTGCAATGGTCAGCGTGAGCGGTTATTATACATGAGAACGAGGGGGTCGATCCCTGCTCTGACCACCGTACATTTCTTTCCAATTCACACTCTGCAAAATCTGTATTGTTGTTGTTGTTTGGATGCAAATATAACCTGTTTGTAGCTTGTCGCAAATATATTATACTTGTGTACAAACACATTGTGTTAACTATGAAATATGACATGTTTGGGACACATTAATGATTAATACGTTATAATATATGCATTTGTGATCCAAATGTGGCGTTGTTTGTAGAAAACTGCTGAAAACAAAAATGTGACAGACAATAAAGAAGCAACCATCATCAGATCTTCAATTCTCGAAAAGAATGCTGGCAAACATGTACATGGTTCCTGCAATATGTTGCTGGGGCCCATATTTTTCAATGTGCAAAATTAATATGAAATTTGTAGAAGTTAAGATTTCTTAAAAAATATTTCCACCTTGGTTATAAAAGGTGACTCGTTTATAGATGCTTCTTTTCACAACGAAAAATAAAATTAAAAGAATAAATTTCATTGGTTTTACAGCAGCGTTCTTGTACACGCTGAAAATATTGTATTTTTTTGTTGTTTTAATGCAAATATAAGGTATTTGTAGCTTGTCGCAAATATAGTATACTTGCGTCCAAACACGTCGTGTTTGCTATTCATGTTTGACCCAAATGTGACTTTGTTTGTTGAAAACTGCTTAAAACAAAAACGTGGCAGACAATAAAGAAAAGCAGAAGATCTCCAATTCATGAAAACAATGATTGCAAACATGTACATGGTTCCTGCAATATGATGCTGGGGCCGTTATTTTTCAACGTGTAGGATATGCTTATAAGCCGCTAGGGGCTTTCAGACGTATCTGCCTGTATTTTAGCGGTATCCCACTGATACCTAGGTGTTTCAGTGAGTAATAGCCGGTCGGCCAAGCTCTTGTCATACTAATGGTGGGGAATAACATGAATAATAAAATACTGACAAAACAAAAACCCAAACAGATGACGGACAGACCGCTAGCTTTAGCAGATTTTTAATTTTCTTTAAAATCGAAACAGAAATAAAGTAGTCATCTTTGAAATATTTTCTAAAATATACCCGATTATCCAATTTTGTCAATAAATATCCGATAAATAACAAAAACCTTGACTCCAAATAATCCTGGACTCATTGCCTACAATCAGTTTCTTACCGAATTTTAGAATGATTACTATGGCAAAAAATATTGACTTCTGGCAGATGGAAACTGACTCTGAACTGCTGTGCGATAGCACAGACAATCGAACGAACTCAAAACAACAAAAAAATTTTTTAAAAAATATATGTATACGAATTGAAGAATTTTTGTTGTACGCCTAATAGTTAAAATCAGCACAACTTTGTAATTTTCAGATATAAGTTTGTGTCTTAAGTCTTTTGTTTTATTGATGTTAAAGTAGAAATAAAATAATTCGTATCAACCACTGTTGCCAGTTTAGCCCTTTTACAGCATTTCTATCTCTTTTTTTTTGGGTTCTGTTCTTTTTGTTGGAAAACGGGCTCGGAGCTTTTTAGCCCTTTTTTAAATTATTGCCCTTTTTCAGTCGTTTTTTTAAGTTATCAACTTTTGACCTATAAACACTTTGTAATGTAAAGCTCATATTTTATTTGTATTAATAAATATATTGTTTAGTAATATTAAGTATCATTTATACAGTAATAAAACAATACATTAAAAGAAGGTTTTTGTTTAGGGCTTCAAGATTTCAGGCATCTATTTTCGATTTTACTTCAAGCAGTTTAAAATTTATGTATTTATTAAATTGTTATACTTATAACTAAATTACAGATGTAATATAATATTCAAGCTCTGATAACTAAGATCTTAAGCTTGTGAAAGTGAGAGGAAAGAAGTGTAGGCAAGTTATTTAAATACACATACTTATCCTCGACTATACTGTAGTTTTTGCCTTATTTCATAACTGGTTGTAAGTTGTTTTACGTTTTTAGGCTCACTGTAGATAAACTAAATCTCTTTGAAGGAATTTCGGGTTCAAATTACTTGAAAGCTTTGCAAAATTCACAAACCAACAAAAATTATATTTAGATCCACTTAACGAATGTAGAATCAAAAATTTAACTTTTTTTGCATTTTTTCGCATGCAAGTGTAGAAATTGAAGCAAATGGATATGACTAAATCCTGGAAATTTGTAGTACTAAAGGCTCTTGAGAACATTGTCAAATACTGGAGCCAAAAACTATTGCGTTCCAATTCAAAGATTTATAACAGTTTTGGTGTAAAATATTTAAAATTTTCTTATCAAGTATTGGTACATTCTTTCTGAAAGACTTATTAGAAACAATTAAGAACTGATGAAAGAGCTACAATATTGCGGAAAGTTGCAATGCAAAATTTTAGAATGCTTAGGATGTATTGTAGTAAAATCAAAAATAAAACTCTGCCCCTCAGCAGAAATCTTATTTGGCCTATAAAGAAAAATTGTGATGGTCAGGGACAAACTCAATTTCTAATACCACCTCCATGTACTTTCATAATTTTTTGGTTTGGTTGAGACCCTAAATATATTGCCTCATAAATATATCGATTGAAACCCCATTTTTGTGTTTTGCACTTTCCCACATTTTCGTTTGAAATCATTGAAAACTTTTCCTATTTATTTATTTAATATTTGTATGTATGAAATGAATTTCTCTCTAGGAAATACTACACCATTTTCAATAGAGATTTGAGAAAAATTAATTGAAATTTAAAAATTATATTTGAAATTTAAAATACATCAACTGAAATTTAAAAATTCTATTTGAAATTTGAAATACATCAATTGAAATTTTTAAACATCAATTGAAATTTAAAAGACATCAACTGAAATTTAAAAATTCTAATTGAAATTTAAAAGACACCAATTGAAATCTAAAAATTGATCATATAAAATCGATTAATAATTTTTAAATTTCCTGTGACGAATTTGAAATTTCAATTGATGACATGATGTGTTTTAAATTTCAATTGATGTATTTCACATTTCAAATAGAATTTTCAAATTTCAGTTGATATTTTTCAAACTAAATTAATATTTTTTAAATCTCAATTGGAAATCGTGTAGAAAATATTCGAAATATGACACTATGCGTTTTCATTCAAACTCCTAAATACTTCGTACACCTCATATTCATATCATAGATAAAGAAAATAATAGATATAGCGCAACCATTGCCAACTTTTTTCACTAGGTGCTGTCCTGTACTACTGTCACTTTCACTGAAGTTTCCCATAAGTCTCACTGACGTTTATTCAACACTGTGGAAAATTTTTGCCGAAAAAGTAAACAAGGGAAATAGTAATTGTGACAAGTTTTCAACGACAATTACAACCATAACGAAAATTATTGTTGGTTTCCTTTTAGTTTTACAACGCAGAAGGATAATAAATTAAAAAAAATCCATTTCTGGTCGTTGAACTTGCCAAGACTTGAATCCCCATAAGCTCCGCCAAATACTGAATATACAGGATCGGCTGTTTAATCAATCAAGAAGCCGGGTGGAACCTATCCAGAGAAGAATACACTAGACACAAAAAATGTTTTGATGATGATATCCTTCTTTATTGTTTTGAATGATCCAAACAAGTGTGTAATATATTGTATCATACACGGAACGGTGCAATGGTTAGTGTGCGCGGCTCTTGTACATGAGATCCTGGGTTCGAACCCTGCTCTGACCACCTTAAAAAAAAAAAATTTCTTTCGGCGGCGGTCACCTCGCATAGTGACGGCGACACTATCGAGTATATAGCCATGAAAAAGCTTCTCAAAATACCGTTCGGAATCGGTGTAAAACTGTAGGTCCCAATCAATGAGTGAAAACTGGAAAGCGCACAGCTCAGTGATTGAGAGAAGTTCTCCCCGGTCCCTTCATGGGATGTAATGGGAAACCATTTATTTTTTTTTTTTACACGGAACGAACACTATCATGTGGCCCAGAAACAGATGAGATGCGTTTAATAGATTCTGCTTTCAGTAAAGTTTGTGGAGTTCTTTCCGAATTCAAATTCAAGTTCAACTGCAGACCATGTGTGTGACATGACCATGGTTGGTTCGAAATTTTAACATCAAATTCATTTGTAACTTGAGGCGGAGGAAAACAGCCCATGCACGTGGAGACCAGTAGTTGGTTTCTGCTCTTCAGGAAAGCTATGAGCTGATGGCGGATTTACATAGATGCGAATATCGTATCTAGACAGATCAGGGCATCGCCACCTCGAGCTCCACGATCCCCATACAATATAATATAATACAGAACACCTTCCACTACTTTTATTGAAACGTATTTTTCATTTTATATTTGCGTAGGATCATAAACTTTTTACTAAAAAGCCTACAATAAAAATGTCCTTTAATGTAAAATAAATGACAACTTTCTGTGTGTTTATTTGAAAAACGTTAGAGATTTGAGAGACGATTCCTGTATGATAAATCATCTCTCAAACCTCGTAACTTTTTATGAATAAGGCCGTTAGTCTTTATTCTTATTTTTACCAATAACTACGCAGCAATAATTAACAATAACCTCTGATGAAGGAAATGATGGAACAATTCCATTTTAATTCACGTGCTGCTGTATTCCTGTTTAGATCATATACATATTTTTGTTTCATTTGAATTTTTCTTTTGATGTTTAATGAAAATTTTCAAAAAAAATAACTACTGACATATGTATATTTTTTTGATGAAAATAATCCCATTTATTGCTTTTAACGACACCTAAAAAATTTCCCAACATCTGTGTTTCATGTATTATATTTCTTTATCTATGATTCATATATTCAAACATCAAATTTGAGTGAAATGTTTGGCATTTCGTGAAAATACAAGTTTTTCAAGTAGTGCGACTGATTTATGAGTTTGAACGAAACCCCATACTCTATTACGAAAACTACAATGAATGAAATAGGGTCCTAAAATTTGAGATTTATCTACTATAGTATTTGACACAAAACATATGGATTCTTTTTTTTGATTCCAAAAAAATTCCATGTTTCCAAATATTGTGTCTTTAGCAATTGTTTTACCAGTTTTTGTTTGAAATTTGATTTATTTGTGGAGTTGGTTACTAAGCTCTTTTTTTGATTCTTCGTCGTTTTTTAAATATTTAGCCCTTTTTTTGAGAGCTGACAACACTGGTATCAACTTAAGTCATTATAAGTAATAACGTAAAAATATGACACTCATGGGTAACAACCACAAAGTTGTGTTAATGACTAAGGAGATTCAATTAAATTTTTTATATAGTCGATCGGTTGTCAACAGTAGAGTATTTTAGTCGTGGTGCTTCCATTACTTTCATTACTGCTTTTAGTTTCAAAATTTATACATTAAAATTAAATAAAAATAATAACAAATTCTCACATAGAGAAATTTGCATTAAATTCCCCACCTTTTAGAAATTTTACACAATCAAACAACAAAAAAATTGATTTATAGCATTCATACATCATGTGGGAAAACACCTACTTTTTCTTTACTTTATGGCTGATGCATGGATGGGGTCTGTTTTTAAATGCCAACAGCTTAGAAATCCAAAAATAAAAACCCTAAAGAAACAACCAAATACATATAAGAAGAATGATGCTAACAAAAGAAAGAAATAAATGATACATGTTTCCAAGATTAATTACTTGTAAAAATCTACCACCATTCATGCTCCTTAAATAACCCATCAAAAAAGTTAAGCACAAAAATAAATGGCGCGCCAAAAAAAAAAACAATATTACTACAAATTAAGAATTATGAATGGCCAGTGAATAAGCGCAAATAATTTTGAGTCTAAACAACTCAAAATTATGATATTATTATAGGTAAGAACAAGCAAAGAGAAGCGACTTCATAGTACACAAATTAAATTGTACGGTAGGAGAAGTCATATGGTGCCATTATTAACGGTTTAACGTGATTATAAAGCACCAAACTAAAATAATACAACAGGTGGAAATTACTTTATATATAAATGATACGTTCTTGATATATTCTTTCTCCAGCTAAATTTTTGCATAGATACGAGTATCATATAATAATATGCCAAAGCATAACCGTTCAAAATTGGCGGTGGTTGCTTGGCAAGACATCGATGTTTCTCTTTTTTAAAAACAAACTTAAGATTTATTCTTCAAATCTATTAACAATTCTGTATTCATCAGGGATGATTTTTTTGTTTGTTTTTTTTTGTTTTTTTTTGATTTCTATATTCTTCTATTATTTATTTTTAATTTCTTCATAAATTTCGCTTATTTATATTTCTGTTCGCCCTCCTCATATACAAACTTCAATTTGATTTTCAATGGCCGCAGTTAAAGCTCATGTCCGTTAAAGATTGTTAAGCGTAAACCAACCAGAATTACTATAAAACAGTTACATAAACTTACTACAGAAAACAAAGGTATTACTTGTTGCTTCTACAGAATCGCAGTGGTATCTGCCGGTATGTAGTCACATGCAGACAAACGATCAAGTGTATTTTATAAATTCATATTATACTATATGGTATTGTCTTCCACACTTGCTACTTGCGTACTATATGCACATTAATGCTGGCGGCTCCATTGAGTAACAGGTTCCTCAAGTGAGCCAGATTTTATCTGATGTCGATTGTCTTATTGTTATTGTAAATGTTGCTGTTGTATTTCTTCTTCTTCTTCTTCTCAACTAGATTTCAGTTTGTATGGTAGTTGTTGAAAGCTAACAGAATAATAAAGAAAATAAATTAAGAAAATAAATCTTAAAGTAACAAACGAGGGCTGATGAAGGCATTTAGGAACGATTTTAAAATACGGCAAAAATTAAGAAATAAATCACAAATTTCAATAACAGAAATTTCAATATCAGAGATTTCATGTTTTGATTTGGATATTTTTTGTCGGAAATTATAAGAGAATATTAATTTAAATTGTAATATAATAAGGGCAACTAACGCCACAATCACGCTGAAAAAAACGTCCCCTGTAACATTATGCAGGAACCATGTCTATTAGACCGGCTCACATTGTATGTTGAGCTGGACCGATTTTAAAAAATTTATTTTTTTAGTCTTTCATACAAAAACTGAATACCGAGCTTAAGTCGCAGCTGTTGTGAATTTGAGAAGAATAAAAAAAAATAAGCCTCCAGCATGGAAATTTCGTGCCGACGTCAGGCATAAAGTTATCGATAACTCCCTTAGGTATCGATACATATGAAGTTGAAGTTTTAAAAATCGATAACTTTTTTTCAGTTGAACTATTGTTCTTTTTTTGTACAACTCCCTATAATATGCGGAAATACAATTTTAAAATTCGATAACTTTTTTGATGTCTAAAAAATGGTTTCACATTATATCCCATGAAGGAAGTGAGGAAAGATTCTCGCAACCAGCGAACTATGCGCATTCAAATTTTACATTCATTGATAGGGACCTACAAATTTGCACCTGTATTTTGAGAAACTTTTTTTCATACCTGAGTACTTACTCTATAGTGTTGCCATCACTAAGCGATCTGACCGTCGTCGGAAGAAATTGTAAGATGGTTAGAGCAGGGATCGATCCCACGTTCCCAGAGCCGCGCACACTAACCATTGCACCACCGACCATCACTTTTTTGAGGTATTGCTTACGCCAATAACTCCTTAAGAACTGGAGATATTAAGGGTAAAAGTATTACGCGTGTCCGGCATTCAGCAGGGAATAACAACACTGGCTGTCAGGTTTCGGCATTGTTTTGTTTACTAAAGCTTTCAGCGTGGCCGGGCTTAGGAATTTCTCTTCTAGGGTGGATCTAATACCAGCTATGGCATAGTTTTTCGTTCCTCAGATCTCCAATAGTACAAAATCTAGGCATGTGCGATTAATCGATTAATTAAAATGTTGATTCAACAATATAGTGATTATTCAGTAAATCGAATAATCAGAAATCAGTCAATCAATCATCTCAATATTGATTATTCATATTTGATCAATTTTATTCATCATTCAAATAATTTTTGAAAAATATACAAATTCATACTAGACAAGCAAAAGGAAACATTTGAATATTTTGAGTAAAAAAGTTGTTGAAAAAATTCAAACTGAGAATACCTAAAAACATGAATTGCTCAAGTATTCAAGTTTTAATTAATCATTTTTTAATTAATAAACTACCTACCCTACCCGTCACCTAAGCGTACATAACATCAATCGATTACACCAAACACCGCGAACTATCAACTCGCTGACAAACACACAAGCTCTGTCGACGTTGTTTAAATAGTAGCAGCGAACTAGTTTCAATGGCCACACAAAAATGAGTACTTTGATACAATTCTCATTTGCATCACTACAGCTATGGTACTTAATGTTAAGGACGGCTAGACTAAGGGTCGCCTCCGAGCGCACATGCCAGTAAGAGTATATCATTGCTATAGTTCTGCAAAGGACAGAAGCAATTTTGGGATCCGTTCTTTAGTAAACGCGGTGTATATAACGGGTTTTTCAATAAGAGCGCTACAAAAGTTTTTTTTAAATAAAACAAAACCGGTTTTAGATTCTTTATTCTTTATTCCTGTGAAAGTACGTTCGATGCCATTTTGTATGGAACTCGATTTCTTTTGCATGGCCACCACGGACACGCTTGCAGAAGTCCAGACGCTGAACCCAATTTTCGACGGTTTACAAGCATAAATCGGCCGATACTGCTGCAATTTCAGGTTCGATATTCGTACGAAGTTCATCAATCGTCGCTGGCTTGTTGGCATAGACCATAGACTTGACGCAGCCCCACAGGAAATAATCTAACGGCGTCAAATCGCACGACCGAGGCGGCTAATCGACTGGGCCATTTCGTGAGATAACACGTTCACCAAACTTGGTTTCCAATAAATTGATTGTGGCATTCGCTGTGTGACTTGTGGCGCCGCCCTGTTGTTAGAACCACATGTCCTCCAAGTCCATATTATCCAATTGGGTCCAAAAATATTCGGTTATTATTGGACGGTAGCGATTCGCATTCACAGTAATGTGCTGGTTTTGATCATCACGGCCCAATGACGCCGCCGGCCCATAAACCGCACCAAACCGTAATTTTTTCGGGATGCAATGATGACTCATGGATTACGTGTGGATTGCTGTCTGACCAATAACGCATATTTTGCTTATTGACGAAGCCATTCAGCCAGAAATGAAATTCAGAATTCAGAAATTGGACGTAGTGCTCTTAAAGTTGAGGCCACTGACTCCAAATTTTGGTAGTAAATTTTAATAATTTCGACTCGTTGTTGGCTCGTATATCTTTCCATGATGAAATGGCAAACCTTACTGAAGAGAAATGTCAAAAGAGCGGGAAAAAATATGGCGTCGTTTGCTGTCCTTATCGATTTACTTTTGTAGCGTCTCTGTTGAAAAACCCTTAATTATTTGATACAACCGAATTGGCTTTTACATTTTTCGTTCATCCAACTAATAGAATATTCACCACTGCGGGACAATTTGATTGCTACGACTAAATCTCGATTGACAGATCACATTTATTTATTGTTGCTGTGGCTTCAACTAAATATTTCAGTTCTTGCAACCAAAACTGAATTACAAATCAGTTGATATACACAACATTTGGTGATAAAGAACACATTTATTGGCAATCACAACAGAATAATGTGATAGATAGTCCAATGAACCGCCAAATTTTAGTTGGCTGTAAATTTAGTTGTGACAACGAAGAGGGAAGAGGTTTGGATAGTACGTCACTCTTTACCAAGGAGGAGTAGCTCATGTACAGAGAGTTTACTCAATTGGTAGCTCGTGGACGGAAGAAAGAAGTCGCGCTGGCGGATATGCGAATACGGGGCGTTTGTTCTCCCACGTAATCGTGTATACCAATGGTGTAAGGCTTCCTATTCCTGATCTCTTGGCTGCCCCTCTATGCGGGGTAGCACGGATATCTCACGGGCGGCGCTAACAGTCGTATCAAACATGTTCTTGGTGGGGCGGTGCTCACCTGTGGTTAAGGACTTCACGTCGAGAATCACACTAAATGACGCGGACTCTGTTCCTATAAAGGGGCTTCGGCTCACTGTTCTAACTCAGAGGCTCCGGCCTACTTTTCCTACACTTACCTCAGTCCTCAACAAAACCACGTTACACACTGATTAATCGAAAGACTAATCGATTAATCGTAAATATTATTAATCAAAATGTATGATTGCCTGATTAATAAATCGTCATGTGAGTATTTAAGTGTCCAATACGCCATATACATATATACATTGGCATATTGGACATTTAAGTACTCACATGATGAAATGAATCGCAAATCCCTAAAAAATTCATCGATTTTTATGAATTCAAAATTATTATTTTAAATTTGGGGTGTGCATTATCGGATCGAGGGGTCTTGCATATCGTACTCCTCGCAAGACAGCCACCAACATAAAAACTTCTAGTCGATTTCACCAGCCCGCCGCCGCCACAGGAAATATTGGGTCGGTTCGACTCTCAGCCACTGAGCTAATTTGGTGCAACAGGGCAAAAGATTGTTGCGGATTGTATTATTAAATTTTTTAAAGTAATAATTGGAAATTGAACTGTAAATGCATTGTTTCTCGGCAAGTATGGTATGTATGCGGCATCGTCTTGTTGCAATCACACGTTGTCTACACCCATATCATGCACTTTAGGAATAACAAAGATAGATTGTGATGTCGCAAAAATACCCACGAACTGTTATGGTTCGATGTCGATCTACCGCCCAGCCCAAAATCTACACCAAACTGTCACATGTTGTTTATGCATTTATTTCTGCACAACCACTTGTGTATTTTCCGAGTCCCAAATGCATAAATTGTGCCGCTAAACGAAGCCATCAAAATGAATATGTGCTTCATCCCCGAAGATGATTTTGTTCGAAAACCCTTCATTATTTTTAAAATATTTCTTAATAATGAAAGCGCGTTGTTCTTTTATTTAGAGTTAAATCATTAATAAACCTTGAACTCTCAGCTATCACGCTGTCTTTATTTCTACAACCGCAACTCTTTACCGCACCCATGGCACGAAATTGAAATAGTGCGTGAATTATCGACACCTTTTATATGCAAAATTTGGTTAGACGAATGGGGCTACCATCTCAGCCTACTGTGTCTCCCGTATTTAAATGTTTTATATTGTTTGCTTTTTAAATTATAATGATTTCACTTTTTATATACACATTTTCTCATACACGTTGATAAAAAAAAAAACGGCCCCAGCGACATATTTCAGGAACCATGTATATATTTGCAAGCACGGTTTTCATGAAATTAAGATATGCTGCTTTTTTGTTTCTTGGATGTCTGTCAACTTTTTGTTTTCAGCAATTTTCTACAAACCAAGCCACATTTGGGTCAAAACTATATTTGCGACAAGCTTATATATTTTTCAGCGTGTATATATATAATTACATTATATTTTATAATATTATCGTATTTAAATGTTAAATTAATTATTGTTCTTTCTTTTATCGTTTTAGGTAAGCTTTGGAAGACAACTCTGCCAAAATAATTACACTCGTTGGGATTTTAATGTAGTTATAGCTGCGACGTAAGTAAATTGGCATTTTAGTCACCAGATAATTCCCAGTTTCCCATTGCCACTGGACTTAAGGTGTTAGCTAACGATTAAGCTTTCTATTGACCATTGCCATGTAACGTCACCACTGTCCACAATTCTTTTATAGTCTGATTGCAAACCAGCAAATAATATTTTTGTGGGGTCAGTAATGTCCTATTAGTTACATCTATAGGATATATTTTATATGGATGGTTTAAAGATTTACATGAAACTCTCCAATATTTCCGTGCCTTTTAAGTATTAGCACTTACTATAGGAAGAAATATAACAAATTTGTTACAAAAATACATATATTCAATATTTAGTGGCCGTCGGTGGTGCAATGGTTAGTGTGCGCGGCTCTTGTACTTGAGAACGTGGGTTCCATCCCCGCTCAGACCACCTTAAATTCTTTTCGGTGACGGTCACGTCGCTTAGTGATGGCGACATTTTCAAAAACTTAAACTTAAGACTAGAATTGCAAATCAGATCAAAAATATAGACACATCTCAACACAAAAAACAGCGTTATCATCACACTGTGCAAACTTAAATCATATTCCAAAGTTTCAAGATACGTAGAAAACAAACTTCTTTTGTATAAAATGTGCATAAGGCCAATCCTTACTTATGGATGCCAAATTTGGAAGGACTATGCCAAGACGCACAAAAAGCGCATACAAATAATACAGAATAAAAATTTGAAAATAATTTACAATCTTCCAAGAAGATTCTCCACCGCCGAACTGCACAGTAAATCCAAACAAAAAATGATCCAGACATTAATAAATGACTTGACTCTGACATTCAACAATAAATGCAGAAGGTCAAACTACGCCCATCTGAGAAGTGTGATTTAGTAATCGCTAATCAATCCTATATATTATACATGTATATAGATCGAATTAGCTATTGCTCCCTAAACTTCATCAAATTTTTTTCTACTATCTTTTTCCAATGTATTTTGTAATATTTTTAACTGCTTATATCCAAATTATAATCGTAAACATTTGTTGAAATATCTTAAGATAAAAACTCAAAACCTGTTAAGAATGTATATATAGCACACTCTGTATTATTGATAGTAAATAAAAACAAAACAAAAAAAAAAAAAAAAAAACTCGTTTTATGTTAGAAATGTTCCAGATAATAAGGACTCCAATAGCGAAGAGAATAAACTTTAAAGGAGATACGGATAACGTAGCACAGAATTATAGACATTTAATTAGTAAAATGTAGAACATTTCACGGAAAATTGTTTGATGTATCATTGAATTTGTCACTAGGTAACATTTTTAATATACACTCCGGTTCACTTATTTAAAGGCACTAAAAATTCCATATTCAGCAGCCTGTATCTTTTGAAATTTGTATCCGATTTCAGAATTGTAAAATGGAAATGAAAGCTAGACATCTTGAGATATACAAAAAATCATGACAATAGTAATTTCTTAACTAAAGAACTTTTTTTGACCAATTTATAAAAAAAAGTCCAAAAATGTGCTATTTTTTTTGGTTCACTTGAATAAAGG
Organism: Phaonia tiefii; assembly: GCA_963931995.1. Taxonomy (NCBI): domain Eukaryota; kingdom Metazoa; phylum Arthropoda; class Insecta; order Diptera; family Muscidae; genus Phaonia; species Phaonia tiefii. The sequence continues at coordinate 233,994,355 of OZ008370.1, forward strand.
CACTTCAAACAGTTTTTCTTGTTTTTTTAATTTATTTTACTTTATTTAAGAACCATTAGTAATGGGTACGTACAACCCTCTTTGTTTTTAATAACTTCAAATATACGGGTTTTCATTGAGAGATAAAGAGAATTTATGTAATTCAACGAAATTTGATTCCAAGCATCCTTAATGGTCTGAATTAGTGACTGCTTGTCATCAAATTGTCTACCTCCTTCAAAGATCTTACGAGATAACAACCCCAGATATTTTCGATAATGGTTAGATCTGGTGAATAGGGTGGCCAGTCACGAATATTAACATTTTAGCTTGCAATGAACTACTTTACTACTCTGACGTTGTGTTTAGGGGCACTATCCTGTTGCGAAATCCAAGATATGGGACCAAATAGTTCACTGAACTTGGAAAAAGCCGATTCCAATAACTTTTTATAGCTTGCACCAGTCATTTTTGCACTTTGAAATTCATGATCGATGGTGCCATAGTACGTAATAGCACCCGATACAATAACGCCGCCCTCTCGGCTGTGATGTCGGTTCAAAAAACACTTTTCTTTGCACAGATCATGAAAATAATAGTTGTAGCCATCAGGCCAATCCAAATTTAAATTCTTATCATTCGTAAATTCAACGATTCTCCAGTCATTTACATGACCTCTTGGCTGCACATCCCATACCGTGTAGTCTCTTGCGAATTGAAGCCGCTTTTCCTTACGAGGAGCATTAAGTGGCGGCTTTTTTTGTAATTTCAGGTATTTAAAGTACTCATAGCTCTTAATTACTCTGCGTACTGATGACTTGCTCGCTTTCACTCCAGATTGAGCTCTTATTTTTGACAAGGATAAGGCAGAATTAGAAGCAATTCTGATGATTTTTCTTTTCTCATACGTAGATAAAAAGAATGAAAACCATACCCCTCGGGGTCCTTGGTGTAATTGTCGACAACTGTTGGGCTCCGTCCAATTTCGTTAGCTATTGCGCGGTTAGAATATCCTTCAGAACGGTAAACATCGATTTTGTTTTTTCTGATTGATTTAAAATTTTTAGTTTTGCCATTTTGACTCGTAAAATGACTCAGATGTAACAAATTGTAATAAACAAACTCTACCTACAAAAAATCATCGCTTACATTAAAAATAATAAAAAAAAAAATAATAAATATTAATTGCTTAAATAAAGTTCGTTAGTTAAGAGTGATTTGTTTTATATCTCAAGATGTCTATCTTCCATTTCCATTTTTAAATTCTGCAATCGGTTACAAATTGCAAAAGATACAGGATGCTGATTATGGATTTTTTAGTGCCTTTAATTAAGTGAACCGGAGTGCATTTTTATCAACCAAATTATTTTTCTGGCTATAAATTAGAGAAACTATTTCTACACACTTTCCTTGATCTCCAATGGCTTTACAATGCCCGTTCAGAATATTGATTTTGAGTCTTTCTTTCACTTTCTACACCACCCTCGTGTCCTCTTACTTAAATGAACAGCTAGACTAACCATTCATTTAAGTTACTTTGGCATTTAAGCGTAACGCTTGCATCGTTGCTTGCTATTACCAATCTCGGGCTGTTGCTGTTGTTGCTGCTAACAATTCCAAGTCTTTACAGGTTGGAGTTTTTGCCTGTATGTTGCAGCCACAGCGTGTTCATATATGTTTGCTTGTGCCTACAAACGTCTATACTTACGTCTTGCAAACTCCTCTATAATCATGCGGAAATGTGGAAACGCACGACTCCCATTTATTCGCAATTCTCTTAGAAATCAACTACTCTACAACCCCAGACGCAGTCTGAAAGTCTCTGCACCACCATCACTCACCACCACACCCCTCTCTGATAGCTTCCTTTGCGCGCCGGTTTGGAAACAGCAACGTCTCTTACAACTTCAACTTAGGCGCACAACTTTACGTTGTAGTAGCAAAAGAGTAACATTCAATATAATTTCGGTCATTGATTACGGTTTATTTAAGATTTGACCGCATTCTCTGATTCTGATTTCTTCTTCTTGTTTTTCTGCTTTTTTTCATTGTTACAAGTTTTATATTAAATGCTGGTGTTGTTGGAGTTGTTGCTGTTCATGTCATTGATTGTTGTTGTTGGATGGATTTTCATATAGTAGATTTTTCTTTAATTCATTTCCCAGTTGATATGATTAAATGTTTGTGTAACTTGAGTTGAGTTTCGTTGGTTTATTTTTAGTTGTGTAGGAGAAATGTTAGAAATCAATGGTTTTCCAGTCTACTCGACACGCTCCACTGACTATTGATGGGCGAAGAAATTGCAAATTGTCATTTTGAGATCATAGTCTAATTCTTGGTGATGAGTGTGGTCAGTTGGAAAGGGAAATATAGATCAAATGCTAAAAATATATGATTATTTGTCATGGCACAGAAGACCGACACAAAAAGTAGGGCATTTCTATGGTGTTGGTGTAACAAAAGGCTTAAGACACAAACTTTTTTAATAAGACAGCATAGAGAATTAGCTGAAGATGTGATGGAGTGGGAGCATAATTTTTGTTTTATCTTCCAAATATTGGATGATTAACAATTCGACGGGATGGTATTCGTTTTTAATTAAAATGATATATAGAATTATAGTTAGATCTCGTCTATCGTCTATGATAACGGCTAAAATATATAAAGATTGTTAATGTTTGTGTTAGCATATATTCGTACCCTGAGCCTTAAGGGTTTTGGTCTATACACGCTGAAAGAAACGGCTCCCTTAACACTATTCAGGAACCATGTATCTGTTTGGAACATCCATATAGTTATGTGCAAGCAGTGTTCTCATGAATTGAAAATCTGTTGCTGTTCTGTTTCTTTATTGTCTGTCACGGTTTAATTTTCAGCAGTTTTCGGCAAATAGAGACACATTTGGGTCACAAAAACATATATTATAACATTTTAATCATTGTGTCCCCAACATGTAGTTATGAATAGCAAACACAGTGTGCTTGCACACAAGTATTCTATATTTGCGTCAAGCTACAAACACGTTATATTTGCATCCAAACAACAAACAAGGCAGAATTTTCGGTGTGAATATTTTTATATTTTTTTGCGGGAGAAATGTGTTATAAGATAAAAAGTGTTCAAAAACCTTCAGAGGGATAAAGACATCTCCAAACTAACTACATTTTATAAAGTTTAGAGTTGAATAAGACTATTCATCCGTCTACTTTTGGACATAATAATTAAAATAGTTTCCCATTATTTCCCATGAATGCATAAGGAAAAGCTTCTCACAATTTATGAGCTGTGCTCTTTCTAGTTCTTAGACTCACTTATGAGGATCTATAGTATCACTCGAATTCTAAAGGGTTTGTATTGCGAATCTAGTTAATGGCTAATTACTTGGTAGTGTCGTCGGCACTAAGGAAAGTGCCTGCCGCCGAAAGTGGCAAAATTTGATCAGAGAGGAATTTGAATAGACTAAAGATGGTAAAAACAGAATTGAATGCATGTTCTTATGTTCCAGAGTCGTGCACTTGAACCGAACCAGCAAATCCCTATTTGATCTCCATGTAACTTTTCTACGGTACTATTATGCGAAAAGCCTCTAGTGCCACCTCACCGAGGTCCCTAATTGAGTTTCTTCTCGATCCCTTCTCTGACCACCTTACATTTCGACTGCCACCTCGCTTAATGATAGCGACAGTATCGAGTACTTAGCTATGAAAAAGCCGTTCCAAATATCATTCAGAACTAGTGTAAAACTGTAGGTTCCAATCAGTGAGTGAAAAATTAGAAAGCGCATAGGTCACTGGTTGTGAGAAACTCTCCCCAATCGCTTCATGGGATGTAATGGGACAAGGTTTTTCTTTTAGATCACTTTTTTTACCGATTTCAAAAGCAATTTTCACATTAGCCGAGGTTTGAAAACTAAATCACTAAAAAACTAAATAACTGTCGAATCGAACCCAAATTTGATGGAAATTACTTTTTTTTATTTTTACTTCAAAATTTCCGACTGTCTATAAATAAACAAAAAATGGTTTCCCATTACATCCCATGAAGGAACTAGGGGAAAGCTTCTCACAACCAGTGAGCTGTGCGCTTTCTAGTTTTATACTCACTGATTTGGACCTACAGTTTTACACCGGTTCCGCTGGAATTTTGAAAAGCTTTTTCATGGCTAAATACTCGATAGTGTCGCCGTCACTATGCGAGGTGACCGCCGCCGAATGAAATTTAAGGTGGTCAGAGCAGGGATCGAACCCTGGATCTCATGTACAAGAGGTGCGCACACTACCATTGCACCACCGGCGGCCATTTAAATCTTTTTTTTACACTATATTTTTGAGTTCGGCCGTGAAAGGCGAGAGAACCGATTTTGAAAATAAAAATTGTGACTATGGTTCTTCAAATTTATTTTCAAACGTTATTTTTTGAATCCGCAATACATCTCTAAAGTCTTAGACGATTTCAAAAACGTTTTCAAATTAAAATGTAGTTCCAAGTTCTTGCCAAATGCATTTGTTGTTCAGGATACGCTACTTCAAGCAATTCTTTATCGTTTTAAAATATTATTATATCTTAATATTCTGCACGACGTCTGCTATAGATCCCATAAAGTCAATTATGGTATACAAAATATTTCAATAAAAATTTAGGTCAAGCTTCCTCCCAAAATAATTTTTGCTCAGAAAATGATTCACGCTGAAAAATCTGTCTTTTTTTCTTGTTTGGATGCATATGACACGTGACACGTTTTGAGCCTGTGGCAAATATAGTATACTTCTGCATTCTCCATCGTGTTTGCTATTCAAAATTACACGTTTGAGACAACAGGAGTAATATTTCATAATTTATGTGTTTGTAATACAAGTACAGCTTTGTTTCTAATACAAATACACCTGTGTTTGGTGCACTGTTTACTTCATTTTATTTTGTCGTTATGCGCTATCGAGAGAGGGCAAAGCGAGATTGTTGTCAGCCGCACGCTGACGTTTTTTTTTTCTTGGTTGGATGCAAATACAATGTGTGTCGTAAATATAGTATACTTGTGTCTGGGAATGAATGGACCGTCTCCGAGTCTGTATATCGGACCATGTTAGAAAATTGTTTACGTCCGATAGCTTTCAATAATCCTGAGATATGGTTCCAGCAAGATGGAGGTACAGCTCATACCGCGAGAGCCACAAAGTTATAAGCTCTTCAAATCAGTCAGTAGAAGTTGGTCCACCCTGTTTAGCAGTATTTTTGCATTATTCTTTTAGTTAATGATTCATAAATATTCCTGAATGTATGTGTAAATGAGTTGTTGACTGATCTGTTTTGTTTTAGTTTCATGCATTCAGCCGCCAATCATTCGTTTTGGGAGGAAACACACGAATTCTTCGATGTAAGAATATGGGTGTTGGGGACGAAACACGCATATGACTCCACAAATTATTACGTGGAAGCATTTGCGTGCTTCCCCCAAACCTACATATACTTACGTGGAAACATATGAGAATTTTCCCAAATATAGTAATATTTAGAAACGAATTATTCTTCGTTTTCAATATATGTGTATTATTTATTATAATTAATTTTAACAATATTAATTAATAAAAATAACCTTTATAAATAATTAATACAAAAAATTAATAGATTTAAAACGGGCCGTTTTACATTTATTTGCATTGAATGCAGTATTTGTTTTTTTTTCATGAAATGAGAATCTGCTCCTCTTTTGCTTCTCCTTTCTTTGTTTTCTCTCACGTTTTTGTTTTCAGAAGGTTTCAGCTATGAGTGTTCGAACTCACGGGCGATGTGTTAACACCTGTTTGTTACACAGTACCTGTTCGATTTCTATGAACCAATTAGTAAATGTTATATTGGAAAATAAAAAAAAATAGTTTTTGTGCTAAAGGCTCGTTTGTTATTGCACTTTCTTTTTTCTTACATCTGCTTTAACAGTTAATGTAAAATTGTTGAAATAAATAAAGTAATATTTAGCTCACTGAAATAATTGTAAACAGAGCGGCGACTAAAAGTATTGAATAGTATAGAGAACTTATTGCACAATTTTTCCGCTCGCATGTAGAGAGTCTGAGTAAAAGAGCATAAACGAGTCTTATTCTCTTTATAGAATATTGCAATATAAATGCACCATTTCGACAATATTATTACATAAGACAATACAAAAAACATAAATATTTCAAAAGGCATCAATGTTTCACATCAAAATTATGAATGGACCAAGTTATGACCAAAGAGTGTAATACGTTTTGAAGCATTCGCCAGATGTTGCCAGTGCTTTTGAGTCATACAATTCGTTCCATGAGTTCTCTATACTATTCAATACTCTTTGGCGACGACGACCTGCTTGTTTGTTCGCTGCCGCTACATCAAAATCATCATACTTATTTTCAGGCAGCGACTATTGTTGCACAACAACCACGTATGTGATGCTAATGCTGTGTGTTGTTTGACAGATTGCCCTACCCGTGCCTATAGATGTTAATATATCAAAAAAATCTTCCTTTAGTATGAAGTTCTTATATATTAACAAAAACTTTCATAAAAATATATTTCATAATAGAGTTTATAGATATAGAGTTTAGTTTAGAATTTTGTTTTTTGCAATTTCTTTTAGTTAAAGAAAACTTTTTTAACTCCAATTTAAGGCAATGTACTGGTACTTCTCCCTTGAATATGATTCCAAAATTCAAATTGAAATGGTTAACCACCACGTAGCAGCACATCTTGATCGAAAATGACTTGGAATGAACTTAAATTTTGATTTTTAATTAAACATGATCACCTTAGAGATACTAGAGATACTTTTTTTAGATTATGATGCCATAATAATATTTTGGAATGGTAAAGAATTGCATACAGTAGCGTATTTTGACCTAAAATACTTGGACCTACATTTTTATTTAATTTTTATTTCGTGTCAAAATCGATTTAAAAGCATTTGCAGATTTATAATGTTGTTAAAAATTTAACGCAAACAACATTTCTAAAATCAGCTGAGAAATTAGGGCTATAGCGAACTCTAAACAAAAAGACAAACCAACTATATAACCAATAAATTTAATAGACTTAGGCAATCTTGTTAATTTCTTAAATTCCTTGTTTAGTCTACATGAGTTTATTTACATTTCTTTTACATTTCTCATTTCATACTCGTAGAAATAAAAGCGCTCAAACATTAACTGGGGTTAAGTAACTTTTCTGACTTTTGCTTATTACAAAATGAAAATTAAAAATGATCTCAAAATACATAAGAAGTAAAACATCATTTAGTTTTAGGGGCAAAATTAAACACATAATCTACTAACCACAGTATCATTTGTCAAAAAAAAATCAGTTAAAAGAAGCAGAAACTACTACTTCCGTTGTTTTACAAAACAAAAGACTTAACACACGAACTTTGCACTCTCGCCTTATATACTTATACGTCAAAGTGGTAAATAATCTTAATTGATGGTTCTTTAACACAAAAAAACTAAATGAGTTGTATTTGCTAAATTTGTAAATAATCCGTTTGAAGATAAGGGAGTGCCCTATTTTATTTTAGACTAACGGGTTTCAAGCGTAACCCTCTGAGAAGTTTTTCAAGGTCCAGTACTTCATAGTATCACCTACAACAAGCAAGCTTGAAGTCAATATTTCTTTTTTTAGTATGAAAATTTTAGAAGTTAACAAAATAAAAATAAGACACTGAAAAAGAAAAAGTTTCAATAAGTAAGTTACACAGAGAAAAATATTGTACTGAAAAAAAAATGTTGCATACAAAACCTTATACTCCTTGTGATTTAAATGTCTGTGCTACAATATCGGGTTCTGTGTTAAAGTTAATCCTTTTTAATGTTGGTGCGTTTGTAACATTTCTAACATATAACGACGTTTAAAATTATTTTCCATATAACCAAACGTGCGGGTTCAGGTTAAATCGTCACAAAATATAAAAAAAACTTATTTAATCTGACGTTAACATTAAGTTGCTCTATATAAACGATAGGCCATGTAAAATTTGGAATTTGAACTCCCTGTTATTTCAAAGTAGATGGCCACTTTGAAATTTAAAGTCACCGATCACACTGTTGCAGTTTTTGGCATGAAAATTTGTGTATGAATGTTGTAATAAATTGTATCTGTTAGAGACTACTCTACGGTGTTGATCGATACCCATAAAAAGTGATTTTTATGAGCTATTAAGGGTGACTAGACACTTTCAGATTGTATTAATTGGTTCACAAGAGTTGTTCAGCTTTACCATGGCTACAAGTTTACCAAACATTGTGAGGGAAAAATTTGGAGTTCCTTGAACTTATGCTGGAAAAAGTGAAAAAAAATTTCATTTACAAAAACAGTGCAGGAAAATCTGAGAATTGGTAAAAATTGATTTTTTAAAAAATTTGACATTCAACTAATATTTGATAGGTACCGAGCAACTCAGTAGACTTGCCTCTGACCGACACAATTTACTAGAACGTTAATACATTTTTCGACTACAACAGTGTTCTCAGTTATAAGTTAGAAATTTACGAAGAAAATTGGGAAATATTAAAAATTTTCTTCCAAAGTTCTGATTCTTCAACTCAAACTGTAAAAAATCTACGATATAAATTCAATTCAAAAATAGATTGACATCACCGCAGTTTGTGACTATCCGAAACCTTCTGACTATCCGATGCGTTTTCGCTTTGCTAAATAGGTTGAAGATCGCTTGGCTGAAGATGAGGGTTTTTACCGAAAAATCATACATTGTCCGAAGCACCATAATTCCATCTCGGTGGCTACGTTAACAAATGAACTTGTAGCATTTGGGACGAATCAACAACGAGTGACTGTTTGGTGCGGTGATTGGCATGACGGCACCATATACTCATTTTTAGTCGAAACACAGCAAGGAGCCGCCTTTACTGTCAATGGCGAGCAATGCCGTGCCTTGTTCAGAAATTTGTTGTTCCTAAAAGTTAGAGAGAATGGCATGGACGAGATACATTTTCAACATGTGCCATATAGCAAACGCTACAATCGATAATTTGCGAACTGTGTCCGAACACAGCATAATCAGGCGAATCTCGCAAGCCCATTAGCCGGCTTTTAACCCCGGTAGACTCTTATCTTAGGGTGCCGTGAAAGATAAGTGCTACGCAAACAACTCCGGGTCCATTGAGGCTGTTATACCCGAAATCCACGCTGTCGTTCACGACATAGAGACCCAAACAATATTGAATGTACTGAATATCGAATGAGATACTGTAGAGCAAGTTGTACACGCTGAAAAATAACGGCCACAGCAACATGTTGAATTGTTTTCATAAATTGAAAATCTGCTGTTTTTGTTTCTTTGTTGTCTGTCATGTTTTTGTTTGCAGCAGTTTTCAAAGAAAGAACAACAAACACCATGTGTTTGGACACAAGTATACTATATTTGCGACAAGCTAAAAACACGTTATATTTGCATCCAAACAAAAAAAGACAGATTTGTCAGCATGTCGTGTTTCGATCATTTTTACAGTGTTTTATTTAACTTGCTTTGTTGTCTGTCTGTATTGTTCAAATCAGTCTGTATTATTCAAATCTAGTAACTCATTTTTAACACAATTGCAGTTGACCAATCGAACTAAAATCTTGCACACTTGTCAGATTTGGATGACAATACATGAAAATTAAAATATTAAAAATTTATTTTCTAAAAAATAAAAAATAATTAAAAAAAATTAAGTTACAGTGTTTTATATATAAATGCACTAAAAACTAGAAAATAATTTTTCTCTTAGCTTCAATAAGTATATTCTTCTTCATGATGGGGTTGTACAATGGTCCGTCTACTTAGCACTTCAACAACAATGGTCTAGATACTAGGGATCTCTCATTTCTAGGGATCTCTCAAATAAAACGATTGCATTTAAATTAAAAATGGTAACAAAATTAAATGTCAAATTAAGTGTCAAAATTAAATGTCACCATATTTAATTTAAATGCAAGCGTTTTATTTGAGAGATCCCTAGAAAATTAATTAACTAATTCATTTTAATTACGCTCTTTATTGAAAGTATCTAGACCATTGTTGTGGAAGTGCTAAGTAGGCGGACCATTGTACAACCCCATCATGAAGAAGAAAATACTTATTAAGGCTAAGAGAAAAATTATTTTCCAGTTTTTAGTGCATTTATAAATAAAACACTTTAACTTAATTTTTTTAATTAGTTTTTTATTAGTTTCCAACCTTCGTTCGAATATTGGAAGCGAACCAAAATATTTGAAACTCCATTTGATAAATTTGTGTTTTGAATTTATTTTGTGACCGACTTTGTTAGTCTACGTGTTAATGTATGAGAAGTTAATACTACACGCTGATAAATAACGGCCCAGCAGCATTTTTGTATCCAATAGTTTTCAACAAACAAAGCCACATTTGGGTCACAAATACATATATTATTACAAACTTATTAATCATTGTGTCCCAAACATGATATATTGAATAGCAAACACAGAGAGTTTTTACACAAGTATATTACATTTGAGACAAGCTACGAACACATTATATTTGTATCCAAATAAGAAATAAACAGAGATTTTTCAGCATCTGTAGGTTTTTATAACATTTTGTTGATAATACAAGTGTTTTCGATCCAAATACAGCTTTGTTTGTGATACAAATATAGCTGTGTTTGCGATACAAATACAGCTCAGTTTGGTGCACTGTTTACTTCTTTTTTGTAGCTATGCTCTCTCTAGAGCAAAATAATAAGAAAATGACAAAGATACACTGTTCACAGCCTAAGTTAATGTTACTGCAAGTGTATAACTGTCTTTTCGCATTAGTCTTTGAGTCAGTGATTATTAAATATTCCTCAATGCGTGCGTAAATGAATTGCTGACTGATCTGTTGCGTTTTCGTTTCATGCATTCAGTCGTCAATCGTTTTTTTGCTTCTTGCATGAATGCTTCGACGTATATGTATTTTTGGGATGTAACACGGATACAAGTATGCGTACAAGTATGCATCTTTGCAATTTAACATGCCAATATTTGAATTTAAATACAAGTGATTTTAGGACTTGCAAATATATGAATACTTGGAGCGTTATCCAAACATATATGTGGCTTCTGCAGAATGTATTTCAGAGAATATATTCCAGAGATCGTTTTTTCAGCGCTTAGTCATCGATCGAATGTGCAGCTTAATATTTACTAAATATTTTGCATAAAGTTCGCATAAAGATCTATGATCCTGATCTGTGCAGCTCGTAATAAATGTAAAAATATTCTTCTAATAAATAACTTCAGATCGAGTCATATACAATGAGAATTATATGGTAGAACCCGACCATAAAACTTAGAGCACTAATAAAAATACGAATAGTTATGTTCGATAAATAGATTACTTTCAAAAAACGTCAGCACAAGTGCGTTCACACGAGAGATAGAAAGAGGAGAGAAATCCCGACGACGACAATTATAATTAGTTACAATGTGAATAAGACGGTCACTGGCGCTGATGAAAAGAGTCACAAACTTCGAGACGATCGTCCTCCAACGTGAGTGCAAATCCTGGTGTCGCCGACTGTTTACATTTTTTCTATTTGCGGAAAACCCCTTTTATCTGTGTAGCTCGAAAAAAAAAATATAAATATATTTTTCTAAGAAATAACTTCAAATCGAATCATATACAATGAAAATTAATTTAATTCCAAATATAAAATTTATTTTTATAGAATCAAAAACCGGCCGAATCAAGATCACATATCTATTATTAGATTTCTAATGTGATTATATCACAAAAGCCTAAACGCTCGTCACCTTATTTTCACATAATTATTTTAAAACCAAATAGAAAACCTCTAAATTCCTAACACATTATAGCGCGTACAAATCAAAAGACTAAAGACACAAACTGTTTGATATAGCGATGATAATACATTAACTCGAAAGGGATGAAAAGACTTAAAACCCAAACTTTAGGCGTTACCGTTTACTAGTAATACCTTATCTAGACTATAAAAGAAATTTTCGATTAGAATTTGAATAAAAAATCCATTCACATTTTCCATACCATCTACGGCACCCAAAAACATGAAAAAATAAAACAAGATTTGTAATAAATTACATACCAAAAAAAAAACAACACGACTTTGGGCAGAAACTCATATGTAGACAAATCTACTAAGTAAAAACTGGAATTAGCGGCCTAAAAACTAATAAACTTAAGTCATCACCTTACACACATGTGTGGCTATTCATACACATGTATGGATATATACGAATATATGAATGTTGTCGTCTCTCTTCCCAATGTAGGTCATTATAGTAATATATTAACAAAATTTTCTAGCCAAATCAGAGGCAGGAGTCTTATGAATCTACACAGCCACATACATCAGCCAACCAAGAACCGCCAATTTTTATAGAACACAAGTCAAACAGTTAGTCAAGCGAAAAAAAATACAAGTCCAACAAAAAACTCACCAAAAAGAAAGACCGCCAAGATAGGTGACTTCATGTTTCGCCAGCTGAATATGTAAAGAAATGGCTCACAACTGAGAAAAAAAGATTGAAAATATTTGTGTCTTTAGACTTTATGCAAATTATTAATAACCGTAAGAAACGAACAAAACAAAAAAACATGCAAGAGAAAAAAATAAAAAATATTTAACTAATAAAATAAAATTAAATTTCTGTAATTTAAACTGCTAGTTATGGCCTAAAGGTTAATGAATTGTAGGTAGGTAGAAAAAAGGGGAAAGAACGTTATATATGGAAATAAAATAGAACACGGCAGTGTAAACAAATAGCGTAGAAAATTTATAATTTAAGTCAATAAAAGAACAAAATTGCTTAATAACTTTCATTTAAAAATAAAAACAACAAAAACATTTCTTTCCAAATAAGAAAAACAGATTTGGGTTCACCGGACCAAATTATTTACTAATTAGACAATTTGCAAGAATGATGGAAAATCAATTAAAAATGGAAAATCAATTAGTTCAAATAATCTGAAACTGTTTACCATATGATACCACTAATTATTAGGCCCCTCATTCTGCAGTAAAGTAATCTGCATCATACACAACCCAGCGATTTGAAATCGGATTTTGAAATTCAATTATGGATTTTTTTAACTGCCAACAGTTGAACGCTGTAGTTTTCAAGACCATCTTTATTTTTAAACACATTGGCCATATTTGTGGGATTGTGAGATAATAAAATAATTCGACTTATCCCGATTTTTAAACTTGAATGTCAATGTGTACACGCAGAAAATCTGTTTTTTGTTGTTGTTTGAATCCAAATATAAGGTGTGTTTGGAGCTCGCCGAAAATATAATATACTTGTGTGCAAACCCATTGTGTTTGCTATTCAATATTACATCTTTGAGACGCAATGATTAATATGTTATAATATATGTTTTTGCGACCCAAATATATATGTGTTTGTGGTACAAATACAGCTGTATTTATTGCAGTGTTTGTGCTCTCTCGAGAGCAAGATAATAAACGAGATTATCTTATAAGTGTGTTTCGGTAATTTTGCATTATTCTCTCAGTCAGTGATTCATAAATATTGCTGAATGTCGTGTAAATTGCAGATGAAGTCAGTGTTTCTTATTTTGGCTGATGTATTGCGTTTTAGTTTCATGTATTCAGCCGTCAATGGTTCATCGGACAGAGGATATCAAAAGCGCTTGATCAGTGAAAAAAGAATAAACGAAGTGATGTTACTTTGGTTTTTGCATATGTTTATGACCAATGAAAAAACAATATACGAAGGCTCGGATGGTTAAATGGTTTGTGATATTACTTTGGTTTCTGTGTATGTGTGTCGTATATGTGTATGTTTGCTACCAAAATGAGAACGATTTTAAGGAAAGAAACTGGAAAGGGCCGTGAAGCCCTTTGTCTGTCCGTGCCTTTACTGAGAAAATTGGAACGGCGGACCATTTGTGAAATAAGTGTAATATAAAAACACATATAATTAATCCACGCTTGGCTTGCATGAACTTGATTTGTATATAAATATCTTATTTGTAGTCCAACGCATAGTGATAACCAACGCATAGCTGAAACCTTCTGAAAACAAAAATTGGGAAAGACATCAATGAAAGCAGAAGCAAAAGAGTGGCAGATTATCATTTGATGAAAGAACAAAACAAATAATGCATTCAATGCAAATAAATGTAAATTGGCATGTTTCAAATCTATTAATTTTTTTTATTAATTATTTATAAATGTGTTTATAAAAATTAATTATAATAAATGATACAAATATATGGAATTCAAAGAATAATCCGTTTCCGCACATGTTTCCACGTAAGTATATATCCACGTAAAAGCATACATGTTTGCCAGTAAACATGCTACCATTTGGATTTAAATACAAGTGTGTTTGGGACTTGCAATCATATGAATGTTTGAAGTGTGTTCCCAACATAGACATGATTCCTTCAGAATATGCTTGGAAGAATATGTTACAGAGGCTTATTTTTCAGCGTGTACAAAAAAAATAAAGGGTACCGAGCCAATTTAAAAATTCTTCAAACAGTGCCGAAATATGGGCATTTAGATTTTTCTAAAACTTCTGGAAAAAATCATATATTGTCGAGATATGTTTGCTATTGTAAATAATATTCACCAGGATGTCTCGTCTGGGGAAAAATCAAGAACTCAAATGATATGTACAAATCAGCCGATTTAGGAATAAACAAAATCCAAAAAAAACTCAAACAAAATTTGTCGACCCAACCGCCGTCTTAAGTAGGCGAAAACAGAGCATTTTGGAACAACAAAGTGTTTGTTATTTTGTTTCAATGTGGATCTAAGCAGTTGCTAATATGTTCCCTGTTACGGAAACATGTAACGTGACGTAGATTAATTGTGGTCCACTACATGACAATACAACCGATCATTATCAAATTTGATGCGAAGCAATATTTCATTAATCACCATATGCTATTGCAAATGGCTGATTTTAGAACTCCCATTTTACAACATCTGGTTGAACGACACGAGATCTGGTTGAAACACAACTCTGCACGCTGAAAATAAACAAGGACTGGTAGATATTTTTCCAAACACATTCTGCAGCATTCATGTATACATATATTTGGAACAGACTCTAAAAATTTCTTTATATATTTGTAAGTCGCAAACCCACTTGTATTTAAACGCAAATATTAGCATGGTTACCTGAAAATATATGTATATGATTTTACGTGAAAACATATGCATACTTCATACCAAACATCCAAATATTTGCAAGGAAGCATTCGTGTGTTTCCCCAAAACTCTATATACAAAGCAAGCTGAAGCAAACCAAGCTGGGTTTAAATACTGGTGTCTTTCTAGAGGGCGGATCAATAAGTCCGTGACTTTTCGAACTTGCCTCGTAGTTATGTAAAATGCAACACTGCTCCCATCAAGTACCACCTGTTAATACAGTACTGTCAAATTTTGAGCAAGTTCGGTCATTTTCTTGCGTTTAACAGCTATTCAAAACATACAACCTCGTGCTTTTTTTTAAAATTGAGAAAAAAAACCGTCAATCAAACCAAGGAAAAGCTTGATATATACTATGGGGACTCTGCACTATCGATTTCAATGGTATAAAATTGGTTTACTGGCTTTCGTTGTGGTAGCAGAAGTACAAATGATGCTGAACCTTCAAGACGGCCAACTGAGGTCAATACACCCGAAAATGTCGAAAAAATACACGATATGATGTTGGCCGATCGAAGAGTAAAAGTGCGTGAGATTGTTGAAACCATAGGCATTTCACATAGAAGCGTGGTTTCCATTTTAAATGATCAGTTGGGTTTAAGAAAGCTGTCTGCAAGATGGATGCCGCGTTTGCTCTCAACTGACCATAAACGTACGGGTGCAGGCATGTGTAGTCTCAATGGCAAAATTTCATGAATTAGTCAACGAATTGGTACTTCATTCGGTATATTCTCCGGATTTAGCCCCCAGTGACAATTTCCTATTTCCAAACCTAAATAAATGGCTCGTCGGAAAGAGATTTAGCTTCAACGATGGAATTATTGATCAAGCAAATGCCTATTTTATGGACCTCGAAAAATCCCATTTTTTGGAAGGGATATAAAGCTAAAAGGAGATTATGCGGAAAAATGATTTTTTTGTTTGCAAAAAAAATTGTGTTTCATTCAAAAAGTCACGGACTTATTGATCTGATTGATCTTTGTAATGATTGATCTTTCTATGATTATATAGAATATATGGTAAAAATATGAAACATTGTAGCTGTGTTACATTTATACTTTCGTTCAGTTCACCCTTGAGCTGAGAAAGTTGGAAGCACGTTTGTGTCTTAAGTCTTTTGATGGCGGCAAATGATTTCCACGTGTTCTTTTCTATAATTATATGTAATATACTGATACTATGCCAAAGATTATAGGAACATCCTATTATGAGTAACACAGTCGATTGTGTTATCATTAAATATTGCGTGTAAGCCCGTGGCTTGTGCTAACAATTTTTTTAATCAGTTTGTAATTTTTAATACACAGCCTATAATATAGAAAATATTAAATAATTTTCTTTTGCCATAGGCCAAAGTGGCCACTATATTTAATATTTTCTTTACCATTTTTTAAAATTTGCTCCTAGGAATAAATCAATTATATAAACACTATACATCATAGCATGTCTTCCGTCCATTTGTTTATATTTTTCCTAAGGCTTTCCTTTTTCTGTAATTTATTTAAAGAGAGAGGAAAAAGTTTCAAGTTACGATTTAATTGTTAACAATATTTTTTTTGTCTTAACTTCTGTTTAAAATTATGTTCTTAAATGAAACTATTCAGGTGCCTGATCTATAATGCAGTCGTTGGAATGCTATAACTCTTCTCCTCAATAGTTTCTTAGCTTTGTAACATTATTTCAACATATTAAGAATTCCAAAACCACTTATCTCTTCAGCCTATGACTATGAGTGGTAGTACCACCACTGGCTAGCTGGCAGGCTTGCTGGCTGGCTGACTGACTGCCTCCACTCTCGACAATATGTAGTTACATTAGTTTGTTGTTGGTGGTTGTTTTGGCTATGTTGGTTGGTTGTCGGTTGCTGCTTTTCATTTTGCCTGCCTGTCTTCATCTTAAAGCTTATACAGTATTATACAATCAATAATTTCATAACGGTTTTGTTAATGGTAACAAACCGCTTGATATTGTACTACAACACTACTATGGACCATGCAACAGCCATTTGATGTGTAGAAAAATCGCCACTCGCGTCTGTGAAAGTAGCATTTTTAGCACGCAGCTTCTGACCGAAGAAAAGAATGGAAAACCAACATTCACACAGTGGTGAATATGGATTTGTTACCCATATCTTTTATAGAATTTTCATCTAATGGTAGATTGCTAGAAGTACAGCAGCCTGCTCTAAGTGAGAGTCTGACCGAATATTAAGTGACCAATACACGCTGAAAAAAACGGCCTCTGATATTTTCTCAAACACATTCGGCAGGAACCATGTATATGTTTGGTACACTCTCCAAATATTCATTTATTTTTAGCTCCTAAACTGACTTATATTTAAATGCAAATATTAGCATGTTCACTTGCAAAGATGTACACATTTACGTTGAACCATCTGTGTGTTTCATCCCAAACATCCATATACTTACGTCGAAGCATTCGTGTGTTGGCTCCCAAACGAACGATACGATTAACAACTGAATGTTTGAAACTAAAATGCAACAAATCAATCAACATAAGAAACACTCAATTCATTTCCACGCGCCTTCAGAAACATCTATAAATCATTGACTTAAAGAATAATGCAAAACTACAGTTATACACTTGCAATAACATTAACTAACTAAGAACAATATCTTTTTGTCCCTTTTATTATCTACCTCTTGACAGAGCATAGCGGCAAAAAAAATGAAGTAAACAGTGAACCAAATACAGCAGTATTTGTATCACAAACACGGCCATATTTGGGTCACAAAAATATATATTATAACATATTAATAATTGAGTTTCAAGCATGTAATATCAAATAACAAACACAAAGTGTTTCGACACAAGTATACTAAATTTTCCACAAGCTCCAAACATACGTTATATTTGAAGCCAAACAAGAAAAACAGACAGATTTTTCAGAGTGTATGAACAAAGTTATATACTTATATTCACTTTCTAATCACTAACATAACGTGGAAACGTGGTTTCCATTTTGTGGGTCTATTCTAATATCGACACAAAATGTGTCTGACAGTACTCGAAAATATTTGCAAGCTGAAAAAACACGGCCTCTGTAAATTATTCTCCCAAACATATTCTTCAAGAACCTTGTATATGTTTGGAACACAAATATTCATATATTTTCAAGTCCCAATCTCACTTATATTTAAATGCAAACAATGGCATCTTTACTTGCAAACATGCATGCTTTTACGCGGAACCATATCCGTGTTTCATCCCGAATTTACATACACTTACGTGGAGGCATCCTTATATTACATCCCAAACCTCCATGTATTTACCTGGCAGCATTTGCGTGTTTCCTCTCCCAAACATGATAATATTTAGAAATAAAAAAAATGTTTCCTTCCAATATATATATAATTTATTATAATTAGTTTTACCAATTCAAATCTACAAATAAAAAAATAAAATCATTTTAACTTGACTTTTTTAAATTTATTAGCATTAAATGCATTATTTGAAATTTGAAGTGAATTGAAATTTGAAATGAGAATCTGCTGCTCTTTTGTTTGACCTTTCTTTGTTGTGTCTCATGTTTCTGTTTTCAGCAAAAGTTTCACCATCAAGAAAGGCAACATGATTATACTGGTGTTTTTTTTTATTAAATTTCTTTAAATATTCACAAATGATCAGCCGCTTCGATCTTCACACTAAAAGCTCTGCACGCTAATGAAACGGCCTCTGTAATATATCCTCCCAAACCCATTATGCAGGAACCATCTATATGTTTTGAACACACTCCAAATATTCATATGTTTGTAAGTCTCAAACCCACTTGTATTTAAATGCAAACAGTAGCATGTTTACTTGGAAACATGTACGCCTTTACGTGGAACTATATGCGTGCTTCACCCCAAACGTTCATATACTTACGTGGAAGCATATGCGTGTTTTCCTCCCAAACATAATAATATTTGGAAGCAAATTATTTTTTTTTCAATACATATATTATTTATTATAATTAATTTTACCAATACAGATCAACATTTATAAAGATTTAAGCCGGACCTTTTAACATTTACTATTGAATGGATTATTTGTTCTTTTTTTGTCATGAAATGAGCAAATGCTGCTCTTTTGTTTGGGCAGACAAACGGCTCCACGTTGTTGATTTTTCATTTTCTTTCTTTCTTTTTCCAAATCGGTTTCTTTTCTCCAAATCATTTCGCACTTTGGTAATACGCATATATTTGTATGACTTACGCAAAAATCAACGCAACAACACAAGATATTTTAACGGCTCGAACATTTATGTATTCTATTTTTCACTGATCACAAATATTTTCTACTAATATAAATTTTTTCCACAGCAAACTTACTTAATCGACCAAACATTTGTTATCATCTGTCCAATGAACGATTGACGACTTAATGCATGAAACTAAAACAGAACAGATCCGTCAAAATAGGAACAATCACTTCATTTGCAATTTACACTCGCAATCAGGAATATTTATGAACCACTGACTGAATCAATGATGCAAAAATACAGTTGCATACTTAAAACAGCTTAAGCTGCGAATAATCGCCCTTTGTGCCTCAGTGCAACAAACACAGTAGTATTTGTTTCACAAACAAATCTATATTTGAGTCACAAACACATATATTATTGGGAAGAAAGTAATTTCGGTAATTCTTTTGTTTAAATTAATATTCAATTATTTTATTCAAATAATTAATTGTAATCCATAACGTAGGTGCCATTTTCTTCAGTGATCTTCTGCCATCGTTCAGGCAACTTTTTGATTCCAGATTCATAGAATGACTGCACCGTCCCACAAATATACTCGAACAACTCGGCGTATATGTCTTCTTCTGTATTAAAGGAGTTTACATTCAAAAAGTTTTCCAGACTCTGGAATAAATGAAAATCCGAAGGTGCTAGGTCAGGACTATACGGTGGATGTAAAATCGTTTCCTTCCCATCCAAGCTCCATTATTTTTTGCCCAGTCTGCAAAGATGTGTGAGGCCCAGCGGTGTCGTGGCGCCAAATCACAAATATACGATTTACCAATTCAGGACGTGTTTCTTTTAGAGCCCCATCAAGGTCGTCAATTGCTGGCAATAAATTTCAGTATTTATGGGTGGTTTTTTAGGAAGCAGATCAAAATAAATTAATACCTTAAAACCCCACCAAATGAACAACCTATCCTTTTTGGTGCTGTTAAGCCTTTGATGAAGTTTCAGCGCATGCATCGTGTTTTGGGCCAGGATCTCTTTTGGTTGAGATTGTTGTAAAGAATCCAAATTTTATCTCCAATGACAATGCGTTTCACAAATGGATCACTTTTGTTGCGTTTGAGCAAAAAAAAATCGCAAGTACTTCTCCGCTGTGTTAAGTGGATTTCCTTAACACTCTAAGGCATGAATTCTTGTTTTGACCCCTAATGCAAGGCGGACTTGAATTATTTTCAATTTATTCACCGGTTAATAGTGTTTTCACCACAATAAAAGCAGTTGCTGAAAGGACGTACAATTTCAAGTTGGTATTTTTTTAAATTGAAATTTACAAAAAAATATAAATTTTTTTAATGTGCAAAAATTCCTGTGTTTGCAATAATAATAAAAAAAACCGCTTGAAAGTGGTCACCTGTCACTTCAAATTGACACTACTCGAAAGCTAGAAGGAGTGTTGCCACTCTGAAAAGTCAAAAGCGTATTTTCAAGCTTCTACTACACTGTCAGAAAAGTCAGAGTTTTAACATTTACAAAAAATATGTAGCAAATCGGGGTTGGCATAGACCCCATCTATAGACGGGGCTATGCACTAGAGGGTCAACCTCGTGCTGAACTGAAAAATATCAAGCTTTTCGACAAGTCCAAGCCATTTTAAATGGGTTTCAATGGTCATGTGTGACACATTCAGCTTGTGTGCAACTTCTGGAACAGAAACATGTCGGTTAGATTCGATAACGGCTTTGATGGTAATTTTTCATCGTGAAATTTCCCGAACGAAATTTGTTGAACCACCTTTGGCATTCGCGTTCTATTAAAGCAGCCAAAGTGTACTCGTCACAAATATCCCGCGGCTGTTTAGCCTTCTCGGAAATGAAAGAGCAAAATATGCCGAAAATTCTCATTTTGATCATCCATATTCACAACGAAAGTTCTCATTTTGTTCATCCATATTCACAACACGATTTAAATGAAAAATTACCACATAAAATAATGTGACATATCACAAATTTAAACTTGAAAGTCATCTGTGTAACTGTATCAAACACAATTTAGTCAACGGATCACGAGAATTTCAAAAATAACAAAAGCACCATCTATATGGGA
This sequence comes from Phaonia tiefii, assembly GCA_963931995.1. Classification (NCBI taxonomy): domain Eukaryota; kingdom Metazoa; phylum Arthropoda; class Insecta; order Diptera; family Muscidae; genus Phaonia; species Phaonia tiefii. The sequence continues at coordinate 234,015,823 of OZ008370.1, forward strand.
AACGCGATGTTGCTTTCTTGCCTAGCCAATATATCATATTAATAATTGTGTCTACAAAATGTAATATTGAATGAACCTATTAATCATTGTGTCTCAAACATGTAATATTGAATAGCAAACACTATTTGTTTGGACACAAGTACACTGCGACAAATAAACAAAAAAGCAACAAAATGATGTTCCAAGCATAACATGCTTGCTGCTTGCCGTAAATATATTATACTTGTCTCCAAACACATTGTGTTTGCTATTCAATATTACATGTTTGAGACACAATGATTAATAGGTTATTATATGTGTTTTTGTGACCTATATATGGTTTCGTTTGTTGACATCGCCCGAAAACAAAAACGATATAAACGACAAATAAACATGAAAATAATATTTCAAGCATACACGCTGAATTATCTGTCTTGTATTGTTCTTTGGATGCAAATATAACATGCTTGCTGCTTGTCGTAAATATAATAATATGTCTCCAAACACATTGTGTTTGCTATTCAATATTACATGTTTGAGACACAATAATTAATAGGTTGTAATATGTGTTTTTGTTATCCATATATGGCTTTGATTGTTGAAAACTTCTGAAAGCAAAATGTGATAGACAACAAAAAAGCAGCAGATCTTCAATCCAGGAAAACAATGCTTGCAAACATATACATGGTTCCTGCAATATGTTGCTTGGGCCGTTTTTCAGCATGTACTACCGACGAAGTTTTTTTCATAGACTTCTTATGGGAAGAAGTAACAAAAGGAAGAAGTAAATATTTTAAAAAGTGACTTATAGTAAATAACTGCATGTAATTCTCGAAAATTTCCCCCAGTGTGCAATATGATTGGTTTCGCTGACAATACTCAATGGTGATGATGCAGCAAAAGACAAAGATGATGATGACGATGATGCCGATGTTATTGTTGCTGTTGTTGTCGTCGTTGACTATGATTCTGTTCATAATGCTATTGATGCTGGTATTTTCTACTGTTCACTGGCAGAGAAAAGTGGTTGACGTTATGTTTAAGTGTCTGCAAGTTCAATCGTAAATGTATTTTGTTTTGGAACACTTTACAATGTTGATTAATCACAAAACAATGGACGAGTTTGTTCTATCACCATCACATATCGTGTTGGAATTCTAAATGGATTGATATTCTAAGAATTCTATTTATTGTAACTGTTATACATAAATGAGGCATATACAGACATATAGGAATATTTAACGAATCATATTGAATGATGATAATTATTGCGAGGGTATGAATTTTCAACCTCTGCTCTTGTTTTTCGAAATAAATTCAATCAATTAAATTAAAGAAATTTGCCTTTTTTGTTATTTGAATGCATGTATAACGTGTTTGTAGATTGTCGCAAATATAGTAGTACGCTTGTATCCAAACAGATTGTGTTTACGGTTCAATATTACATGTTAGAGACACAATGATTAATATGTTGTAACATACGTTTATGTTTTTAACATTTTTGTTGTTGAAAACTCCAGAAAACGAAAACGTCACAGACAACCAAGAAACAAAAAGCAGCTGATCTTCAAATTATGAAAACAATACTTGAACGTAAATATATGGATGTTAAAAACATATATATGGTTCCTGCATAATATTACAGGGGCTGTGTTTTTCAGGCCAGATAAGAACAAGAGTAAACAAAAATTTAAATACAATAACAGCGGTGTTAGATATAAAATTGAATCTGGTTTTACTTTGAAGCCACATTTATACCATTATATATGGAATATTAGTCATACAGTCATACAGTCATACAAAAGGAAGAACGAAGCTCGTAAATTCTACCAAAAAGTCAAAAACGGAACTAATAGTCCAGAACTAAAGGCAAGGACGTAAATTTCTTCGCAGATGTGCAGAGCATGTTAGGAACATGGAGACATAATTTCTCTACGCTATTGGTACCTGAGATATCCAATGACGAGACAATCGATCTAAATTTGGACGACGACGTCGATTGCCCCCCTCCTAACCAAGACGAGGTCAGAACAATAAAGCCGCAGGAGCTGATGGATTACCGGCGGAGCTGTTTAAGGCTGGCTGCGATGAGCTGATAAGGTGCATGCATCAGCTCATTAGCAAAATTTGGTTAGATGAATACATGCCCGCCGATTGGAGTCTCAGTGTACTATGTCCCATATTTAAAAAAGGTGACCCGAGTCTCTGTGCCAACTACCGTGGAATAAGCCTTTTGTGCATAGCATATAGGGTTCTATCAAGCATAATGTGCGAAAGACTAAAAACAATTATCGCTGACCTGATTGGACCATACCAGTGTGGCTTTAGGCCTGGAAAATCGAAAATTTACCAGACTTTCGCCAAAATCCAAATTTCCAAATCCTGGAGAAGACCCACAAAAAACAAATCCACACCCATCATCTATTTGTCGATTATAAGGCGGCCTTCGACAGCCCGATACGGGGAAATTCTACGAAGCAATGTCTGCGCTTCGTATTACTGCAAAACTCATACGCCTTTGCAGGATGACCTTGACGAACACAAAATCCGCAATGAAGTTGGTAAGGATCTTACCGAATCTTTCGAAACTAAGCGAGGCCTCAGACAAGGTGACACCCTATCGTGCGAACTCTTTAACATCTTAATAGAGATTATTGTGAGAAAAGCTGCTGTCAACATGAATAAAACCATCAGCAGCAAAAGTCACATGCTGCTCGCGTATGCTGATGTTATAGATATCATTGGGCGCACAGTTAGAGAAGTTACTACGGTGTTTTCGAGAATTGAGAAGGAGTCAGGAAAAGTGGGTCTGATGGTAAATGAGGACAAGACAAAATTAATGGTTTCAACGAGCAGGGCCTCCACACCAAAGCGTGAACGTTGATAACCATATAATTTCGAGGTGGTAGACTAATTTATATACCTCGAATCTGAAGTAAACAAAAACAACAACGTCAGCCTTGAGATCAGCGGAGAATTGTGCTTGCGAATAGATGTTATTTTGGGCTAAGCAAGCACTTTACAGATAAAGCCCTCGCTAGAATGACGAAAGTCTAGCTGTACCAGACACTCATTCAACCTGTATTGCTTTATGGCGCATAATCCTGGGTCCTATCGCAAGCAGACGAAACATCTGTAGGACTCTTCGAGAGAAAAATACTCCGAAAAATGTATGATCCTATAGTGCACAACGGCGAGTATCGTCGACGCATGAACCATGTGGTGTATGAGCTATATCCCGAAATTGACATAGTTAAGCGGATTAAAATAACGCGATTGCGCTGGCTAGGCCATGTCAGTAGAATGGATGAAGATGAACCACCACGAAGGGTTTTCGAAACCGAAACCGAACTCGAAGGAAAACGAAAAATGGGAAGACCAAGACTCCACTGGAAGGATCAGGTTGAGGAATCCCGGCGTACACTTGGTATTACCAACTGGAGAGATAAGGCAAAAGATAGAACTGGTGGGCGAAATATGTTATCTTCGGTTTGCAAGTTCCCTGACCCCTCGGGATTGCTCGTGACCGGATAAGTAAGTAATGGAATATTATATCATTCAAATTTCCGCTTCGGCAGTGATTTAAGCGGTCGGTCCAATTTGTTATGACTCGAACCAATATGTACGGTGTTACTCCGGCAATAGTGTATTGAATATTGTTCTCGAGCTCGTCCAAACTGATTGGGTTGTTAGCGTAGGCATATCACTTGACGTAGCTCCAGAGAAAATAATCGAGGGGTCAAGTCGCATGATCGCATGATCGCAGCGGCTACTTGATCAACGCTCACCGTGAGATGACCCAGTTGCGAAATTTGTTCTTCACAAATTCGATGTGTTTCGTGGCTTGTAAGGCATATAGCGCCGTCGTGTTGTATGTATCGCAGTTGTCGGGCTCTTGCCATAGAAAGTCTGTTAACCTCACTCTATACCGAGAAACATTGACGGTAACGCTGTCTCCGTCGTCATTTCGATTAGTTTTTCAATTAAACAAATAAGTTGATAACTCCTGGTAGAAAAACCACCTTGTTTTAACTTCAAAACCACAAAGACTTTCGATTTTACATGTTACACTTATTATTACCTACGACAATTAATAAATGACATACCAAGGAAGCCAGTCAGTCTTTGAGGAAATCTTAACTTTTTATCAAATATAACGCTGTTAAAATTTGATGGTTGACTGACTTTAAAAAATTCAAATTTCGAATATCATCATAATATTTAAGAGGCCTCTCGATTTACAAAAATCACTCACCATATGAACATAAACTTCAGCATACAAGCAAAACCCCTACAAAAATATAAAGTAACGAAACTATTTACAATATAATTATTTTAAAAGTAACATGAAAAAATATAAAGAAAATAAAAAATTTTAATATATAAGTATTTTAAAAGTAACATAGTATAGAGTCTAGCATACGCTTGAATCATTAAGTATACTTGGTTTATTTGAATGACTATGACCGAACAATATCACTTTCACTTTATGACTCCAACACAATTTTCAAAACCTCATCAAACAAATCTTATGACTTCTAAACGATCAAAGAAGCCAAATACAGATAAGAGTAACTTTTTCGAAAGTCACAACCCTAAAAGCGAATGTACAGTAAAGTAAGAGAAGTGCTAACCCACATTGGTATAAAAAAAAAGTAAACTATAAAGTTATGAACCAAATCAAAACAAAATTAAACTTATGAACCTGCTGTAAGAGTTAAGCCTCATTATCAATTTGAACAATTTCTTTAAAGAAAAAAAAAATTACCACCCAACCAAAAACAAAAACCACAAAATGTATGGAAATTTCTACAACAGCGTGGGAGTTGCCTAGTTAAGCTTTTACAACTCTATTATTAGAGACAAAAACGAAATCCCCCTCACTCTTCAAAGCATTCCTACATGTAAATATTCGTTTCTGTATTCCATTTCATAAAAGACTTGGTAAACATCATAGTACTTGTTTATGTTCTGGGTGATGAATTCAAATTAGTTGGGGTTTCCTTCCATAATCACTTACAAATAAATGAATATATTCTGTTTTTCATTTCGTTTTCTAACATTTATGGTATTTAGTGACCAAGTGGAAAAATGTTCCCACACAATTAATCATGACACAAAGAATTTTGAAAGCAGAGCTGCTAATCCACTAGAGACCAGACAGTCCGCCAGCCGGTTGAGTTCTACATGATGCCACAGAACTTTATAATGGTTTTGTTAGATTCTTGAGACTAAATAAACGGAAATAATGGATGTGATTTATATTTAAATTAGTTTAGCTTAATTAGTGTGATCAACGTTGTAAACCTTCACAGAAATGGAATAAAATAAACTTGACCATAGGCTAGTTGTGACATGAATGTGATTGATTTCCTTGGGAATATGTAGAATATAAAACAAAAGACTTAAGTAAAGAACCTGTAATGTGTGTACACATTCCATTTAGATGGGAGATGACAGAGGGGCGTTAACTCTGTCTTCTATTTAAGAAATGGACCAACGATGTTGGGAAGATTTACAAGTATCAAAGTGTACTAGACGTACGAAGGTACGCAGCTACTCTGTTCATTAAGAAATTCTGAGTGTAAAACTAGAAAGGAAACAGTTCATATTCCCTTCATAGAAAATAATGGGAACCATTTTCTGATCAAGAAATTGATATAAAAAAAAATTACATGAGGTGTGAGGGGAGTTAGTTCCAACACGCCTAAGGCGCCTGTTGAAAAATACCATAATTTAAATGGATCTTTAAGAAAATATACTTTTTGTAATATGATAAACTGTTTTTAAGAAATTTTTTTTTTTTTTGAGACACTGTTTTTTTTTAGGATAAAGTGTATTTTTAGGTTCCTTTGTAAGAATATGTATTATATTTTCTCGAAAAGGTACTTTTATTAAAAGCTAATATTTTTTTTAAAAAAATTTACTATTTTTGAGTACAATTGAATTTTTTTTTACAAAGAAGTACTTTTTTTTAAGAGCAGGTACTTTTTAAACAAATGATATTCTTTTTAGGAAAAGGTTTTTTTTAAGAAAATGTACTTATTTTTAGAAAGGCTAACAAGATATTATTTTATTTTTAAGAAAAGTTACTTTTAAGAAAACGAATTTTTGTAAAAAATTTACTTTTTTTAAGAGAAGGAACTTTTTTGAGTAAAAGGTTTTTTTACGAAATGGAAAGAATTTGTTTTAGAATTAGTACTTTTTTCTCGAATAGGTACATTTTTAAGAGTAAGTACTTATCTCAAGAAAATGTATTTTGTTTCACAAAAAAGGTACTCTTTAAAGAAAAATTTGTTTTTTAAGAAAAGGCAATTTGTTGTAAGAAAATTTAATTTTTTAAGAAAAAGTACTTATTAGTTCGATCTTAATTTTTAAATAATTAGGCTCGCGGTCAATTTTGTTGTCTATATTTATATATATTTCGAGCCTAGTTATTTAAAAACTAAGATCTAACTATTCAAAAAGGTCGAATAAAAAAAAGAAAAATAGAATAAAAAGTACTTATTTTAAAAAACAATACTTTTTTAAGAAAATTTCCTTTTTGTAAGAAAATTTCCTTTTTTTAAGCAAAGGTACTTCTTTAAGAAGAATGTAAAGCTACTTTGTGTAAGAATATGAATAGGTATTTTTTTTTTTTGAGAAAATTTACTTTTGTTTTAGATAAGGCACTTATTTAAGAAAATTTTATTTTTTTAAACTTCTTGCACTTTGGCTTTTTTAAATTTATTTTTTATTGGGTTCAAAACTACAATATGTACTAAATATTGGTTACAGACTCCTCCTATAAAACTTCCCATTAAACAAGAAATTTTCCAGCATATGTATGTTAGTCTAGACACAAACCAAAGCAAAAGTACCCAATATAGTTGATAATACTGGGTTGTAGCCTAATAATTTTAAAAAAAGGTGTTTAATTTTTTTTCATATTCATTTTTTCAAATATCCTAACTTTGTTAAAATTGTAGTCCCTTTAGTGTGTTAGCTCGAAAATTTTAAAGCAATTAGTTTTTCCTTCCGCCACAAACGTGACTGCTTTATCCCGAAAGAAATACCAAACATCATCTTCACAAAAACCTTATTCATGTAAAATATTAGCCCGCCAAGTTGTGGGTGTCCTTTCGCTCAAGTGCAACAGAAGATTCGTGGCTATTTAGTCAATATAAAGGGTTTTTCAACAGAGACGCTACAAAAGTAAATCGATAGGGACAGCAAACGATGCCATATTTTTTCCCGCTCTTTTGACATTTCTCTTCAGTAAGGTTTGCCATTTCATCATGGAAAGATATACGAGCCAACAACGAGACGAAATTATTAAAATTTACTACCGAAATTTGGAGTCAGTGGCCTCAACTTTAAGAGCGCTACGTCCAATTTATGGTCGTTAGTGGAAAAAATTTGAATCCACAGGCACAGTACAAAATGTTCCCGTGCCAGTGAGACAAAGAAGTGCCAAAGAAGGCTTCAGTTCAAGAAAGCCCAAATGTGTCTCTCACACGTCGTTCTCAAGCGTTGGGCATCTCTGTGACGTCGTTGTGGCGAATTTTGCGAAAAGATCTTGGCCTACATCCTTACAAGATCAAATTGACGCAAGAACTGAAGCCGCTTGACCACCATAAGCGTCGTATGTTTGTGAATTGGGCTGAGCACCAACTTGAAAATGATTCGAATTTTCATCGGAAAATCATCTTCAGCGATGAGGCTCATTTCTGGCTGAATGGCTTCGTCAATTAGCAAAATATGCATTATTGGTCAGACAGCAATCCACACGTAATCCATGAGTCAACATTGCATCCCGAAAAAATTACGGTTTGGTGCGGTTTATGGGCCGGTGGCGTCGTTGGGCCGTACTTCTTCCGTGATGATCAAGACCGGCACATTACTGTGAATGCCAATCGCTACCGTTCAATGATACCCGAATATTTTTGGCCCCAATTGGATAATACGGACTTGGAGGACATGTGGTCCCACACACACAAGCCACAAGCCACACAGAATATGCCACAATCAATTTATTGGAAACCAAGTTTGGTGAACGTGTTATCTCACGAAATGGCCCAGTCGATTGGCCGCCTCGGTCGTGCGATTTGACGCCGTTAGATTATTTCCTGTGGGGCTACGTCAAGTCTATGGTCTATTCCAACAAGCCAGCGACGACTGATGAACTTCGTACGAATATCGAACGTGAAATTGCAGCAGTATCGGCCGATTTGTGCTTGAAAACCGTCGAAAATTTGGTTCAGCGTCTGGACTTCTGCAAGCGTGCCCGTGGAGGACATGCAAAAGGAATCGAGTTCCATACATAATGGCATCGAACGTACTTTCACAGGAATAAAGAATTTCATTTGTATCTAAAACCGGTTTTTTTATTTAAAAAAAACTTTTGTAGCGCTCATATTGAAAAACCTGTTACTTGAAACTTTGTATTGTTTAATCAAGCATAATCACACCAAGTTTGAGAATAGTAACAAGTTCAGTAGGGTGTACTGAAAACATAAATTTTTGGCAGGGGGTCCCATGAGATGTGTCTTGAATAGCTGAGTACGGGAACATTAAACTGTTTTCCTATATAAGGGTACCGTTGTACCCTACCGACCGTTGAAGTTTCAATTACTACTGTATTTCGGCAAAAGAAAGTATTCTGGTATGTCATGGAAATCGATCGATTTAAATCGAATACGATTTTACATAATAATGATATTCATTCTTGAAAATAATGGATATCAATTAATTTATTCCTCTTTTTATGCCATTAAATAAAGTATATATAAAGTATTGGTACCCCAGAATTAGAAATTTTGTCAATATAATTCATCAAATAGTCAAATCGTATTCGATTTTGACTCGATCGATTTTCATCACATCCCGGATTATTTTTGGTCAATATGGGGCTCAAACCATGTGTCATGACGAGCATAATTAGAAAAATATATTTTCAATTTTCAAAATCTTGATCATTAGGGTGGGTCAATTTGTATGGGACCAAAAATCTTGACACAGAGTATAGCAGAAACGTAATCTACAGCAAAGTCTAAGAAAGTGTTCCCAAGAAACCATGGTTCTAAAATCAAAATCGAGCCCGCGATTTTTCACTTGAATATTTCTATACATATTAGCGTAAAAAATCGGCCCAAAAGCCATTCTTTTGAAACTTGATACTCTTCGATATCGATGAAATTTCACACATATATTCTACTCGTTGCTGCCGTTACAAGGACGTTTATAGGTCGAAACTCCCCAGGGTTCATGTTTTATAGCTGTGTTTAAATTGCTCATCTGCACAATTTTTGGGTAATGTTAGAATAACTTTTGAATGCGATATCAGATTGTAGCGATCAAGGTATCACCTGATCACCTCTTTAGGAATAAAAATACTAATGGCAAATATAATATCGCATTCAAAAGTTATTCTACCATTAACACAGGTATCTCTTCACAAAAATGCTGCAGATGACCAACTTTACACAGCTATAAAACATAAACCGTAGGGAGTTTAATAAATAATAAGTAAACGTCCTTGGAAAGACAGCAACGAGTAGAATATATGTGTGAAATTTCATTGAAATCAAACAGTATCAAGTTTCAAAAGAATGGCTTTTGGGTCGATTTTTTACGCTAATATGTATAGAAATATTCAAGTGAAAAATCGAGGGCTCGATTTTGATTTTAGAACCATAGTTTCTTAGAAACATTTTCACAAAATTTGCCATAGATTACGTTTCTATTATACTCTTGGTCGGCAAAAAAAATTGGCCCACCCTATTGATCATGCATTCATTATTTTCCCAATTTTTCAATTAAATTCACAATTTACTTTATTTGTTCTTGTTTGTTTTTTTTTTTTTTTTCTTGGACAGAAAGAACTTACGAAAGGGTTAGCTGTCAAAAGAACTGTTATACTGCTTTCACTTTTAGACCTTTATGATCAGTGTACCCTGGCAAATCAGCGTGAATAGATACACGCTAAGACAACGCTACCAAATTATCTAAATTGGCTTTGGAAATTAGTCATTGATTCGTGCAACTTATAGACGACTTCGTGATTTTTATGACGCACATAATCGTCCATGTGGTCAGGCCATCCGTCGAACTGTAGATAGAGTTCATACCACGTGCTCTCTAAATGATGCAATAATACCAACACGTCGAAGAAATGTGCGTACTAAAGAGAATATCACCGCTGTAATCGAAAGCGTGGAATTAAATTTAAATTTACCGATATTTCGTTGGTCGCAGGAACTGGGATTCTGTCCGTCCACTCTATGGAAAATTTTGCGCAAAGATCTTGGCCTACACCCGTATACGATTCAGCTGGGAATTGGATAGGATGAGGTCGACTTACTGTTTGCCTATCTATGCCCAAGGTATCAATGCTTGCGTCAATTTTGACGTTACACTGCCAAATTGAAAGGGAGGAGGCGAGTCTAAATATCATGGCAAATGGCTTTTGCAGAAGTAGTTAAGTCAGTGAGTGGGCTTTCTTAGATTGTTTATGATTCCAAACGCAACCTTGAAGAATGCTGTTGACCAGTTAACTTGTAGCATGAACTTCTCAATCATTAACATGTGAAAATGTTATCCATTAACTACAATAGTCAGACACATTAACTACATTTGTTTTACCACTTTAAACATAAATAACGTCCATACTAAATATGACTTAATATAACACTATGCAACATTTTTGAAGTCATCGAGTACAAAATGCTTCTCGTGTAAAATTTCTCGAATTACTTATCGAAACTAACAAACCCTTTTTTGGGTTTGGCTAGTGTACGTGCTGTTCGGATTTTATGGCCTCATGTATATTTTGACTAAAACTTAATTTTCCGAAAAACATGCAAATTTTCTAATGGCTATAACTCGGAAACCAATCGGAATTTTGTTTTCATGTCTTCGTCATAAACGTAGCTCTAGACTAGGAGAATAAAACTGTAGAACTAAACTAATCCCAAAAAACTGCACCTACTTGTAAAAATTGCAAGAATATCGAAAAATTTTAAATTTTTTATCATTTTTCACCATTTTCGGCCCATAGCTGCCAAATTGTGCACTTGCATCAGTTTTTTTATACGGAAACTACAATTTTGTACGTATATTTCGTAAATCATTCACAAAGATCTTTTTCTTAACTTTATCTCCATCGAAGTAAAAAAAAAAATATTAATTTGCCAGCTGTATTTTGCATCGAAAAGTCGAGAAATATAGCACAAGGCAAAAAAAAACATAAGTTAATCATTATCCATTGAAATTGATGCTGTCGGTGAAGCCTGTGAAGATGATTCTCTTGGATTTTTATTGCTGGTTCAGGTCCATGATCTGAAACATCATCATCATCTGAGCTTTGCCTAGAGTAATGCAAGTGACCTCTTCGTCGATGTAACCAATTCAAAATAGTGCTATAACAATTACTGCATACTGTGTTTGGCGTAAAACCATCACCACGTCATTGAAATATTGCGTACGTGCAAACTTACATTCTGGAGTTAACAAAATTTTTTCACTCCTTCTTTCCAACTTTGGCCCCTATATGAGCATAAATGTAACAAAATTCATTAATTTTTGCGCAGATGCCACTTTCCATTTTGATTGAATTGCAGATGAAATTGTACTTTTCCCTTTTGTAGACACTTGTTGAATGAGAAACAGTGGTGAAATGATCCCTTATAAATTTCTTGAAATGGATTTTTCTAAATTGGTGCCACTGTCAAGTGTGGTAAATCTACCTGCTTCAGTTTCCTGCTAATTTGGTTTTCACCTTTGTGTGTCATTTTTATGAAAATTCAATCAATTCATTAATTCTAAGAATCAGAAAAAGCTTTGTCTGAATAATTGGACCAGTATTGTATATTTCGTTTGGCTATGCGAATAATCACCCAAGTGAAAATCGCCCAACACGAAAAATGAACAATGACCCAAAATTTTTGGGTGTTTTTTCATTAAGCAAAAATACCCAAAAAAAGAGATAAAATCGCCCAAATATTTAAGAAAATTCGCCCAAAAATATAAATCCAATATATGAACAAACGCCCACTATTTTGTGGTGATTGTTCATAATGATAAATCGCCCAAGACTGTAGCGAACAACCGCCCAATTAAGTAAAAACACAACTGGAAGAAAACGATTTTTGTATTTTTGTTATATATTTGAAAACACTTGCATGGAATATTTGACTTCTTCACGACAAGTAGGACAGGTATAAGGACACATAGTATGATTTCTGTTCCGTTTTTGATTTAACTTTAAATAATTGTTTTTCTTCAATCAAGTAAAGAAGAATACTATTATGTTTTTTCCCGTTGATTAGTTCATACTCTAAGCTTTGCAATTTTAAATGAGATTATATCACTGCATGACTTGACACTTTCACTGATAGACAAGAATGAAGAAATTTATGTTGCTTAAAGCGAATGGAACCACAAGAGACGAATCGAAAATACATGATAATACAGTTACAACAGTTAACTTAAGAACAAAAAAGACTTGTTCAACAAAAATAAGATAAGTGAACAATCGCCCAAAAAAATATTTTGGGCGAATTTACATTTTTAAAAATTTGGGCGATCATTCATCATGAACAAACACCCAAAAGATCAAAAATACCAAAACGCCCAAATATTTTTTTGGCGATTGTTCATTTTTGGGTTTTGGGCGATTTTCACTTGGGCGATTTTCGCATAGCCATTTCGTTTTCCCCTTTGTTCGTAAATTTCACGAGAAGCCTGCTGTTTATTAAAAAACATTCATCAATTTCATATGATATTTCCGACAGTATTGTAAGTAGGGTTTTGCCAAATTCGTGTCATAAAATGCACGTGTATAGTAGGGTGATTCAGGAAGTTCCGGACAAATTTCTACAGCGTAGTCCTTGGCTCATTTCATGAAGAAAAGTCCACTAAGTCCATGTCCGAAAATGCAAGGGTGCGAAATGGCAACGGGTTCCAAATTTTCGGATTGGCGGTCGGAGGGCTTGTTGGAAAGGTCTTTAAGAGGCCTTTCAGAATCAATAAAAAAAAGTAGAAAAAAGTCAAATAGCCGAGATACAGAGCTTTCGGAAAAAACGGGGGGAAAAAATTCACATAACCTCAATTTTCTCAGCCATATGGCAGGTAACTTATGTTTTTTTCTGTTTGAAGATAGCCATACCTCTTACCTTTCCAAAATGACCTTAACGAAGCCCAGAGGTCTTACCGTTCCAAAATTATGACCATTTTACTGAAATGCAAAAATGTTTGTTTTTGTTTTTGGAAGCAAAATAACAGCACACATTTATTTGTTTTTGTAAATTAACACGTTTAAGATTTTATTTTATTGAAATTTTTGGCTGAAGAATCAAACACATAAGGAAAAAAAACATTTGATGTTAAAAGAAGTTTTCAACTTTCTACTAAACACAATTGCAGCCGTTTGTTTTTTATTGATTCTGAAAGGCCTCTTAAAGACCTTTCCAACAAGCCCAAAAACAAAAAAATCCGGTCACTGGCTCAGAAGTTAGCAACTTTACCCTACTACCCTCTGACCGCTAAGCCGAAAATTTTGAACCCGCTGCCATTTCGGACATGGTCCTAGTGGTCTTTTCTTCATGAAATCAGCCAAGGAATACGCTGGAGAAATTTGTCCGGAACTTCCTGAATCACCCTGTTTATTTCATTTGCAATCTGATATTTGGTGCATAACAGGGGGGGAAGTTTTTAAAATTGATTCAATTCCAATAAAAACATTAATTACTCATTATTATGCAACCGAAATAAAAATCGGAATTCTTGTCGAAAATATGGGCTGAAAATGGTGAAAAAAGAAAAAAGTCCAAATTTTCGATATTTTTTCAATTTTAAGGGACTAGATGCAGATTTTTAGGATTAATTTATTCTACATTTTTTTCTCCTAGTCTATAGCCACAATTGTGCCGTAGACACGATAACAAAATTCCAATTGATTTCCGAGATATAGCCGTGAGAAAAATTGCAAGTTCTGCGGAAAAATTAAGTTTTAGCTAAAATATACATAGGACCATAAAATCCGAACTACAGCTAAACTAGCAAAAACCCAAAAAAAGTTTTGTTAGTTTCGATAAGTACTTCGAGATATTTCTAACTAGTAGGAGTTTGCATTTTATTTGTTGCACTGTGTAATGTCTTACTATTTTATTTATACTCAAGTGTTTATCTAAAATCACATATGTATTAATTAAACAATTATAAATTCTCATAACGTCCAGACATACGTGAATCCTATACGCATCCATGACTGCAATTAAAGATATAACTTATTTATTATTTCATAAAACTTAAACTTATTCTAACGATGATTTAATATTACACCAAATGAATACTTAATTAAGTGGCCGGCTAAAATGCAGCATAAAAACGCAATATAATGCAATAATGCGATTATCCACAATAATAAATCTCGAAAACGAATAGAAAATCTGTGTGTAAAACAGTTTGAAACAACAAAACGATTTGGATGCAACCCCTATAAACATTATGGTTACTCGTAGCTGAAGCGATAACTCGATATTTCCACACGTAGCGTCTTCAGCAATTTCAAATGGGTTTTTAAAAAATAAAGACAATAATACAACTTTTTTCTTTTAGACTCTTTTTCCGCTGATAAGGCTTTGAAAAATAGCGCTTTTTCGCATTTGCAAGACGATAAAATGTTCAGCCATTGTATTTGTTTAAACGGAGTGATGAGGATGATGTGGATGTTGATGATGGTGGTGGTGGTGATGGCGGTGTTGATGGTGGCGGTGGCGGTAGTGCTGATGATGTGGCATTTGTAGTGGTTGCGGATGTAGTGGTGGTGGTGGTGTTGGCGGCTTCGGCAATTGTATGGCATTGCGGCATGTTGCAATAACCGCAAATTTACACATGTTTGTTTCTGTTTTTGTATTGTTTTTCTTTTTTGCATTTTCTTTAGCTTTATTATACACTGCTCACTGAAAACTCAACATTAAACAACAACAAAATATGTTTAAAGCAATAATAATAAATTTTAAGATACAACAACAAAAAATCAAAACAATGCACAAACAAACCCACAGCAACAACAACACACACACTTTGTAACAGCATCGTTAAAATGCCTAAGCGTTTCTTTTTTTTTTGCATCGCTTCTTTGTGCGCTTTTAACGCTTTTTTTTGATTTTCTTTGAAAGCTTTTTAGAGGAATTTCTGTTGAGTAAACAAAAAAAAAGTAACACAAACCACAACATTTACATGAAATTCTTGTTGGCGGTATTGACTGGCGAGCACACACACACACACATACACACATGTTAACACATTCAAAAATAATTAACTGGAATTGGTGCATAAATATGTCAATAAGTTCTGTTAAAGAATTTACTTTGAACTCAGTTTGTCTAGAACAAACGAAAAATGCAACAAGAAAAACAAAAGACTTAAGATACAAACTTCAATGCACATTAAAATATGTTCAGTTGAAATTCCAAAAGATACATATTTACATGTAAACAAAGGCAATTTGCTCAAGTTCCCTAAGAGCAAACAGTTTACCTTACTAAACCAAAGACTTAAGGCACAAGCACCAAATAGTATCGCATCGTTTTACTTGGCTGATGTGCATTAATTATGTTTTGAATGTATGTAAATCTCTGCAATTTACATACATGTAAAGCGAAAGTAATTAATTAGTATTGAAATTGCTACAGCAACATATGCCAATAATGTTTACTGAAAGAATTTACTTTTGAGGCGGAGTTGGATGGGAATAGTTGGAAAAACCAAAGACTTAAGACACAAGCTAATACTTAGATTTATTAATGAACTACAGTTAAATATGAATAACTATTTTAGACATAAAGAAAAACATCATTTAAAGTATAATTTCATATGATATCATGACAATATATTTCTTTACAAATTAAGAAACAAAATGAAAGCGGATAGCGAAAAATCAACAATATTAAAATTAAAAAATCTAATTGTACTTGTAGGGACATAAATATTGTTACATATATTTGGGGCTATAAAACAACAACTAATGAACGTTTTTGGAGAAAATTTTTTATATATATATTTATTGATATGTATTGTACACAAAAAGCTAAGTTTCATTCAAAATGTCCTCCCTTGGCCTTCACGCATGCCTTAAGTCGCATTGGTCAATCATCAACAGCTGCACGTACCTCATCCATTAGAAAATTGGCTACAGCACGAACCAGAGCTGTCTTAATAGAATCAGTATTGGAGTATCTATTGTGGCAGACGATGTCCTCTAAAACGGTCCACAATTTGTAATCCAGAGGGTTCAGATCAGGGCCATACTTCAGGGTATATAAAAGCTGGCACATTGTTTCGGATCCAGATTTGTGTCGTTTTCGTCTTATGAGTTGGTGCTGAATCTTGCTGAAAAGTCCACGGTTGGTGTTAGAACAGGGAATTATTAAGCGGCTTAACAACTGCTTCCAAAACGGTTTCTTGGTAAACTTTGGCCGATGTTTTGAACCCTTGTTCACAGAAATGCAAGTCAGTTACCACATCATGAGAGACACCCCACCAAACCATGACTGCAGCTGGATGATGACCCTTTCCGACCCGTGGGATGAGCTCGGATGGTTCTTTAGATGATCGTGCATAAACTCTATCATTTTGTTTGTTAAATTTTTCCTGTACGGTACAAATTTTTTTATCCGTAAACAAGATTTTTCTATGCAAGTTATCAGCGTTCTTCACCAAAAGACGTTAAGATTTTGCTTTCCTATTTTTTTTAAGTTGTAGCCTACAAATGTCCTGTTCGCCGTTTGCAAGCTCCAAGCCTCATGTCTTTTTTTTAGTAATTCGACTCATGGACTTTTGGGTGATTTACATCTCACGGGCCATGATTTTCTGTTTCCGGAGAGCATTTAGTTGAATACGTGCTTTGACGGCTTTGATGTCTTGCTGTGACCGAACGGTTCGTGGGCGGCTCTTTTATATCTCCAGTCTTCTCGAACAATTGCATGCACCTGTAGATGAATATGCGACTAATGCCGAGTGGGCGGAGCGTTTTGAAAATATCTTTTTTTTTTCTTTCCACACTTAAAAAGTGCTGTAACTGTGATACGGTTTTCAAATTCCCGAGGTTAACTTTGAAGAAACCATATGATAATAAAAGAGTATGTTCAATTTTACTATTCTAATGGGTATGTTCAATTTAGTAACAATATTTATGTCCCTACTAAGTATTGTGAAAAACAATCTGTATCTTTAATACTAGAGTGCTCGATTAAGAAATTGTTATTGTTAACTAGTGTTTATTATAGTTTAAACATAAATTTACAAATAAATAAAGATTAAAAAAACAGCTGGTGCAGGACGTACCACAACTGAGAGAAGAAGATCACCTTTTTTTTTTGTCGAAAAATTGTCTTCAGCGATGAGGCTCATTTTTGACCCTATGGGTACGTGAATAGACAAAATTTGGTTGGAAGAGCAGCCAGAGGTTGTTAAAGACCTGCAAATGCACTGTATGGACCGCACTTCTCCAAAGACGATGATGAGCGAAGCGTTACGGCCAATGGATTATGACGCAGATTTTTTGGGCCGCAAAGGATGAATTTAACTTGGTTGACATGTGGATTTACCGCTTGTCTTTCCAAAATGCGAGAGGTCTTACCGTTCCAAAGTTAAGACCATTTGACTGAAATGCAAATATTTTTTTTTGTTTTTGAAAGCGAAATAACTGCACACACTAATTTGTTTTTGTAAGTTAACACGTTTGGCTGAAGAACCGGCTGAACTTTGAAACGGTAAGACCTCTAGGCTTCGTTTACGGCATTTTGGAAAGGTAAGAGAAAAGTCACCTGCCATCTGGCTGAGCAAATTGAGGTTATGTGCACATTCTTATGTCGTTTTTTCAAATTTTTTTTTAAACCTCTGTATCTCGGCGATTTTACTTTTTTAAAATTTTTTTGATTCTGAAAGGTCTCCCAAAGACCTTTCCAACAAGCCCAAAAACAAAAAATCTGACCACTGGATCAGAAGTTAGCAATTTTGCACTACTACACTCCGACCACCAATTCGAACATTTTCAATCCGCTCCTATTTCGCACACTTGCATTTTCGGGGATGGTCGTAGTGGACATATTTTCATGAAACGATGTTTGTTTGTTTTATTACTATCAGTGATACAAATCTACAATAACATATTTACAATGATTTGAGTTTTTATCTTAAAGATACTTCAACAAAATATAAACATTATTCTAAGATATGCTTTTAAATGTCAGTAATTACAGGAAAAAGATAGTAAAAAAGCTATATTTAATATCACAATAAATTACTAGAATGTGGGATTGTGTATTAAGGAACTCTAGAAACAGCGTCTATATTGGTCTATATTTATGTATATAGTCCAATATAAGCGTCGTTAAGCCATGTTCCTTAAATGATCATATGTTGACCTTCTGCATCGATCATTGAATGCCAGTGTCAAATCTTTGATACATTTTTCAATAGTTTTCTGATTATATTTTCTATGCAGTTCGACAGTAGAGAATATTCTAGGCAAATTATATATTATTTTTAAATTTTTATTCTGTATTATCTGAAGACGTTTTTTGTGTGACTTCGCACACTTTAACCAAACTTGGCAACAGTATGTTAAAATTGGCCTGATACACATTTTATATAAAAGAAATTTGTTTGTGGAGTTTAACTTAGACTTCCTGTTTAAAAGTGGGAATAATGCCCTTCCACAGCGTATTGCCTTATTAGAGGCTTCTTCTAAATGCGGCTTGAATGTTAATTTTTCGTCGAGATTTATGCCAAGATATTTAATTGTCTTTGTGAACAAAATTCTATCACCATTAACCATAAGACTGCGATTAGGAATTCTCTTGGGAGATTTATTAAATGGAAACATTATTGCCTGCGATTTGCTTTTGTTTATTTTTATCTTCCGTTTAGAGAAATACTTCGAGCCAGAATCGAGTGATTTTTGCATACGTTTCACAATTGCATTCGAGACTTTTCCGTGGCTTATGAAAGCATCGGCATAAAATGCAACATCATTTCCGCGTGGTGGTTTAAAGTCCGACGTATAAACGGAGTATAAAATAGGCGATAGTACGGAACCTTGAGGTACTCCCGCTGGGATACTCTTTAGGGAAGATCGAAATCCATCGACTTCGATAAAAAACGTTCTGTCAGTGAAAAAGCTCTTTAGTAATCCCTTGTGCCAAATGGAGTCAAACGCCTTTTCAATGTCTAAAAAGAGTACTCCAGTGGAATATCTCTTCCACTTGTTTGTTCTAATGAAATGAGCCATGGAATACGCTGGTGAAATTCGGTGAGTTCTGACTAATTCACCCTGTATATTATAGTTTTGAACCCAATAAAAAGTAAAAATTTAGAAAGCCAAAATGAAAGAAGCTTAATAAAGAAAATCTTCTTAAACAAATGCCTTTTCTTAAAAATAGTAAATTTTCTCAAAAAAAAAATACCTATTCATATTCTTAAGAAGGGTAATTTTTCTTAAAAAAATACCTTATTTTAAAGAAGTACATTTGCCTAAAAAACGTATATTTTCTTACGTACATCTCAGTACCTTTTTTTTACAAAAAAAGTACAGTTTCTTACAAGAAATTGCCTTTTCTTGAAAGAGTACCTTTTCTTTAAAGAGTACATTTTTTGCGAAACAAAATAAATTTTGTTGAGATAAGTACCCAATCTTAAAAATTTAGCTATTCGTGCAAAAAGGACCAATTCAAAAAAATATCCCATTTCTTAAAAAAACCCTGATCTTCAAAAAAATACCTTCTCTTAAAAACATACCTTTTCTTACAATAATTCCTTTTCTTAAAAGTATCTTTTGTTAAAAATAAAATAATACCTTTCCATTTTTTTTATTGGGTTAAGTAGCTTTTCTGAAAATAAGTACATTTTCATTAAAAAATAAGCTTTTCCTAAAAAGAGTACCACTTCTTTAAAAAGTACCTGTTCGTAAAAAAAGTACTTTTCTGTGAAAGAACTCCATACTCTTATGGCTTTTTCTTCCAGGAAGTACATCTTCTTAAAAATAGTACCTTTTCTTAAAAAAAAAACCTTAGCTTTTAATAAAAGAGGTATCTCTCTTTAAAAAGGACATTTTAGGGAAAATATAATACATATTCTTATAAAAAGTACCTAAAAATATAAATTTTTTAAAAAAAATACTTTCTATAAAAAAAAGTGTTCTTTAAAACAGTTTATCAGTTTATAAAAAGTATCTTTTCTTAAAGATCTATTTAAAATATCGTATTTTTCAACGGGCGCCTTAGACATGTGGGAACTAACTAGTACATAATATCTAGCGAAAGGAACTCCGTTCCAACCGGGTGTCCCCTGGTTGGTTGGTTGGTTTTCGTGGTTGCTAAAGATACTATTTAGCATCAATTAGTGTCTTGAGACACCGTTCTGCATACCACATCACTCCGGAAAGTCCAAAGTACCGTGTCTATATGCAGCCTGTTAATCGGAGATACCTCATTAGAAAGGACGGCCCATAGTCTTCAGGCGTCTATTCATCAGAGCCGGACAACTGCAGAGGAGATGCTCCACCGTCTCCTCCTCTTCTGCGTCATCGCAGGCACGGCAGTGGCCATTATATGGCAGCTTCAACCATCTTGCGTGATTACCGATTGGCCAGTGCCCGGTCAGCACGCCAGTTAGCCTAGATATGTCTTCCCGATTATGGCTGATCAGGGAGTTAGTCCGGTGAATGTTATATTCTGGCCATGTGTTTCTGGATATGCGGCACGTTTCTATCCTATCCCATCTGGTCTTCGCTCGTTCAAGGTAATGCAGGAAAATACCTCTTTTGACTAACCCTATAGGCGTTGCGACTGACACCATATGGAGTTCGGTGGAAGAGGATCCTGCCCTAGCTACTTCGTCTGCATTTTCGTTCCCTAGGAGACCCTTGTGGCCTGTTATCCAGGTAAGAACCACATTGGCCAGCCGACCTAGC
This sequence comes from Phaonia tiefii, assembly GCA_963931995.1. Lineage (NCBI taxonomy): Eukaryota > Metazoa > Arthropoda > Insecta > Diptera > Muscidae > Phaonia > Phaonia tiefii. The sequence goes on from OZ008370.1 coordinate 234,036,758, forward strand.
TCGACAAGTTTCTCCCTACATTCACTAACGAGTTTAGATGCAGTGTTGTAAGATTTGAGTGATAGGAGAGCCGCTTGGCTATCTACAAATATTCCAACGCGCTGTGTTCTTCGCTGTAGTATATCCGCTTGGAAAACGGTGCACTTGCCTGGGAGTTTGAATGATAAATTGAGGCTTGCCTCTTCGGAGAAGACACCCAAGCCGGTTCCACATTCCACAATGGATGCGTCCGTAAATACTTTGGTGTCAAAACCTGTCAGTGATTGCCCTTAATCCCACTCTATTCTTCTGGGAAACCTGACATCGAATAGGTTACCGAACGTCAATGAGGGGGTGAAGTAATCGGTGGTTATATTGAGTTATATTGGGATTATCTGTAGAATTCTCGCATATACACATATGTTGGTCCAAGAGCATTTAGTTGGGTAGCACTCCAGGCCGCACTAGCTGTTATGTGAAGGTCAATTGGTATAATATGAAGCATTGCATTAAGGGCTTCACCTGGGCACATCCTCATTGCCCCTGTTATGCCGATGCAAGCTGATCTCTGTACTCTATACAACAGTTTGGAGGTGGATGTCTTTCACCATACATTTAGAGTTTCAAGGTGGATGACAGGCCACCATACCATTTCCCCATAGGAGAGTATAGGTCTGATTATACTAGTGTACATCCATAGCAACATTTTCGGTCGAAGACCCCACCGGCTTCCGAACATTTTCCGACAAGCGGAGTACGCAACGGTTATGTTCTGTACGCGGTGCTCTATGTTACGCTTCCAGGAAAGTTTAGGGTCTAGAATCACGCCCAAGAATTTTTGGCGGGAGTTGACAGTGGAATCTCTATTCCACTTAGCCGAAGCGAATTAAACTTTGGTATCTTGGATTCAATCCAAGACCACTTCCAGTGGCCCAATCGTTAAGTGATTTCAAGGCCCCATTCATGATTTCGCTCAACATGGATGGGAACAAACCAGACACAATTATTATTATGACACCTCATGTAATTTTTATTGCTGGCAATTTTAGATTTGGTTTGTGCTATGACAAATTTTGATTGTGATACAAAAAAAGTCATGAAGATCACAGTCACGAATATTGATGTCAAAACCCCCAACCTAATACTGCACATTTGTATTATCTTTCATTCGCAATATCCTGTCATATGAAACCTAATCAAAAGCCACAAGCAATTACACTAGATAGTGTAAGTACAACATGACATATGTTTAGCAACAGAAAAAAGATGATGATACTAGGAAATTGTGAAATGATGCTCATTCAGTTCATGTAGCAGACAATTGAATTAGTTAAATTACTTAATACCAGGGCAAAAAGCACGAAAACTACTTAGCTCTTAAGGTAGATAAAAAAGCTAAATAAATTAATATATTCATGATTTTGGCTGCGGTGCATACAATACATCTAATGATTTTATTTAAACAATAGCATAAACTAACAATAAGAAATTTGGCAAAAAAAAATTAGAGGAAAATACTTCAGACGACCATTAATTATATTACTATATGATGCTTAATACAAGTTCGCCCAGCAATTGTTAACAAATTTGTCAAAGTTACTTAATAATCATACATAATGTATGAGCATCTGGGGTTGTAAAACTTACATCATCACCAGTAACATCATAACCAGCTGTATTCAAATCGTTGCCAGTTTCCCTTGTGCAAACATCAAGTTATATCTTCCTTTTTTGGCCGGGCTGTAGAAGCTATTGTGTAACTGAGGAGGGAAATAGCTATGAACACGCATCGCCTCTAGAGTCTTGGCTATCAGTGCGTAATGTCGGCTGGTTGCTTTGGTTGGTGTGCAACATGTTGCATGCATAAACGTAAATATTATATAAATGTACTTTTCCCCCCAGCACAATTTTCTTCTTCTTCTTCTTGTTTTTAGTTAGGACTTTAACATGACTTTCAATGTGTTTCGCAACACAATTCGCACTGCATTAAGCTCCCATTACAAATCCACTTCCTGCATAGCGCGGCGTAATTGTCGCCGGTCCGGTACTCGTATATCATAATATAACTATGTGACTTTGTTGTCGAAGCGAGTTTATTGTCGCCGTTTAAATTTGGGTTAAATATTTTAATGACATTTACACGATAAACTCATTTCTTTTTAACTTTCACACAAGCGCCAAAACTCCAACAAATCATGGTGAAATAACTTAATTTCTTTTGGAGGCAGGAAGACATTTTGTGTTGATTTTCTTTACTATTTATGCAATATCATGTAATGCCCCATATTTGATTAATTTTTATAACTTTGTCTTTTCTTCCAGATGGTTCATGTAGTTTTCCTGGTTCACCAGCCCATAGTACGGTTGTATTTTCCAGCGCAAATTTAACACAAGGCACAGTGGCATCATATTCCTGCGAACGTGGTTTTGAACTTTTAGGACCGGCCAGAAGAGTATGTGACAAGGGCACATGGGTGCCAGAAGGAATACCGTTTTGTGGTAAGTTTTCATGAAAATAATTTCGAATTTATAAAGTACTCGTATACTAGTTAAACTTAATACAACTAATATACTAATACAAGGTGGGGCAAAAGTACTCACCCTATGGGAAAACCGTATAACTATTGCAAATATCGCCAAATGTCAATTCAGTTTTGACATTTGTGAATCTATAAGCGATGATTTTTCGCAATGACCTTATTTCCGTTAAATTTGAAATTTAATGTACGCGAAGTTCGTACTACAATCTTTCCAGGACTGATACAGTTTTCTAAGTTTAAAATGCTTGGGTTTTCGTTGGGATAATAGATAATTCAGGAAAGCACACTCACTGGCATGAGTAGTTTTGAACTCCGTGACAAGTTCGTTTTGAACTCCGTGACAAGTTCGTTTTGAAATCCGTGACATACTCACTGTGACTGAATTGATACCATTGGATAGATCATCGATCGCGTATATATAAATTTTATATGCAATTTGCATATGTGAATTGGTATCAATAGAAAATCCCTCAGTTCCAACTCAACCTGAATGTCAATCATTCCAACGATGACAGAAGGCTTTTTTCCTCCATGTTCTCATTTCCTCTTATATTCTCGCAGGGGTGCACTTGTTTCGAGGTTAGTTTATCTATAACACACAGTTGTATCTCTGTGTGAGACAGTTTGTCCAATGACCAGGCTAGTGTCAGTTATGTGTGAATTTTTCGCAATGACCTTATTTCCTTTGGATTTGAAATTTAATGTATGAGAAGCTCGTACTACAAGCTTTCAAGGTCTGATACATTTTTCTAAGTGAAAGTTGCGAGAGCTTCGTTGAGGAGGCGTGGCTACCTCTTCAGCTTTCAGCTTTCCGATGTCCAGCTTCCTCGCGTCTGGTTTCGTTCCTTGTGCGAACCTTTTCTGCTACCAGGTAGTGATCAGAATCGACGTTAGCTCCTCTGATCACTCGTACGTCCATTGCACTGGATGAGTGCCTTCCACCAAATACCACGCGATCAATTTGGTTTTTCCTTCTTTGATCAGGGGATATGCTGGAATCTTATACCACTAATGACCATGTTAGTTTGACCATGTGTACCGCCATCGGAACTGTCAGCATGTAGATTGCAATTGCCAATAGTTGGATGAAACACATTCTCCCATCCTACTTTAGCATTCAAATCTCCTACTACAATCTTAATGTCATGGCAAGGCCAGCGGTCATACGTTTCCAGGAGCTCATAGAATATGCCTTTGGCATCATAATCTTTGTCTTCTGTCGGGGCATGCACACAAATTAGGGAAATATAAAAATATTTCGCTTTTATACGGATTGTGACTATACGCTCACTCATAGGATTGAACCTAGAGACTAGATGTCGCAATCTTTTGTCAACTAGAAATCCCCAACCAAATTCATGTTCTTCTCATGGTAACTGAAGTATATGTCGCAGTTTCTTTTTCTGGTGCAGCCACGTCCTGTCCATCGCATTTCCTAGATAGCGGAAATGTTAGCCTTATAACTTTCGAGGACATCTGCCAGTTGGATACTTGCACCGGATCTATATAGAGTACTCACATTCCAAGTGCATAGCCGTAAATCGTTGTCCTTATAACGTTTGCGGGGGTCGTCAACAAATACGGGTTGTTTATGTTTTCTTTTTCGTATCTGTATATTCACTGCCATTATGAACGGTGGCGGGAGGCAAGCCCAGTCCACCGTGTTTTGCATTTTACCTACTCCCAGGATATTTGATTGCAGCCGCCCATTATTGATCAGACGCTGACCAGGATGCAATATGTCGCAGCTGGAATTTCTTCTTTTGGTTTCTATCCGACGTTGGTCCGTATGTTTGGCTCATCCGCCTTCTAAGAACAAAAGAATATGCCCGATAGTTTGATGAGCTTCAGTGACATCAGTCATTTGCTTTTTTTCTGGTCTCTTCAAAATTAAGTTTTAACTTCTATGAGTGGTCACTATTGGTCTGTTTATGCAGACAATTCACCAAAACTTAAACGCTTAAGATAAAATTAAATAAAAACAGAAAAACAATGTTGACTTAATTTCGTTCTCTTATGCTACCAAACGCTATTACTTGAATAGACATTTCAAAAATGATTACATCAAGTAACTTGTACCACACTTTCGCAGAAACTGCAAAACTGTGTTAGGTTTGTACCACCAGAAAATTCCCTCCATTTAGTTTGTGAAACTAACATGTATCTTGTTCAATAAACTAGTATATTTAGAGAAATCTCCAAATTCCATCACACCTCCTAACATCCCCCTGCTAAGCTATATCTTGATTTAGTTTTCGTTTAACCCAAATTTCGTTGTGTTTTTCTTTACGCATAACAAAACTATTAACTGCACGACTTTTATTTTTGAATTTAGTATGTAGATCTCGTATATGCATTAGCCACATGGCTAAAATAACTTTTGGAATTTTTAGCCAAATAACAATTCCACAGAATAAAATGTATCCAATGTGAAATGCACGAAATATTTATGTTTCGCTTGTACTCTTTCACGATATGGGTCATTTTTACATTTGTTAGTTCCCATTTTGTTTTCGCCATTATTGTGTATTTAACCTCATCTATTTATCAATATTTCACACATTCATATGGCTAACTAGATCTGTATATGTGTACGTTCATTCTTGACTTGTTACCTTCCTTTTTTTTCTCTCTGGCTTTAACAAGATGCATTTTGCAGTGTTTTTCATGTGGAAAACTGGAGCAACTTTTCGATTTCAATTTTGCTCTAGTTTTTGAACCAAATTCTGTTGGTCACTTTTGTATTATGTTTTAGTTTTTGGTTCATTTCATTTCACTTCACGAACCAGCCAGCCAACTGACTAACTTGGCTGACGTATTTAGTTTAGGTCAGTTTGAATATAGGTGTATGTATATACCTACATGTATACATATTACTGTTTAAATATTTATACATATACGCACGACTATATACATATAACAACGTACATGGTTATGGGATACTTTAGTTTTCTTTTCCTGTCATTTTGTTATAACTTGAGGGGAAATATTCAATTATTTTGATATGTGATTGATAGTTTGTTTGGTAGTTGCCAGCGTTTGTTTTTTCATTGACAAGGAGTGAAATTTAATTGGGTTTTTATAATATTTTTATTTTAATAATATAAAACTAATTTTTAAGTGTATATAATTTGAAATATATGTATATGTACATAAAGTATATAAGGCGAAAGATCGAATTAATTTACATCGTTGTGGTACACAACAAGTGTGGAATACCAGACAAAAGACTTAGGACACATGCATCACTTTGTAAGTGGTGAAAAGGTGAAAATTTAGTTTCAGGGCGTTTCAACATGAAATTTGAACAATTATACTTAATGCTTGCTATCATATCAGTAGATTATGGTTTATGCAACTAAATTATTGCAAGTTATTGGGTGAAATGCTTAATTTGCCAGAAGTGGTACAAATTACTCAATAACTCAAGGGATGAAGATATCATAGATGATTTTTTTACTTGAGTTCATTGTAAATCAAACCAATTATATGAAAATTATAGTTGTTAGTTCAGTTTGTATTACCTGCACAGGGTGGTCTAAATACGAGAATAGTTTTAAAAATTAATTAAAATTAACTACACTTAATTTCTTTTAGTATTATTAATTAAAGCCCATAATATACCAAAAGAAATTATCTACTTATATGTCCTTTTGAAAATTTGTCTTTTTTTAGTGTAAAATATAACGTGTTTGTAGCTTTTCGCAAATATAATATACTTGTGTCCAAACACATTGTGTTTGCTATTCAATATCACATTTTGGAAACACAAGGATTAATATGTTATAATATAGGTTTTTGTGATCCAAATACAGATTTGTTTGTGGAGCACAAATGAAAACAAAAACGTGACAGACAACATAGAAACAAAAAGCAGCAGATCTTCAATTCAGGAAAACAATGCTTGCAAACATATACATGGTTCCTGCATAATGTTACAGGGGCCGTGTATAGAGTTTTCAGCGGGTATAGACTTTGGACTTTACGTAGCTCTAAACAAGAAACTCAAGAGGCATGTTATCACATGATGTAGACAGCGAATGCACCGATTTGAAACATGTAATTATTTGTTCACTGAATGATTCTTGCAATAATACTATGGTTACTCTGGCGGTGTAGCAAGTGGCACCGTATTTTTGGAAAAAAAATTCGTTGAACGTCATTCAGAGTTATGTTCCGGACTGCCTCAGTTTTGTAGAAATTCGGGGTGGGATGATTCCGTTAGCCCATAAACCACACTAAACCCTTGTTTTAGATGAACGTAATAATGGCATCTCTGGAAGCCCGTGATGCCGGCGACATTTGGTTTCAGCAAGACTACAACAAACACAGCGCGCGAAACAATGGCTTTATTGATAAATTATTTTGTCCAACAGCTAATACGCGTTTCGGACCTGTCAACTGGCCGCCTAGATTGTGTGATATCACATCTCTGGATTGCTTCTTTTGGGTTGTGGGAAGTCAAAAAATGTCATCTATAAGCCAGCTACGACTAAAAATTTGGAAGTCAACATTACTCGCGTAATTCGCAAGACACCGGTAGCATTGTTGGAAAGAGTGAACGAAAATTGTACCTTCCGAATGGTCCACCTAGAGCGTAGTCGCGGCTAATGGTTCAATGAAATTATATTTGAAAAGTAAATTTCGGACATTGTTCTTTCGGGTCATGATAAAGATTCGGACATCTAATGCTATTTTAAGTGTTTCGTTCAAAATTAAAAAAATGGTCAAAATGAATCACCCCTTACTTTGAATTTTAGCATATAGGACAGATATTATGAGGGGTTATGGTTTTTCATCTGATATTGCTAGGGACCTTATAAGCCTAACTGGGGAATAAGACGGGCCAGCTCAATTTTACTATCCTAGGAATTACTCATCTCTGAACCTCCTAAATATCATAGCATCCTTCCAAGTACATGGCTATATGAAATAATCTTAAACCGGCGAAAATTCATAATCCTAGAATTAAAGTCGATGAGATGCTGAAAAATCTTTCTTTTTGTTGTTGTTTGGATGCAAATATAACCTCTTTGCACACGGCGGGGCAAAAGTAATCACCCTATTGGAAAACCCTATAACTTTTCCAAATGGTGTCAAATGACAATTCGGTTTTGACATTTGTGAAGTAAACAAACGCAAAATACAAATCGCTAAGCCATGAATCGGTTTACTCCGCAAGAACGTGGAAAACTTTTTTCCATGTTTTTGCGCAACAATTCGTCGGTTTTGCTGGCGCAGCGTAAATTTCGTCGCAGATTTCATAGCCGTCCGGCATCAACTGGACACACATAGCAGCGTTTGGACACTCGCCTTGAGGAGCCTGGTATAACACTAGATCTTCCCCATGGCTGGCCGGTCCCGAAGTAGCCGGTCTGCTGAGAATATTGCTGCTGTTGCTCAAGATGTCGAAGAGGAGCCGGGAACATCGACCAGGCGACGTACCACGCAATTGGGCATTAGCCGGGGTCCGTACGCAGAATTTTTGGTGTAAGATTTGAAGATTTTCCCTTACAAAGTGTAGACAGTGCCTCAGCTGTTAGCTGTTGACCGCCAAACGCGTGTAACCTACGCTCCAGCTATCCTGAATCTCAACGAAGAAGTGGACGTTTTTCCATCGAATATTGTCACGAGCGATGAGGCTCATTTCCATCTTAGCGGTTAGTGAATAAACAAAATATTCGTTTCTGGGGCACCGAAAATCCGTGTATCCCCCACGAAGAACCATTACACCCGCTCATAGTTACTGCGTGGTGTGCTGTTTACGCAGGAGGAATCATCGGGCCATTTTTGAGAACGGCGCGGGCCGAAAGACGACTGTGGACGGCACGTGCTACAGAGCCATGATTACCGAATTTTTTTCTTCCACAATTGGATGAAGTGGTACTGGTGAGTATGTGGTTCCAAAAGGACGGTGCACAGAGGGATTTTGCCGGCAAAAATACCCTTTATCGAATGTCAAATATCAAAAATGTAATGATACAGTTTTGTAGAGAATTGTTTAATTAAGAGAAATAAATCATTAGTTTTTTTCAACAAATTCTGTTTTTGTACAAAAAAACGCGGCAAAGTCAACAAAATGAAACTCTGCAGTAACCTGCCTCAGATTTTCATGCATTTCAATGGGCTGGAAATATAACTTCTTTTTGTCGTATCGTTTTGGAATATGTATATTTGAAAAATATGGTATTTCTACATTAAGGTTTAAGAAAAAAAAAGGTGGTCGTTATCGATCGTTGTGGTCTGGTTGCTAAAATGTGAAAGGTGGGAGTGTATTCTTTTGATTTCATAAATAAAATTCCCATAATATTTTATACTGTTGAACAAAGTTATAAATTTTATAAAAAAAGTGCCACGAATTTTCATTACAAAAATGGATGAAAACACCATATAAAATGGTGTATACTTTTAGGCATATGTGTTTTAATGCTGTCGATAATAGAAACGTTAGTTAAAGATTTTTTACAGCGGTTGTGTTTTATATCATATCCCTAAAAGTATGCACTGAGAAATGCTGAAAAATTAATAAATTTCGATAATTTTATAGTACAAATTTGACTTTTATTTGGAATGATTGGTTAATTAAAAAAACTTTAGGCTTTAGTTATTTATATAGATGTAAGTGCTGATTTACATCTATCACAAACTACAAAGAATTATATTTGTGTTTTCGAAAATTTTGAAAAATGAAAATTTGTATATGGGCGTTGGGCGTGGAACTCAAATTTTTAATATAATTGAGGACTCAAATGCAAGCACTGGCAGTAATTTTTATTGACATAGATATGAAAATGAGGAAAATACAACGATTTTTTATTTTACGTTATATGGGAGGTAGGCGTGGTTGTGGGCGGATTTGAACAAAAACTTGTTTTTTTTTCTAATTTAGTAATATGAGAGATGTGTGCGAAATTTCAAAGCCCTAGCTAGATTCCTTGTAATTTTTGCCGCGGCTTGTATGAAGAAATCCCACTGTGCGGTGCAAAGGTGCATAATGCTCGAGCCACAACCCATATTCTGATGGAAACATTTCCGGGTCGCTTAATCTCTCGTTTTGGTGATTTGCACTGACCGTTCAGATCATCCGATTTAACCGTTCCAGACTTCTTTTATGGGGGATTCTTTGAAGACGCGAGTTTACGTCAACAAGCCTCAGACTCTTTAAGACCCCTTAAGGAGAATATTCGCCAAGAATGCGGGAACCTGTCGCCCGAAGTTCTGGCAAGAGTGATGGACACTGCCATAAAACGAGCAGCCCAACTCTGGCGTCGACCGCTTACCCTATATCGTTATCTGAACTTGATGGAATAAATTTTAATGGATTAAATAAAACAAATTTCACAAGCGGATCCAAAGTTTTTCATTAAAAAAAACTACAGCAAAAGAACATTGGATGATTACTTTTGCCCACCTTGTAGCTTGTCACAAATATAGTATACTTGTGTCCAAACACATTGTATTTGCTATTGAATATTACATGTTGGAGACATAATGATTACTATGTTATAATACATGTTTTTGTGACCTAAATGTTAATTTCTTTGTTGAAAACAACTGATGATAAAAACATGACATATAACAAAGAATCAATAAAGCAGCAGATGTTCAATTATTGAAAACAATGCTTAAACGTAAGTATATGGATGAGCCAAACATACACATGGTTCCTGCATAATGTTTCAGAGGGCGTTTTTTTCAGCGCGAAGGGTTGGATACCATAATTGTATAATGACAAAAAGGAAAGAAGACATTTCTATACAATTTATATATAAGTATAGGGTGCTTTTTTTTAGAGGCATAGAACTTTTTCTAAAAATAAATCACAACAAATTCAATGGAATGACCAAAAATGTTGGCCTTATTATCTCTCAAATTTCACGAAGTTTAATGTTTAAAAATAAATTGTGGTATATGTGACTGTGCAACTGCACCGTCTGAACGCCATCCTCTCGGTCCAATTTTCCACCACTTTTCGTCTCTAGTTTGTCGAATGTTAGCTTCAAAATGATTAGTCGTTACTGGTTTATCAGCATAGATCAGAGATTTGACGTACCCCCACAAAAAGTAGACGAAAGGTACTTAATCACACGAACGAGGTGGCCAATTCACACGTTCATTTCTTAAGATCGTTCGGTTACCAAACGTTTGGCCACCAAATGGTTTGTTGGGACCATTTCTTCGCCAAATGATTTGCAATGATATGAGAAATAACAAAAAAACACGAATCATACGCCTGTAGCGTTCGACATTCACGGTTACGTTCCCACCGGTTTCAGATTTGAAGACAAATGGGCCGATTATGTCTTCGTCATATAAACTGCACCAAACAGTGTTTTTTTTTTGGGATGTAATGGAGTCTGTAGGGATTAGGGAGAGCTTCTCACAATCCTAATCCCTACATGGGATGTAACGAGAAACCATTTATTTATTTTTTAATGAAGTCTGTAGGGTCTCATGAGAATTTTTATCGCTCCAAAAATTACAATTCTGCTTGTTTACATACACGTTTGGCCAGAAATGAGCCTCATCGCTGAAGATGATTTAGTGCACCGTAAACTTGATGAAGTGGCTCTATAAGTTCGGCGAACAGAGCGCAAATTTTGGAAATAAATTTCTTCGATTTGCAAATGTTGTTCTGGTGCATGGCGATTTTCTAAAGTATACTGAGAAAAAAGTCAAATGCACAGTATGACAGCCAGTGTTACAGTTATCCCTATCGGAAGTTCTATACGTCTAAAACAACACCCTATACATGTAAATACAAATGGTTTCCCATTACATCTCATGAAGGGAAACAAAAATGGTTTCCCATTACATCTCATGAAGAGATTAGGGAGAGATTTTCACACCTAGGCAGCTGTGCACTGTCTAGTTTTACACTCACTGATTGGGACCTACAGTTTCCGAACGGAATTTTGAGAAGCTACATGTATTTGTCCTAAATTTGAATTCGTGCTTTGAAGTAATACAACTTCCACCCAAATGTATTGAAAAACTTTCGAAACTTTTTTTTGCTTTCTTACATGTTAATGCCTGGCAAGTTTCTACTACAATTTAACTGGTCGGAGACATTTCTGTAAGTGAAAAATGATAAGATTTTGTTAGCATAAAAGATAATTCTCGAATGCCTACTCGCTAGCATGACTTGTATCGAACTTAGTGACAAATTTTTAATCAGATGCTCAACTGTTAAACCTGAATTAGTATCATGGATATCTCAATAATCGTAGATATACAAACTTCAAATAAAATTTAGTTTTTTATTTAACAATGAAATCATTTAACAGCTCAAAAATGTGTTGTCTTCCCTTCCCCCATAAACTACATATTAAAATTACAATAAATATAAAACAATTTTTAGTGCACAGAGGCAACAATTTCCATGGCAATCTCATAAAATAGAAACTGAAATTTTTAAAATCCAACTTATCGTCACAACGCCTCTTCATGTTCAGTTAATAGAATTTAACCACTTTCATTACTTTCTCATACCAAAAAAAATGACACAAATTTTATTTAAATCGCCTATGATGGCCAACGCATCCACCCACTCATTCTCATTTTCTTCTCATTACAAAATTAATGAATTTTTAAAAAGCAAAGAAATTTCATCAAATTCCCATATCTTATTCCCCCGGCGCCGAAATTGAATCCCCAAACTACATAAATTGAGCACAAAATTACCATACTAAATGACAACAAATCCATGGACAAAACAAACAAAAATAAAACGTTTAAAAAAATCTTGAAATCACAACAACACCGCAAGTAATAGCAACAATATTCAACAAACCAACAGTGGAAAGAAAGTTCTTCAGATACCATAGAAGTGGAATACCTGTAGACATAAATGATGAAGACGACAAAGTCCAAATATCACGTTGGATTAAATATCATGACACAAATTCCTTTACGTTGTTTAATTTTTTTTGTCAGTCTTGTTATTTTTTTTTTTTGATTTCCAATACAACACCAAAACAAAAATAGCTGGACTTAGTCTGAACATCTTTTTCTAGGTAGACTTCTCTGAAAACAAACAAGTGTTTTCGGTTGTGGCAGGAAAGACAACCAACTCTTACTCATTGTAATACTTGTAGAAAATGGAAATCTTAAGCAATTTAGCAAACCCTCCTATATGTTTCATTCCGTTTTATGGAATTTTTAGGAGAAATGCTAAAATAGTTTGAATGTAAGAGGTACAACAATGGCGGGAACTGAGCTACAATCGGCCATTTAAAATAAACGCACAATATTTACACTTTGGGATAAAGAGCAATAACACTGTGGAACACAAAAAAAAAATAACAAAGTTCTGACAAGGGATTCTGGTAGAGAGGGGCAAAAAGAATATTTACGTGTATCGACGTTTAGAAAGTTTACGTCTGATTTTTTTTAAGGGGGGTACAATTTTCCCCCTTTTGCACATTATTGTGATGAATCGGCATCGGAAACCATGTTATCCTTACATTTTAGGTATAGGATGTGTTCAGCAATTTTATGTAAAAATTTACAACAAACATGTTTGTGGAATACTTTAACCCCCCGCCGTCGCACCCTAAACCACGGATGTAACGGGCCAAAATATACTGCGAAAATATTCCTCATAAGCTCAAAACTCAACTTGAACCTGAAAAATTAGTCAAAACTGAAAATCCATTTAAGGGTTAATTGCGTACTTATTCCGACTTGGCGCTAAAATGTCCCAAAAAACTGCATTTTTGGAGGTTGGTGTGTATTGAAAAAATCACATGGACAACCGATTGGAAATAAGTTACTTTCGCTATATGTTATGCACTAGTTATGTACTGGCCGTCGGTGGTGCAATGGTAGTGTGCGCGGCTCTTGTGCATGAGAACGTGGGTTCGATCCCTGCTCTAACCACCTTAAAATTTCTTTCGACGGCGGTCACCTCGCTTAGTGACGGCGACACTATCGAGTATTTAACCATGAGAAACTTTCTCAAAATACCGCTCGCAACCGATGTAAAACTGTAGGTCCCAATCAGTGAGTGTAAATCTAGAACGCGCACAGCTCACTGACATGGGATGTAATGGGAAACCATTTATTTTTATGTACTAGTTAGTTCCAAAACGTCTAAGGCGCCCGTTTGAATTTGAATGGATCTTTAAGAAAAGATACTTTTTGTAAAATGATAAACTTTTTTAAGAAAAATTTTTTTATAGAATGTATTTTTTCTTTAAGTATATTTTTAGGTCCCTTTTGTAAGAATATGTATTATATTTTCACGAAAAGGTCTTTTTTAAAGAGAGGTACTTCTTTTAAAGCTAATGCTTATTTTAAGAAAAGGTACTCTTTTTAAGAAGAAGTACTTTTTGTAAGAAAGAGCCATAATAGTATGAATTTTTTTTTACAACGAAGGACTTTTTTTTAAGAATAGGTACTTTTTAAAGATGTAGTACACTTTGTAGGAAAAGGTTATTTTTTTTAGAAAATTTACTTATTTTCAGAAAGGCTACTTATCTCAAGAAAAGAAAAGAAAGGTATTATTTTCGTTTTACGAAAAGATACATTTAAGAAAATGAATTTTTTTAAGAGGAGGTATTTTTTTGAAGAAAGGGTTTTTTTAAGGATTTTCTTTTTTATCTCCTTCTTTATTGCAATCTATCAAATACATGACAATAGGCAACTAATATAAAATTATATTAAAATAAAAAAATTTAATTATTAAATTATATATTTATATTAAAAAGGTAAATAAAATCGAATTTTGACCTTGAAAATTAAGTGTTTTTTATTTCATATGTTCACAATTTTTGTTCTTTATGACAAGAGCTAAAACTTTCCCTCAAAGAGTAAATCAAAATCCCGAACGGTTTGCAAGATATAAGCCTGACAAAATGATCACTCACTCCCCCAAATCTTTAGGGGCCCATAAAAAGTGTGCATGACTTTGGGCAAAACTGGGAGATACGGGTCTTTTTTGGGCCTTTTATCACGTAGTGGTGTCCGTATATGATTATATTTCCAGGACTTAAAAATTACACACAGTGTTATATTCAATCAATTTCAAAAAATATATTACATAATTGAATTTGTGGCAGTCTTGGCATGATGAGAAACAGCTAATGCTGGTCCTCGTTGTAGGTGGGTTTTATATCGTAGAGTGCTGACTAGATGCGTGAGTTTTACTTCATGTTTCTGTATCTCAAACGAAAGCTTTCATTCGTGTTCTACACGAAAGAAAGTTGATTTGGGTTTCACAATCTTATCGTTTCAAGTCGAATGAAAACATTAAATTTTTTAGTACAAATTTTGGTTTCTCTATTTCGAATATGCTGTCACTTAGGAACAAACATGAAGTCAGGCGAAAGACAATTTCGACGTAAAGAAACCAAATTTGAGTCGAATGTGAGTGACTGATTTTCGTTCGCCTAGGTTTTCATTCCAGATAGAGAAACAGGCTCTTAATCTTTAAGTCTTCTGATTTGTTAAGAAATGGGATTTTTTTTACAATTGGCCCTTTTAAGAAAATGTACTTATTTTGAAAAAAATACTTTTTTAAGACAAGGTACTTTTTGTAAGAAAATTTACTCTTTTTAAGCAAAGGTACTTCTTTAAGATAAGGTATTTTTTAAGAAATGATACTTTGTTTAAGAATATGAATAGGTTTATTTTGAGAAAGTTTACTTTTTTAAGAAAATGCACTTATTTCAGAAAATGTTCTTTTCTTAAACTTCTTTCACTTTGCTTTTCTAAATTTTCTTATTATTGCGTTCAAAACTACAATATATACTAAATATTGGTTACAGGCTCCACCTAGAAAACTTCCCATTAAACAAGAAATTTCTCAAACATATTTTAGTATAGACACAAACCAAAGCAAAAGTACCCAAGATAGTTGATAATAATGGGTTGTAACATAATACTGTTAAAAAGCAGTTTATGAATTTTTTTTTCATTTAGTCTCCATTCCGCAGCGTTCGTTAAGGAACTTCGTTCCAAAAATATTCTACGTAAAATTTCACTATAAGTCACCGAACAAACGAATGCTGTAGATTAATATAGAATGTGCCAAAGAGGGAAACTTTCACCCCCCTCAATAAAAATCAGATGTAATCTTTCAAAACGCCGTTACGCGTATATTTTCTGTTGAACCCCGCTAAATGAATCCGTTGTCAGAACCTTGTTATTTTCGAAAAGTTTCATTTTGTTCCATAGTGTTAAACAGCGAGCTAAATATTCCATTCCAAAGAATCAGCTGTGGAGCATCTTATAATGTTGAACAACCTGTTCTACTCTAAGTTCCACCCTCAGTTATATTTAATCGAGTTTATTCCAAAACCTACCGGTTATTTTCCGCAAAACTAAAACATGTATCAGTTGTCACGATGGTAGCATGTCCGACTACAAAACGGAAGATAATAGAGGTCCCGGGTTTGATTCCCAGCAGAGTAGATAAATTTAGTTTTGGAACGAAGTTCCTTATCGCACGTTGCGGAATGGGGGCTAATTTAAAAAAATTAAACAACTGTTATTTAACACTATTATACTATTGGTTTGTGTCTAGACTAACTTATGGTGGAAAGTTTCCTGTTTAATGGGAAGTCTTCTAGGTGTAGCCTATAACCAATATTTAGTAAATATTGTAGTTTTGAACCCATTAAAAAGTAAATTAGGAAAGGGCAAAGTGAAACAATTTTAAAATAAAATAAAATTTTTTTAAATAAGTGCCTTTTCTTAAAAAAAAGTGAATTTTCTCAAAAAATACCTATTCATATTCTTAAACAAAGTACCTTTTTTAAAAAAAAGTATTTTATCTTAAAAAAGTACCTTTGCTTAAAAAAAGTAAATTTTCTTACAAAACGTACCTTTTCTTAAAAAAAGTAATTTTTTTTTTAAATAAGTACCTTTTCTTAAAAAAGTACATTTTCTTACAACGAACCACCTTTTCCAAAAAACTATATTTTCGTTAAAAAGTAAATTTTTTGTGAAACAAAATAACTTTTATTGAGTTAAGTAGCTACTCTTAAAAATATACCTATTCTTGAAAAAGACCAATTCTAAAAAAAATCCATTTCTTAAAAACACCTTTACTTCAAAAAATATATCTTTTCTGAAAAAAAATACCTTCTCTTAAAAAAAAATACCTTTTCTAAAAGTACCCTTTCTTAAAAATAAAATAATACCTTTTCTTTTAATTCCTTCAGATAAGTAGCCTTTCTGAAATTAAATAAATTTTCTTAAAAAAATTACCTTTTCTTAAAAAGAGTACCGCTTCTTTAAAAAGTACACGTTCTTAAAAAAGTACTTCTTTGTAAAACAATTCATACTCTTGTGGGTTTTTCTTGCAGAAAGTACTGCTTCTTAAACATAGTACCTTTCTTAAAAAAACATTAGCTTTTAATAAAAGAAGTACCTCTCTTTAAAAAGGGACCTCTTCGAGAAAATATAATACATATTCTTACAAAAAGGACCTAAACATATCCTTTTTTAAAAACAAAATCATTCTATAAAAATAAACCTAAAAACAGTTTATCATTTTACAAAAAGTACTTTTTCTTAAAGATCCATTTAAATTATCTTGTTGGAACAACTAGTACATAAAGGAACTTCGTTCCAACCAGGTGTCCCCTGACAATAAGAAATTCAATTAACTATTTTTTTCAATCAATGTATTTCATTTAATTTAATTTTATTGTATAGGAAAATAAATTTTATTTTATATAACTAATTGGTTTTGAAGATGATAGACCATAAATGATGGTACCAATGGCTTCAATAGTCTGCTCGGTGGGTCGATTATAACGACCATAAAATGGACGTAACTTACGAAACACATTTTTCACAGAGCAAGTATTTTAATAACAAACCGCAATGATTTTCAAGCGTTATACGATTGTAAGTCTATTCATCATGAAATGGAAAGCAAACTGAAAATTGTTGACTTTGTCACATGAAACCCAAATGACAAAAAAATCACCCTTTAGTTGTTTTCATATTCGTCTCACACTTTATTCAAAATATAATTTTGTATTATTTTTTGAACAAGTAGCTTTTCCATATCTTTCACATTCCAAACTTATCCAAGTACCCTCGTACATAAAATATGTATTACAAGAAGCCAAACAAATATCACGTACAGCTTAATAATGATGTTATTCTCCAATACTTTCTATGATCTTCATTGTCATTAGAACGACGCATTCTCAACCTTGACCCTTATAATATGTCACAATCAGCCAGAAACGTGGGAGCTTTTAACATAAAAACCCCAAAACCAAAAATAGAAAGACAATAAACGAAACAGAAAGAAAACAAACAGACTTGTGCCATTTTCCCACTTGCATGTGCTGGGCTAAGGAGATACAAAGTTTAAGCAGACCCAGTGAACTTTTTTTGCGTCAAGGCGTTATTGTCTTTGATACAACTACATTGTTTCTAACCACTGACCTACTCTCGGGGAGTACAGAACAAGATGGGGAAAAATATAAATGTAGACGGACGGATAGTTGGACAGTGGGATGGTTGGATAGAGTTGGCGATGACGGTTGACGGCGTGGAGGGAGATAATTGTTTTGCTTATTGTTTTAATGGCGTTTGCTTTTGTGTCCCAATGAAGTATGAAGAGTCGGGGGGGGGGGAGAGAGAATTTCATAAAACGTTCATGAGCTCATGCAGAAGCTTCTAATATTACACAAAGTTATGTAGTTTATGGCGTGAGCGAGTAAATGATTTGAGCATGCGTGTTGTTTTCCATCACAATTATACACAGTTTTGTGTGGTAATTGCGTTTGGCCTCCAAATTCGCGGGGTGAATAATTAATTATATTGTTTTTTTTTTTTTGTTTGGATTTTCGAAAAGGAAATATTTTTCGTTGATTATCAATAGGAGAAATTTAGCAAGTGTTTGTTTTTTTAAAATTTACAGAAAATTTCTTTACATCTTTACAAAACCTATCGAAGGTGCATGTGTCTTAACTCTTTTGTATTTGCAATGTCATTTGTGTTCAACATTTGTGGGAGTTTAGAAACCAACCACTTTTTCTTCATAAACTAAAGAAATCTTAATACGATTTTACGGGAAGGAAGTTAAAATTTAATTAAATTAACTTTTGTATGTTTGATTCAGGGTTGTGTTTATCTTCCACTTGTACCTGAATTATTGTCTTATGAAGCGATGATAGTTAATAGTTTTACTTTAATATAAGAACTAATTTAAATAGGAATTGATGCTAAACCGGAAAAATTATTAAAGAATAGTTCATAGTTTTAACAATAAAAGTATTTAATAGATTACAAAATAAATTACAAAAAATAGATTACAAATTACAATAACTTCCAAAAAATATGAAAATTTAAAGGAAATGCTTGAATCTATAAGCATATTAGAAGACCTGGATCGTTTACTTTCTGAGGGAAAGTTGTAGCTCTTGTCATAAAGAATAAAAACTGTTAACATATAAAATCAAAAAAACTTCATCTTCAAGGTCAAAATAAGTGTTTACCCTGTTCAAAATTCAAGGAAACAGTCAACTACAAAAATGTACCTAAGATCTCAATAAACAACTTTCTGGAACATATGACCTTCCTAGGAATGATTCCTATATTGTGTGATATAGCATAGCATCTCAATGTTGAAGTAAACGGTGTTAAGAATCATTTCTAGGAAGTTCATATGTTCAAGATTTGCTACCTCTGGACCTGAACAGAGGAAAAAAGGTAAAAACAATCGAATTTTTTAAAGTTTTTTGCGATTTTGACCTTGAAGACGAAGTTTTTTTGATTTTATATGTTCACAATTTATGGCAAGAGCTACAACTTTCCCTCAGAAAGTAAATCAAAATTCCGAACGGTTTGCAAGATATAAGCCTGACAAAATGATCACTTTTTGCAAAACTGACATGGGTCCTTTTTTTGTCTTTTATCACGTAGTGGTGTCCGTATATGGTTATATTTCCATGACTTAATAAATTACACACAGTGTTTTTTAAAAATTGGCCTGAAGTTAAGGACCAGGGGGCGGCAAAAAAAAATTTTAACAAAAAATCTAAATTAAAGAATGTGGGAAAATGGAAAATTAGCCTTCGCAGGGACCTATGGGGCCGAAAGGGTCCAAAAAACCGGCACACCCAGGGACATTAGGGTACGGATTAGTGTGGGTACTTCAACGAAAGGTATTCGTGTCACGAATTACGCGGTGGTATTCTTTTTTTGCGTGGCATGTCTGTAAGCCCATATAAGTCCACTTTTGTACGTACAGTGACCACGAGATTGGTAGTGGTAACTATTAAGAAAAATAAAAATTTTTTGGATTTTGATCGGATGTGTAATCCGATGGCGGTATGTCGCCAAAAAATTGCGCCAAATTCGACTTAAGGTACAGAGGGAATTTGAACTCCCTTGACGGCCGTGCGACTAGATGGAATATAAATTTATAGATTTTCAAAAAGGTCTAGCACACGGTACGAGCAACATAGGTCGCTGCGAGGGCTAGTTTTCCATTTTCTCACATTCTTTACTTTTCTTTTAATTTTGGTTTTTTTTTGAAATTTTTTTTTTGCCTGCCCTGGTCATGAATTTTCGACAGAATGTGGCTTTTCTAAATTTACTTTTTATGGGGTTCAAAACTACAATATATAGTAAATATTAGTTACAGGCTCCACCTGGGAAACTTCCCATCAAACAAGAAATTTCCCAACATATTTGAGACATCATAGCTAAATAAAAAAAACCATAGATGGTGAAAGATAAATGGTGGATTTGAAAGTAAAGGGAAATTTTCTAGATGGCGCCGGAGTGGTGGATATGGACAAATTTCCCTGGATCGTCGCATCCGAGTGAAAAATGGTCGTACGGAAACAGCATGTGCCCTCTGATGGCAAATGAATCATCTATGGTTTTTATTTATCTATGGAGACATCTAGTTAGCCTAGACACAAACCAAAGGAAAATAATAGTAGGTTGTAGCATACAACAAAGAACCAAAAAGCAGCAGATCTTCAATTCTTGAAACCAATGCTTGCAAACATATACATGGTTCCTGCAATATATTGCTGGGGCCGTTTTTTTGGAGTGTCGAATACTTTGGATATAATCAAAAGCTATATAGCTAGCACCTCGAGCACACGATAAAGTATAAATTTTAAACGAATACCAAAAAATATGTAAATCCCAAAGAATATATCCCCTTCCCTCATTTCCTTACAATTCAATCAGGCAACCCGCCTGACACAATGGATTTGTTTCGCCTTTAACAAATTAAAGAGAAGCAAAAAAAAATAAAGTTCATTCATAAAGAAAAACGAAGCAAATTTAGAAAAGTGCAAAAACCAATTCCTCAAGGCACGTGATGATGTTGATAATAACTTAATATCTTATATAGAAAATCTCTTATGTGAATGCAAAACCTCTAGACTATAAAGGTGAGGGGACGAACTAAAGATATAATCATAATAAGATCAAACGTAAAACCATAACACTTGTTGCTTATACAGTGAAAGAAGCAAACGAAGAAGAGGCACAAGATGTGAAGTACAATATAAAAAAAGCAACAGGGTAATAAAATAATGGCATCTTAAATGCGAGTAGCTTGTAAATCAGAGGTAGCAGACCAATTCTACCAGTATCTGTACCACATGTGGTGTTGGTAAGTTATCCCAAGAGCAGCGGCGAAAGATATAAAAACTTACTCCACAAAAGGTGCTACTCCACAAAAGGTGATTTTATGATCTTAAGTAAGACGGAGGGATTGAGGAGATATTCCTTTTTTTTTTTGGTTTGAGATCTTATCTATGCTCACTTACATTTTTCGTTTTCATTATGTTTAGACGTTAGACTATAAAAAAAATCTGGGCTATTTCTAAACAACTCAGCAGTGCAGTGCAACACGAAGCACAAAAAGCCGCCACCAAACAAACAACAGCGAGGAAAATGGTGTAACTGCTTATTGGGTGAGCGAGCGAGCGAGCGAGTGACTGACTAACATAGCGTGTGTGTTACTGAATCTGTAACAACAACGTGACTGTTGCTGTTATATACGACGACTTTATACACATATTGCAATTCTTATGGAACAGATTGCATGCCTCACGGTGGGGCTGGCAGTTTTTTTTTTCTTCTTTAATTTCTTACTTGGTTTTTTTTTTATATTGTTACTTGGTAAAGTGCTAACAGAAGAAGAAGAAACCCTTTTCTTTCTTATACTTTAGCTGTAAGTGCTTTTTCCACTTGTTGCAGTTTTCAACACCATCGTCATCATGATGGATTGCCATGATAATCATTTGATAGTGGAGTTGTTAGTTGGTGTTTCTTGCACAGACTGTTGGCTTCCTTCTAATACTATATGGTTGTGTGAAAGGATGATCTAAAACAATTGATTACTTTTTTTTATTCTTTTTTTTTACACTGATATCATTATTCAATGGCCAAGTCTTGGTTTAGTGCAACGATAGTTGCTTTCAGGGATAATCTGGCGTTGTTCTCGAGAATTTTAAAGGCATTAATACTATAATAATCGCCTGCTGTAATACAGTATGCTGGTCAATTTTCCACACCTTACAAATAAATACAGGGTGGTCCAAATATAAGCATTTTTATAAAAAATTTAATAAAATGAATTAAACTTACAGCATGTTCCTAGATCTCGAACGAAAGCTTTCGTTAGTGTTCTAATGGAAAGAAAGCTTGTTTCTGTTCCACAATATTTTTATTTCAAGGCAAATGCACACTAGGGTGTCCCAAAAAAAATTTCTTTTTCGATTTTTATAGTTGCTCAAGCTTAATTGGAAAGCTTATAGGGTGAAGTATTTTTGAGAATTTTTCCAGATTTTTCGGAAGAGGTTTAGAGGTCGCGCAAGTCGAATTTCCCCCAAAAATCGGATATTCCGGACGTTTTTTGAATTTTACTTAAAACTCGATCAATAAACACAATTTTTTTAGCTTGAAAGTCAAAATTTTTCAAGCTAAACGTCCAAGCTTTTATTGTATATTCATAAACCACCAGTTTTGGCAACGATTTTGCTCAATAAGGTACCATGTATCAAATTTTTTCGTACAGTTTTGTGAAATTTTTGTAGATAACGCTTTAACTTTTAAAATTTCTATGAACATTTAAAAAACTAATGATGCCCTTTAACAGTAGGACAACTTCCAAGCAATTTTTTAAAAAAAAATTTAATTTGCGGTTATTGTTTCAGAGTTATACAATTTTAAAGCTTTTTACGCATTGTATTAAACTAATAGCATTATAAACTGTTTGCAATTTTTGCATCGAATTTGCTTAAAATTTCTATGAAAATTTAAAATACTAATGATGCACTTTTAAAGACCTACAAATTCTAAGCAATTTTGTAAAACAAAATTTTGAATTTGCAGTTGTGCTTCCAGAGTTATGCCACTTTAAAACTCTTTACCCATTGTATGAAACTAATAATATTATAAACTGTTTGTCTTTTTTCATCGGATTTGCTTTAAACATTGTATTATTGAAAAAATCTACATTTAACGACATAGAATTACACGCAGAAAAAAATGGACCCGCCAACATATTGCTGGAACCATATATATTATTGCTTGCAAACATAGTATATATGTTTCCTGCAAAATGTTGCTGGGGTCATTTTTTTCTGCCTGTAAATCTTTGTCTTTGTAGATTTTTTCATGAATACAATGTTTAAAGCAAATGCGATGAAAACTTGGCAAACAGTTTATAGTATTATTAGTTTCATACAATGGGTAGAATTTTACAATGGCATAACTCTGGAACAGTAACTGCAAATTCAAAATTTTTTCTACAATATTGCTTGGCAGTTATTTGTCTTTTAAAGTGCATCATTAGTGTTTTAAATTTTCATAGAAATATCAATCAAATCAGATGCAAAAATGGCAAACAATTTATAATATTTTTATTTTTCTTTCTACAAAATTCCTTGGAATTTATCCGTCTTTTAGAATGCATCATTAATTTTTTTAAATTTACATAGAAATTTTAAAAGTTATAAAGCGATACTAACAAAATTTATCCAAAATTTACTAGAAAATTTAATACGTGGTACCTTTTGGAGCAAAATCATTGGCATAACTGGTGGTTTATGCATATACAATAAAAGTTCGAACGTTTTGCTTTAAAAATGTTGACTTACAAACTAAGAAAATCGTGGTTATTGACCGAGTTTTCAGAAAAATTCAAAAAGAAAAATTAAAATTCAAAGACTTGTGCGATGACTATCCTGAAGCGCAGTGGAATCCCATTTCCGACTCTATAAAAGCTGCCGCAACAACTGTACTTAGTTTTGAAAACCAGCTTCGCAACAAACCATGGTATGATTAAGAGTGTCGCGTTGCAAATGATGAAAAGAACCCTGCATGCATGGCAATGCCTCAGTCAATTGCAACGCCAGCTGAGACTAGGGAAAAAAGAAACAAGGTAAATCGCCTCAGTAGGCGTACGAAACGGCAGTGGAGAAAGCGCGAGAGTGAGCAAATTGAGACATACACAAGGAAGAACGAAGCCCGAAAAGTCTACCAAAAGTCAAAAACGGGGCAAATGGACATGGTTCAGGGCTCCCTGCTGTAAAGACAAAAACAGAAATCTCATCGCAGATGTGCACAAGCATGTTGGAAATATGAAGAGATAAATTCTCCGCGGTACTGGTACCTGAGACAGTAACGTATGCAAAATTTTATTTCGGGGGGTCCAGCTTGATATTTAGGTTGAAAAATAGTACTAAATTTAAAAATCACCTAATAAAGAAATAATTTCAGGGGAGCCGTAGCCCCCGGGCCCACCTCCTGCATACATCCCTGACCTGAGATATCCAATGACGATGAGACAATCGATATCAATTTGGACGACAACGTCGATTGCCCCCTTCTAACGAAAACGAACTTAGAATAGATATTTTTCGGCGTAAGAACAACGAAGCCGCAAGAGCCGCTGGATTACTGGCGGAGCTGTTGAAGCCTGGCGGCGATGACCTGATCATGTGCATGCATCAGCTGTTTAGCAAAATTTGGTTAGATGAATGCAATATCGGCAATTGGAGTCTCAGTGTACCTTGCCCCATATTTAAAAACATGGTAACACGAGTCTATGTGCCAACTACCGCGGAATATGCCTTTTATTCGTATCGTATAAGGTTTCATCAGGTTTCGAAAGAATAAAACCAATTATCGCTGACTTGATTGGACCATACCAGTGTGGTTTTAGACCTGGAAAATCGACAATTTACCAAACTTTCACATAACGTCAAAATCGACACCTATCATCTATTTGTCGACTATAAGCCGGCATTCGATAGCCCGATACGGGAGAAACTCTACGAAGCAATGTCTGAGCTTGGTATTCCTGCAAAACTCATACGCCTTTGCAGGATGACCCTGACGATCACCAAATCCGCATTGAAAGTTGGTAAGAATCTTACCGTACCTTTCGAAACTAAGCGAGGCCTCAGGCAAGACGACATCCTATCGTGCGAGCTCTTTAAGATTTTAATGGAGATCATTATGAGAAAAGCTGCATTCAACATGAATAAAACCATCAGCAGCAAAAGTGCTGATGATGTAGATATCATTGGGAGCACAATGAGAGAAGTTGTTGCAGTGTTTTCGAGAATTAAGAAGAGGTCAACAAAAGTGGGTCTGACTGTAAATAAGATAAAATTAATGGTTGTCACGAACAGGACCTCCACCCGATTAGACCAAATCGTGAATAATTTCGAGGCGGTGGTCGAATTTAAATACCTCGGATCTGCCGTAAACAAAAACAACATCGTCTGCCTTGAGATCAAACGAAGAATTGTGCTTGCGAATAGTTGTTATTTTGTGCTAAGCAAGCCGTCGGTAGTGCAATGGTAGTGTGCGCGGCTCTTGTGCATGAGGCCCGGGGTTCGATCCCTACTCTGACCACCTAAAATTTCTTTCGACGGCGGTCACCTCGCTTAGTGACGGTGGCACTATCGAGTATTTAGCCATGAAAATAGCTTCTCAAAATACCGTTCGGAACCGGTGTAAAACTGTAGGTCCCAATCAGTTAAACAACTGGAACGCGCACAGCTCACTGGTTGTGAGAAGCTCTCCATAATCCCTTCATGGGATGTAACGGGAAACCATTTATTTAAGCGCCTATACCACACGCAAAGAAAAAAAAAGTTTATTGCTCGGTTGCCGCAACAATACTTTGATTGTTTTGTATTAATTTATTAATCGCAACCGTTCATGTAGTTCTCTCAAATAAACTCGTATATCGCAAATGTGTATCAAAAACGTTTGCGATAACTGAAATTAGCCATTTTTCTAATGAGAGGACAGATTACGAAGAACATAAATTTCTCTCATTCTGTCGACTGTATATACAGTCTCTTCCACTCGTTTGGCATACACACTCCCGCATACACATAAAAGTGATCACACACTCTAATGTTTCTACCTCGCCAATATATCTTGGATGGACGCGAGAGAGACGTGTATGTAGCTCTAATTTTTCATAACTCGTTTACTGCAAACGTTTTTTAGTTCTCGCGAACATTTTTTAGTTTGGAGCAACTACAACTCGGTTGCTGTAACCGAAATAACAGTTATCGGAACCGTTTTTCGTTTCTGGCAAACGTTTTTCAGCTTATATTTTTCATAACTCGTTTGCTGCTAATATTTTCCGGTTCTCCCAAAAGAAATGACATATATGGCGTAACAGAAGTTCGTTTCCCCCAAACGAACTTCAGTTATCTGAGATTTCGCTTGGGAGGAACGAGTTTTTTCTTTGCGTGCAGACTCTCATACAACCTGTCTTACTTTATGGCGCAGAATCCTGCATCTTATCGCAAGCAGACGAAACATCTCTAGCAGTCTTCGAGAGAAAAATACTCCGGAAAACGTATTGCCCTACATGTATTGAGCTACATCCCGACATTGACATAGATAAGCGGATCAAAACAACGCGATTGCTCCATGTCAGTATAATGGATGAAGACGAACCAGCACGGAGGGTTTTCGAAAACGAACTCGCAGGAAGACGAAAAATAGGAGACCAAGACTTTGCTGGGGGGATACGGTTGTCGAATGCCTGCTTACACTTGGTATTACCCACTAGAGAGATAAGGCAAAAGATCGAACTGGTTGGGGAAATATCTTACCTACGTTTTGTAAGGTCCCTGATCCACCGGGGTTGTTCGAGACCCGATAAGTAAGTATATGAGTTGAATGCGAGTGACAGGATTTCGTTTGGTTAGCTTTTCGTTCGAAATTGGGAACAGGCTATTAATTTCTTTTGGTATTTATTAGCTTTGTTAAAAACAACAATTGTTCCCAAAATTTACATAATACGATTTTTTTCATATGGCTGCCGCTGCTGACTTCGCAGTAGCTCATCCTGTTAGTCAAATTTTTGCAAGATTTTGTTGACGATTTATGGTTTTCTCTCACGAACGGCTCGGACTATATTAGCTTTAATGGTGAGAATCGTTTCTGGATTATTCGCATAGCATCTGCCTTTAACGGCATCCTACAAGAGAGTCTGAAGGGATTAAATCGCAGCTACGACATCAACAAGACGGCTGATAACACAATTACCGAACTTAGTACTCATAAGATAGATTGTTTTATGAGCTGTGCGACATGGTGCGCCACCCTGCTGAATCCAAATATTACCCAAGTACCATGTTTTTATACTAAAATTTCATATCTCTACCAACTACAGTCTCCTCCTGTCCTCCAAAACATGCTTCAACAACTGCTTCGGGCATTGAAAAACGTTGACCACGCAGTAAAAGAAGTCATTGGGTGCCAAATCAAGGCTGTACGGCTGATGATCCATCAATTCGACTTGTGGAGTGCTCAAATAGCCCGTTGTTTCAGCTGATATGTGACAGCTCGCATTGTTCTGAGGGAAAATTATCCGTTTTCTCTTGTGGTTTTTCCTTATTTCTTTGAACAATATTGGCAAACAAATGGTGGTATACCACTCAGAATTGACCGTCCTATGTTCCACTAAAGGCACTGGGGCCACTTGACCGATTATACCGAAAAAACTCGATCATTTGCTTCGATGTGCTATTTCCACGAACAACTTTTGTTGGATTTAGCTCGTCGTGAAGACGGGTTGTTTCGGGTTCATATGCATAGATCCATGATTCGTCAGCTGTGGCGATGATAAACACTGCATTTGTGTGACCGCAGTTGTATTTTTCCAACATTTCTGGCTCTCATCGACACGAGCCTTTTTGTGAACATTCGTCAAATTATGTGGGATCCAACGAGAACAAATCATTGTCACGACCAAATGAATAATGAGCAATATCTTATTGATGCTTGTCTTACGAATGCCCAAGGATGCCCCAATCTCACGGTATGTCACATGTCGGTCTTGCTTTATCAGTTCACGCACAGCATCCATGGTTTCCGGCAAAACGACCAAAGTTGGACGTCCTTCACGAATTTCATCCTGGAGTGAACGGAGTCCGAGACTGAACTCATGGTACCAGCGATTGACAGTGGTTTTTGATGGTGCTTCATCACCAAAAGTCGAAACAAATTGATTAAAACACTCTTGTCTCGATAATTCATGCCGAAAATCGTAAAAATCCATCGCACGAAAATGTTTACCGGTTAATTCCATTTTTTGACCGTGATGAATTTTTCAACAAACTGCAAATACAACAAATAGTGTTCGTAAGTGAAAACGTTCTATGTATGTTTAAGCTAAAAAATTTCAAACTTTCCAATGAAAGTTCCAGTTTGCATCTGGCAACACTAGTATTGCCAGGATCCGAAATATAAATAGCAACCTCGTACAGTTAGAACTGACAAACGTTTGTAGCTGTTAGTTTATATTGAATGTGTATTCAAACACGCATAGTGATAAGGGTTTTTTCAAACTATCACGAAACAAAAGACTTAAGTCACATACTTGATAACCTAATAAAAGAAACATCTTACTCTTATTTGTCTCAACATTTGTTACCCTCAACTTCGAAACCTATTGAAGTTACAACAATTTGTAACTCGGTTGCCTTAACTTCACTATCAAAAACATCTTCCTACATTTTTATTAATCTTTTGGTTATTTTCTAAATATTTCTCTATCTCTCTTTTTTTCGTGTGTAAAGTGAAACTTTAATTAGTTCCGGTATCATAAAACAATGAAAAAGTAGAAGAAATAAAAAACAAAGTCAACTTTCGGTGTCATTTTTGTAATCTGAAGCCAACAAACAGTAGATTAATCAGCAATTAAACCGAAATCAAATTGAAGAGTTAGCACTGATATTGCGTTGGGTGAAGAAGTTTTACCTGAACAACAAGAAGATCATAATGATAAGGAAGATGAAAGGGAAATTTGAGAAAGTGAACAGGGTTTGAAATGTAACAAAATAAAAAATGGTAAAAACTTAAAACACACTAAAATTTATAGGAGTTTTAATATACAGATATAAGGGTTCTTGAAATTTCTAATTTAAATGGATAGATGTTCTTAAATTTTGATTATAATTAATCAATTCAAGAAGAATTGATTGATTGGCGCTACGAACGAACCCCCCAATGAACTAAGGCCCCAAACCCAAAATCAACTAAGCCCCCAAATTTGGGGGCTTAATTCATTATGCAATAAACCCCCAATGAAAAAAATGAAACCCCCAACAAAGTGTAATAAACCCCCAAAGTAGAGATCAACTAAAACCCCAATATTAAATTGTTTTTCATAATGAACAAAAATTGTATTAAAAAAGGAACTAACCCCCCAATTTTTTTTTCTTTTACAAAGCAAGTAACATAACATTTATTCATAGAAAAATACCACAAATAAAATTCATTGAAAATATAAAAAAAAATGTAGAAAATAAAAGAAAATTAAGTATATACTTGCATAGAATCGTTTACAACTCGTCTGCAATACGGGCAATTATAATTTTGCATGCCTTTAGATACAGCATCAGCCTGTAGGAGGACTATATTAGGGATTTTAACCGTACAAACTACGCACTCATTTGCAATATTGTTTGATGGTGGTTCGTCAAGGTCTTCAGATACATCGTCGCCCGAAGATTCTTCTTCAAAAATATTCATCTCCGGTATCATGTTAACACATATTTTTTTTTTTCGTACACCATCCGAGAGAGAAATGTAGCCACTGTAATTTTACCCTGTTTCAATAATAGCGAGGCCTCCTTAATTTTATTGCTTTTTTCTACACTATTTTTCCTTTTCTTTTTTTCTTTTCGAAATGTCAACTTTTAAAGAACTCCTCACCTTGAATAAAGCGCACGAATTTAAAAAAGTGTTCATTTTTTCCGCCACAGCGCCCAAGGATTCCGTTATAAGCCTCAACGGCAGATGTTGTTCGCGTATCCTGATTGTGTACTGTGAAGTTTTTACAGCCAACGTACAACATTGTATATATGTTAATGTTATACCCGCAAAAGGGGATGTATATTCACTCTTACCTTATTAATCCACTGGTTTTCGAAATATTTTAAAAACGGTAAATATAAACAGTTGGTGTCCATTAAAAATTTTTTGGATTTTATATCATCAAATGAGGCCTTTATTAACTCAGGCGGTAATAAAGGAAGTGCCAAGATTTTGTGGTACAATAATGATGCATTTTTTGAAGACCTAATATATTCCAATAGGGATTTTTGCTTTGTCATATTACGCCTAACAGCCTGGCAAAAATGAAACCTAAATGTAAAAGAAAGATAAACATGTTATGCAATCTTTTCACATTAATAAAAGATTTGAAACATTGTTTTTTATATTTACATCTATTATTAATAATACAATAACAGCAGTAAGTATATCCAATGACTTAAAGGTTTTAGTGTTTGGGAAAAAAAATTGTGAGTGTTAGCGGGTTAAAAATGAAACATTGTTTTTATATTTACATCTATTAAAAACCTTTAAGTCATTGGCTAATGGCGAATTATGGCATAAAAGAGTAACTACTTTCGGTATATATGTACTTACCAGCATCCTACAAGTTTTGCTCTGGGGAAAACCAAATTTACTGCATTTCTTAACCCCTGTTCGTAATCGGTAACGAATGTGGAAGGTTTCAAATCAAATATGTTATCCGTAATGTACTGAAGAAGTGCTTGGTATATTTCGGTCGTTTTTTTTGGTCATCAAAATGAAAAATATTGGAAAAATCTATTAAAGAAATATTATTCACAGCGCTAGAAAGTCATTAACTTAATTCACCTCTTCAAAGTATTCCACATAAATGACCAGAAGCTGCTTAAAACAACCATGCGGAACTATTTTGAAAGTAGCATCCATTAGATATGTCCGTTTAGTAGGAGGAATGTGTTCTTTTATTAAATCAATTGCTTTCAATGACGAAAACAAACAGAACGCATAATTTCCTCCAATTGTCTTTTGTCAGACCAAATTCGTTCCACACATTTTCCAAATTGAAAGCTTCAATTACTTGAAGTGCATTTTTGGGAGATGTCACTAAGTTTTTGCTGACGATCTTCTGCAAGCCTCTTTGAAGTTTTGAGAAATTTAAGGTTTTCGTATCGGTTTGAGTACTATATAAAAAGAGTTAATATGAATATTAATAACATCCGGGTTTTATGGTCCTTTTCCCGCGAAAGCTGAACCGAGAAGAGTTTTAATATATACGCAAGAGTATAAGTGGGCTGGTCTTACAGGCACTTGAACTAACCATTAAGGCATATATTCCCAGAACAGTCTTAGGACGTTGGGAGAGAAGAGTAATCTCTAGAATTAGTTATGAAAAATTGTTAACGAACATATGGACAAAATAAAATTTAAATTCTAAAAAAAAAAAAAAAATATTAATAACAAAAACAATTTTGTGATATATACTTACGTTTCACAAGTCTTTCTGAAAGCTGCTCTTATAGTACCTACTAAGATTGGTCTTAGTGGCGCCAAGAGCTCCTGCCATAACTTGGCAATTTTTTTTTATGTTATTTAAAGCCTTCAACTCTCTGTAAGCTTCCTCCTCATGTTCGTGGTTGTGTTGAACGTATTTTTTCGCCAGAACACATTTTCAGTCTGGAAGCAAGTTTATTCTCACTTTGCAACTTTTTTGTCTGCATTCGTATTTAGATACGCCTTTGTACACCGATTTTATAGCATATATCATTTTTTGCTCGAGTATATATATCAACTCACTATTTCTTCTCTTACCACAAATTATTTCAAAATCCATTTTTAGATGTTAACAAGTTCACGTTGTATCACAAACTAATTGCTGTCGGTGAACAATGGACAATGACTCAAAACAAAAAAAAATCTTTCACTAATTCTAACGGGATTCACATTGACATTTTATCATTCAATTTAATTTTTAAGCAAATGAACTAACCCCCCAAAAAATGTTTTGGGAGTTTAGTTCATATACGGAATTTGGAGGGTTAGTTCATTATGAACTAACTCTCCAAATTTGAATATGAACTAAACCCCCAAAAACAGGAACGAAACCCCTAAAATCGTTGTTGCTATTCGCTGTATACAAATTTGGGGGCTTAGTTCATTTTGGGTTTGGGGCCTTAGTTCATTGGGGGGTTCGTTCGTAGCGCCGATTGATTGAAAAGATTTTTAAAATGCAAAAATATTAGGGTTGAGGACAGTTTGTGGTATGATCATTTTAAGTTCGTTTAAAACTCCAAAATACTCATTGAAATACACATTCATTAGTACGGAACAATTCATTGTTTATTTCACGAACACGCTATAACTTGTGGCGGTTTCGACCATGTCTAAATGTAGTTGGTTTACCACTTCTCTTTGCTAATCACTTGAAGTCACTGCCAACCTTAATTGCAATTCCAACTGCAATTCATGGAAATGTATTTAGCATTTCTCATATGAAATTTTTAAAATCACATCTTTTGTATAATTTGTAATATTAATTTTTTACATTTGAGGTCATGAGAAGAACAATTATCATGTGTATTTAATTTAAGAAGTCTTAGAGAAAACTAAGAAACCTTGGAGATAATTTTCGTGAGATCATATGAAAATATGTGATGAAGGGAAATTGTAAATATTAAATATTTAATAAGTTGTGACAAATACAAATTAATTGCGGAATTTTAAAGATATCCATTGTAAGCCTGGGAATGTTTATCATAATCTACTCTTTATACCCTCGTCAATAGATATTGAAAAACAAAACTAAGAAATTTGGGGGGCGACAAAAATAAGACAGTTTTTTGATTGTTTGGCATCAGAATCACGCCCTTCAAAGAAGACTGAAATACCTCAATTTCTTTCAGTGATATCTAGTGTATTCAAAAAACCGGGTTTTCAAAATTTTCGGTTTTCGGTTTTATCGAATATTACGATTTTGGCTAAACCGGTTTTCGGTTAGACCGAGGTGTAGAAACCGGTTAATAACCGGTTTCGATTTTTATGCCAAAATGGTAAAATATGCCTTCTATAAACATCGTTTATTTATAATTCAGTCATTTTGAATTTTGAGAACGACTACCGAGTAGATAGTCATGAATAAGCTTGGCAAAATGCCGCTCGTAACCGGTGTAATACTGCAGGTCCCCATCAGAGAGTGTAAACCCAAACCTTCATGGTATGTGATGAGACACTAAAGTGTTGGCCATGTCAAATTTAGAATTTAATTTCGCTTTAAAAAAATACTAATACGTATAGACACAGTATCTCATTCGACCAACCTAACTTTTCAGTACAATGTCGATTGTTTGGGCCTCTATTTCCTGTTTTAATGCCTCAATGGACTCGAGATTGTTTGCGACACACTATCACGACGCTTCAGAGATAATAATCTAACGGGTTCAAATCGCGGCCAATGGACTTCCGAGATTCGGCTGATTATGTGGTCTTCGATCACAGTGCGCAAAATATCCTGTTATAACCATACTTCGTCCATGTCATCGTCTTCAACTTTGTGGAACAAAAACCAGTTGAGCATGACATGGTAATGCTCACCATTGATGGTAACAGCGGTTCCTTGCTCATTTCCGAAGGAAATTGGGCCTATGATGCCACCATGCCAAAAACCGCACCAAACAGTCAAACGTTTGGGGATGCGTCGCCTTTTCCTCAACGTCTTGTGGATTTTCCGAGCCCCAAAGGCGACAATTTTGTTTGCTAACGTAGACCCGAGGTGAAAATGAGTTTCATCGGCAAAGAAAAATGAAAAGTAAAAAAGTTAAAAATAGGAAACGCATCGGATGGCCAAGAGGTTTCGGTTCTTGGACTATTTAAATTTAAGTCTTCGCACCGAGGTCTTCATACAAATTCAATTTGTTGAGAATGATGGCGAGTGGATGTTAATAGCTGTTCCAGCACACTTTCAGCTACAGCGGCAATATTTTCCCCTGGATGAGGACGAAGACGAGTTCTTTTATTCAATAAGGACCCGGATTGGCAAACTCGCTTCACAAATTAATCCACAATTGGCGCTGATGGAATCTATTTCTATCGAATTTATTTCGTTGAATTCTTACAGTTGGAGCTGAAGGCTCAGAAATTTTGATGGCCATCTGCTTCGGTATAACGGGGGGGTTGGTTGGTTGGTTGGTTGAAAAGGCTGCAAGACAGCACGCCGTCTAGCACACTTAGGCTAAAGAAGCCCATTGTGATACCTTCAGTTTCCTCCATAGCAACTATTGACTAGTCGTCTAGCCAATTTGCCCTTTCAATGAACTTGTCTAAAGACCTACAGGAATATCCTGTAGGGCTACGGTGCTAACTAAATGTGTTCCGAATATCCTACTTCTCAGTCCTGGCAGAGCAGGACAAGAGAAGGTGTTTCGTAGTTTCCTCGTACTCTTCCATGCAGCATCTAGAGAGAGTGGAGTTTCTATGTCCTAATCTTAGGGCGTGTTTTCCTACAAGGCAATGTCCCGTAAGTGTTCCTATCATTGTAGATAACCTGCCTCTCGGCAAGTTAAGTAGTTGCCTAGTCCTCTTTCTGTCAACCTGTGGCCAGAGGACCCCGGCTTGTTTGCAAGTTGAAGTAACTCTCCACTTGACCTTGAACATATTATCGGCCCACTGCCTGATTTGCAAACGGCAGGTAGAGATTGGCATACTAACAACTTCTTTTGCCGAAGAACCTGTGCCGTAGTACCCTGTCTAGCTAACGCATCCGCTACGCAATTGCCTGGAATGTCGCTGTGTCCCGGTACCCAGATAAGCCTGATGTCAAAATA
This sequence comes from Phaonia tiefii, assembly GCA_963931995.1. NCBI lineage: Eukaryota > Metazoa > Arthropoda > Insecta > Diptera > Muscidae > Phaonia > Phaonia tiefii. The sequence goes on from OZ008370.1 coordinate 234,071,394, forward strand.
ATCTGTCATCACCCTAAGTGATGAATGGCATTCTTTCAACGTCAGGGACGTAGCAAACATGGCTCCCAGGGATTTTATGGCAGCCTGGTTGTCTGTGTAGATACATATTCTCCGGAGGGCTGGGACACTACTTTTCAGTAGTTCAGCAACCTCCAGTATAGCGGTAATTTCCGCCTGAAATACACTACAGTGATCAGGCAACTTGAAGGAGATATTTACATTTAGGTCCGGTGAATGGACCCCATAGCCTACTTGCTCGTCCAACTGATACTACTGGTGTCCCCTTCCAGTGACTTTTCCCTGGTATTCCTGTTCGGAATAGAAGTCCTTAGATTTGTCGCTGGTAGAAGGTAGGGGATACAGTAGTCCATTTTTACGCGAATAGAGTTATAGAGTTGATCCGGTGTAGTAATTCAGTGTGTCCGGAATGCACCGATATCAAAACGCCACAATCTCTGATTCTCACCAGGGATGTAGCGGCTGCCGATTCGGCCATTATATCAGGAGTACAGATGTTCAGGATAGCACTAAGTGCAGTGCTTGACGTCATGCCAATTGTCCCACTAACGCTAATCAGTGCTGATCTTAGAATTTTCATCAAGGAATTCAGAATATATTTCTTTTGGAGGGACCTCCACCAAACTACGATGCCATAGAGAAGTATTGGTCTGACTATTGCCATATAAATCCACATGGTGATCTTAGGAGACAGTCCCCAGCGCTTTCCTATCGTCCCTTTACAGCAGTAAAGAGCAACAGACGCCTTTTTCACCCTCTCCTCCACATTGGGTTTCCAAGACAGTTTTTTGTCGAGAATTATTCCCAGGTACTTGACCTTTTCCGTCAACTGTAATTGCACCCCATTAACTGAGGGCAGTTAAAATGCGGATATTTTATATTTCCGAGAGAACAAGATAAGCTCGGTTTTAAGTGGGTTAAGTGATAGTCCATTGTTAGGGGTCCAGTTCGAAACCAGACTAAGTAGGCTGGTTATACGAATGCTAAGTAAATTGGGGTTTCTACCCGTACAGATGATAGCAATATCATGGGCATAGGCAAAGACCTGGCATTCGGCTCTGCCCAATTCAAGAAGCAGTTCATTGATAGAAGTTAACCATAATAGTGGAGACAGAACTCCCCCCTGCGGTGCCCCCCTGTTAACGGGGGGTTCAAATTCCAAATTTTTCATGGCCCACCCTTTATTTATTTATTTATTTTCATCACCCTGTCTGTTCTGGTATTGGACTTCCCCAGTCGGTGGTGCAATGGCAAGTGTGCGCGGGCCTTATATATGAGAATGTGGGTTCGATCGCTGCTCTGACCACCTTACATTTCCTTCGACGACGGCCACCTCGCTTAGTGATGGCGACATTATCGAGTACGGGTTTTTATATAGTTATGCAAAATCATCGTTGAGTAAATATTCCTTCGGACGTTTTGTACTTCTTTCTGGATAGCGAATACGGTTTATTGTTTTCTGCATTACTACTAACATACTACCTTGTGTTGTCATTAGTTCCGGAACTTATATCTAAATCGGAGTGACTTAATGCGGATGCATTGCAACTTGGGGAATGTCGGAAAGTTTGTTAGTCGAAACTAACCGTTTATCAAAAATTGGCCGTAATCGCAAAATGGACGGGACGCGCGCATCGTTGTCGAAAGAGAACCTCCATTTTGATAATAAATTTTACTTAATTTTTTAAAAAATAAAAAAAATGTAATTTTAGTACTCTGAGAGAAAAAAAGTACTAACACAAACTAAATGATGAAAGTTTACAGTAGTCTAATAAGCGGCGGTAGTTGACAGGACCCGTGTTGATTTTCAATCAACCACGAGAGAAGTTCAAAAAATCACGTAGCTTCCAAATCGCCCTTCCTATTTTTTTTTCTCTTAATTGTACAAAATAAAATGAAAAAGTAGGCATTTTAGAAATATATAAAATAAAATAAAAAATTGGCAACTACCTAAGGGGCAATTCCTCATTAAAAAAAATGGACGAACTTTGATTGAGTTTCTGTTTCTGTGTTAGCACAAAAGTTTCATTCAAGGAAGCAATAAATCATTAAATTATCACTGGTAGAAGTAGTGAAATAGTAGCAGTGAATTGGTGTATATCTGTAGGTCCCAATCAGTATGTGTAAAACTAGTACATAGTTCACAGCCCACTGACTGTGAGAAACTTTTCCTAATCCCATCGTGCGATATAATATAAACATTTTATATCAACTAATCAATTTAATTGTTTGCTAATTTTTGCTTTAAAATGCGCTTTTTATTTCCTAAGTTTGTTTGCTTTTGTTCGTAACAACTCACCATCAAAATGGAATAATGACAATTGCATTTTTCTGATTATTATTTTTATAATTAATAACTTTATTATTTTTTATTATTTTTCAGTTCTCAATGTTGCTGCCGGCAAAGCTCCCATGCAAATCTCTACCGAGGGTTCGGGTGCTCCCCAAAAGGCCATCGATGGTTCCACCTCGGCATTTTTTACATCCGAGACATGTTCTCTAACCAAATCAGAACGTTCACCGTGGTGGTATGTTAATCTTTTGGAACCCTATATGGTGCAATTGGTGCGTTTGGACTTTGGTAAATCATGTTGTGGTAAGTACTGAAGCTACAAACAAATTTAATTTAAAAAATCCAAAAAAAATAATATGGGGTTTCGTTCAAACTCGTAAATATTTCTTACAAATGTTCATGTTGATTGTCTGCACGCTGAAAAATTTGTCTTTATTGTTGTTTGGATGCAAATATAACGTATTTGTAGCTTGTCGTACTTGTGTCCAAACATGAACATGGTTCCTACAATATGTTGCTGGGGCCGATATTTTTCAGCGTGTATGTTTATCAAACCTAACTAAGAACCGCCAATTGAAAAATTTAAATCGAAAAAAAAAATGTCTTAAATTTTAAGTCACTAAAAAATTAAACTTCCCTGAAAGCAATTTTAAAATCGCCGTATCTCAAAAACTAAATGACCAATTATAGATCGAACAACAGATTCGTAATCGGCGTACCAACCTTAACTAAGAACCGCCACAAGAAATATTTAAAAGCAAAAAATTTTTTTTTCATATTTAAAAATCACAAAATAATAAAACGGAAAATATTTAGTTTGAGTAAAAGTAATTGCATTTGGCGCGGAAGGTTTTTTTGCAATATTGAAAATGTAAAGACACAGGTGCTCATATTTTTTCATGCCCTACATCAAACCGCCGCAAAAAAAGTGAATAACCCTTAGTATACATACGAGGGATTTCTGAGTTTGAATGAAAACCCACATTATTGTAATGGAGTTGATGCCAATGAAAAATATTCTACACACTGAACGGAAAAGCTTCGTCACTGGAATGAAAATGTTCGTCTCCCCAACAACTGTTGTCATCGAAAGTGAGTACAGTTCATTCCCGCTACGACATGTGCCCATTAACTGAAAACGTTTCTTGACTGTGATGAAAGCTGAGTTTGTTGCGAAAGTGAATATGTTTCATTGCTGCAATGAATTTATTTTATGTATTAGGCAAAACAATATAAATTTATCGAATGATCTTATTTCCGTTACGGTGCGTTTACACGGGACAGTTTGAGACAAGATAGTTGAGAATATGTATTAGTTGTCACAAAGAAAAAAATTGTTTGTGTGACATACGCGTCCAGCCAGTTATAAAGACAGTACAGTTTTAAACAACCGCCGACAGTGTCGTTTCGTTAAATTTCGTGCTCTGATTTTTTGTTTCTTCGCTCTTTTGCCATTGTGTTTTGTCTTACTTCTCCAAATTACAATGGAACTGATGTACTCTGCAAAATTAGACATGTAAAAAAAAAAAAATAAATGGTTTCCCATTACATCCCATGAAGGGACCGGGGAGAACTTCTCACAATCACTGAGCTGTGCGCTTTCCAGTTTTCACTCACTGATTGGGACCTACAGTTTTACACCGATTCCGAACGGTATTTTGAGAAGCTTTTTCATGGCTATATACTCGATAGTAACGCCGTCACTAAGCGAGGTGACCGTCGTCGAAAGAAATTTTAAGGTGGTTGGAGCAGGGATCGAACCCAGGATCTCCTGTACAAGAGGCGCGCACACTACCCATTGCACCACCGACGGTCAAATTAGACATGTATTCATGTTTATATGTTTGTATTGTCAAACAATATTTCAATTTTTAAAGTCGTTTGCGATGTTTTGCTCTTTTCTCAAATTACTACGAAGCGTCACCGATATGGCCGATGGCTGAACTAGTAGAGGTTGACGCAGTAGGATTTGTTGTAATTGTGTGAACCAACAACAGGCATTTAGTTTTTGTTTCATGACTCTAACCGTCAAATTCGACACAGATCCGTATGAACAAACACAGTAAAGAAAAAAGTACAACAACAAAATACACCGAATTTAACAGATGGAGCCATAAGAAAGCAAAATCAGTTGTTCTATCTGATTGATCTGGCCGCTTATGTCAAATCTCTTGTCGTTGAAAAATCAGAGCCAGTGACCAGGCAAGTGAGAGAAGTGTAAGTGTGGTAGTAAAAATGTGTGAATGTATTTCTACTGTCGGAGCAAAACTGTCCCGTGTAAACGTCAGGTTAGTTTTGAATTTTGGAATTGTTGGAATAATTGACTTTCAGGTTGAGTTGGTACTGAGGGATTTTCGATCGATACCAATTCACATATGCAAATTACATATAAAATTGATGTATATACGATTGATGATATATCCAATGGTACCAATTCAGACACAGTGAGTAAGCATCTGATGATGAACTTGTCACTGAGTTCGAAACTAGTCCTGATTTATCTATTATTCCACCGAAAAACCAAGCACGTCTACCTCTGTCGGTAATTGAAAAGGAACTGATTTAAAATGTATACGTGGGTTGAATTTTATGTTTCGGGATTTGGCAACCCTAGTGTTGCAATCTGGCGACTGACAGCTCTATCGTAAAGTTGGACATTTTTGAGGTTATGCGTACTCAGACCGCTTTGACATACGAGCGCTATTTTTGTTGTTTACAATAAATTAAAGGATTCATCTCGGCCCAAAAATGGAATTAAATCGTGAACATTTTCGTGCGATTATTTTTTACAACTTTCGACGTGGATTAACTCACCAACAGTGCATGGATGAACTTAATTCAATTTTTAGCGATGAAGCTCCATCAAGGACCAGTGTTTATCGATGGTATGGTGAATTCAATCGTGTTCGTAGTTCACTCCAAGACGAATTTCGTGATGGTCGTCCGAAATCAGCTGTTGTTCCGAAAACCATTGATGCTGTGCGCGAACTGATTTGCAAGATCGTCATGTGACCTATCGTGAGATTGAGACAACCTCAGGCATACATTCAATATTGCATAAACATTTGACTGTCAAAAAAATTTGTTCGCGTTGGATCCCACACAATTTGTCAATCGCTTAAAACAAGGCTAGTATCGATTGGTCGAAAGAAATGCTCCAAAAATACGATCGCGGCGCTTCAAAACACGTCTATGACATCGTGACAGATGATGAATCCTGGATTTGCTCGTATGAGCCCGAAAGTAAACAGAGGTCAACTGTATGGGTGTTTCAAGATGAGCGACATCCAACAAAAGTTGTTCGCCGCCTTCCGCGAAGCACTTCCAAGAAAATGGTCGCCTGTTTTTCGGAAAAACCGGACATGTTGCAACCGTACCACTAGAACAACGCAGAACAGTGAAATCTGAGTGGTACACAACCATCTGTTTGCCAGTTGTCTTCCAAGAAATCAGGAAAACCAACCGCCGAAGACGGATCACTCTTCACCACGACAATGCGAGCTCTCATACATCGGCTGAAACAACTGCATTTTTGAGCACCCAAAACATCGATTTGATGGGTCATCCGCCGTATAGTCCTGACTTGGCACCGAATGACTTCTTTTTATTCCCGTACGTAAAAACAAACTGAGAGGTCACCGTTTTTCGACACCTGAAGAATCGGTTGCAGCATTCAGAATGCATGTTTTGGAGATACCTCAATCAGAGTGGCAAAAGTGTGTCGACAATTGGTTCAAACGCATGCAAAAGTGTATAAATTTTCATGGGGAATATTTTGAAAAACAATAAAGTGATTTTCGATGAGTAATACCCACCACTCTTGCTGACCATTTTGTTTTTCTGACCTCATTCGCTCATTTTCTCACTTGATCTGCACAAAAACCAGTTTCATTATGTTAACAACTGATTCGTTGTTGCAACGAAATTGTTGCGTGAACTATAAATGTGTTGGCAAATGTCCAAAATGAATAAATACTAATAATAAACACTGGGAAAAATGGAGGATAAACCAAATAACAATAGTTTGAATCTCATACAGTTACATTTGTTGTTGCAAAAAAGTAGAATTTGTTGTTGCAGCAACGAAACGAGAAATTGTCAAAGAAAACATGTATGCAATTCTTCGTTGTAGCACCAACCAAACTGTCAGATGTGCGACACTTTTCATTAAATAAATAAATGGTTTCCCATTACATCCCATGAAGGAATTGGGGAGAGCTTCTCCCGACCAGCGAGCTACAGGTATTTTGAGAAGATTTTTCATGGCCAAATACTCAATAGTGTCGCCGTCACTATGCGAGGTGGCCGTCTCCGAAAGAAATTCAAGGTGGTCAGAGTAGGAATCGAATCCAGGGTCTCATGTAGACGAGGCGCCTTACACTAACATTGCACCACCGAAGGCCACACTTTGCATTTTTCATTATAGCAACGTAAAAACATTAAAGTATATGTTTCATCCAAGTGACGAAGTATTTTTCTTTCAGTGTAATATCTAAATGATTTTGTGTTATTGAAAAAATCTAATAACTTTTCGCATAAAGATGACAAGAAATGCATTCTATAAGACATAAAACATCTCACCACCATCTTGTTTTAGTTAGGTTAGGGTTAAAAAATAGTAAAAATTAAAAATGTAATGCAACTAAATGATTAAGTTTTGTCTAGTAAGGCTTAAAGAAGTCTTATGTCCAAAAAAAAAGTCCATTTCCCATATCAAAAACCAAAATTCCATACAACTATCCCTACTTTAAGGTTCGGGCTCCTCTTTGTCTCCTTTATCAACTTTAATGCAATTTATTCCCTTATTTATAAGGAACATTTTTGGAACCAATAGGCATGGCGACCACCAATTCCTTTAAAAAATCTTAAAATAAAAACAAAACTTTACCATGCTTCGTTACAATCTATGCATTGCGCTGCCGCGCATGCTCACATGCTTTCACTTGGCCAAGCTACGAGCAATGTGTTATGTGAGTTTTTCTATGCGATTCAGTCAACAAAAAACAGAAAAAAGCAAAATGATCAAAACAAAAACTCCAACACTCTAAACAACCTTCTCAAATCCGCAGATTGCATAGACAGAAGAGGTGCCATCTTTCAGTCAAAACTTAGCAAAGAGAGTAGTGAAGAGTTAGGAGCAGAGAGCCGAGAGCCGGGCATCAAATCAAGTAGTGCCAGCGGTTTTTTTTCGGTTTCGTTGTTGGCCAAGTGTTAGTGGGAAAATAAAAAGATCTCAGCAGCTATTTTTACACAATTTATGATTACTTTCACTGAAAATTGTATTAGCCAGGTTTGGGGTATTGTACATAAGTACGTGGTAGACGACGTGCACTCGTATACTCATATGATAGTGGGGCATTGTAATACTTGGCTAATACTGATTATGACCAAACATTGGGGTAATGATGATTACGACGCGGGCGACGACGACGACGATAATGAAGATGAAGTTAGCGCTGATGATGACAGTTTGATAGCAATGATATACTATCAATGCATTCAGTACAAAAAACTTCAGATATTTTTCAAAAGGTTTTTAACTTCATTACGGAGACTGGGCTGCCTCAATGGTCATTGATGTTTTAGAAAATTTAGACTTGTTGGCAAGAAAACTTACGAAATTTGATCTACATGTGACCTGAACTAATACGTCTATGGTGGAGTCTTTAGTTTTATTGAAACCAGAAATAAAACTTTCAAAATATGCCAATTATATATAGTACGTGCCTAAAGGCAAAAGAGAAGTTTGTAAATCGCCCACTCGTGGGTTGTGGACACTTTAACCTCAAAACTTTCATTTGAAATTTTAATGTGGAATGGATTACTCTGCCATATTTTAAACACAACAAGTGTAATTGAACAATCGAAATTATAGTGCTCTCATCGTCATTAACGTTACGATTAAAAAAATTTGGCAAAAAAAAATATTATTCTGCACAACTGAAGTCAAACAACCAGTGGCATAATTTTTTAAACCACATATTAACCGAAATCTCACTCTGAAGTGATAACAGAAAAATGTGGTCGCCATTAAATTATGTGATTTATGAAATATTTAATACGAGATTTAATATCACTGCAAAAATTTGTTGAATGTTTCCCGAAAGTAAGAAATAATTAAATTTTTGAGCTGGAAAATGTAAATTCGAACTGACGTTTTGAAATATAGATGCGTTTTCTAAATTTTTTATATTTTCGCTCAAAAATGGGTAATGTGTAAAGGCCGTTAACACATACCCTACGAATAGTGGGTAATCGTGATGAGTAATAAAGTATCGTCGTTGGTAACCACTATAGCGTTCACAACCGAAGCCGAAAAACCGGAGAAACCGGTTAACCGGGCTTTTTCCAATCAACCGTGTGCCGTGTTTTTAAAAAACCTATTTTTCGAATAAACCGAACCCCGGTTATTTGACGTCGGTTAAACGGTTAACCAGTTTTTACATAATTTCTGCTAAATATCCTTACAAGAATTTAAAATTTAAACAAAAATATGATTTTCAAATATCAATTAATTTCTCGAAATAAGTAACACGATATCTATTTCCAAATGTCATTTTGTATAAATTACTGAATAAGTTAAACATACGATTTAAAATTTTTGTTTTTTATTTCCAAATTAGTTTATAATTTCAATAGCATTTAAATAATTTAAATAAGTATAGAAATAATTTTTTTACACTTTCAAATCCAAATTTCTTTCAAATTGGATTACAGTTTATAAATTTAAGTGAGATTAATTTGAATTTGATTTAAACTGAATTTGAAATATTAAACACGCATTCCAAATTATGATCATTTACATTATAGTTAAAAAATTAAACGTAATTGTCAAATTTAAATACTACTCTGAAATTTTGAGATTGAGACATATATAAGAAAATGAATTCAATGCAATCTACTTCAATTTAATTCAATTCAGTTCAATTCCATGCAATTCAATTCATTTCACATCAATTCTCCAATTCAATTACAATACAATTCAACTAAGTTCAATTCAATTCAATTATATTCAATTCAATTCGATTCAATTCAATTCAATTCAATTCAATTCAATTCAATTTTTCAATTCAATTCAATTCAGTCCAATTTAAGTTAATTCAATTCACTCCATTCAATTCAATTTAATTCAATCCATTTCAATTCAATTTAATTCGATTGAATTCAATTCAAATCAACCCTTCAATTTAGTATCAAATTAGATAAAAAAATTTTAATTTAATTGATATTAATGTGAATTTGAATTAAACTGAAATTGAAATATTACACACGCATTCCAAATTAAGATCATTTACATTTTATTTAAAAAATTAAAGGTAATTGTCAAATTTAAATACTGCTCTGAAATCTTGAGATTGAGACATATAAGAAAATTAATTCAATCCAATCTATTGAATTCAGTTCAATTCAATTCAATTTAATTCAATTCCATTCAATTCAGTCCAATTCAAGTTAATTGTGTTGACTCCATTCAATTCAATTTAATTAAATTCATTTCAATTCAATTGAATTCGATTGAATTCAAATCAATTCTTCAATTCAATTCAATTCTATTCAGATCAATTCAATTCAATTCAATTAAATTCAATTCAATTCAATTCAACTCGATTCAATTCAATTCAATTCAATTCAATTCAATCCTATTCCATTCAATACAATTCAATTCAACTCGATTCAAATCTATTCAATTCAATTCAATCCTATTCCATTCAATACAGTTCAATTCAATTCAACTCGATTCAATTCAATTCAATTCAATGCTATTCACTTCAATTCAATTCAATCCTATTCCATTCAATATAATTCAATTCAATTCAACTAGATTCAATTCAATTTAATTTAATTCAATTTAATTCAATGCAATTCAATTAAATTCAATTCAATTCAATTCAATTCAATTTAATTCAATTCAATTCAATTCAATCCAATGCAATTCAATTCAATTCAATTCAATTCAATTCAATGCTATTCACTTCAATTCAATTCAATCCTATTCCATTCAATATAATTCAATTCAATTCAACTAGATTCAATTCAATTTAATTTAATTCAATTTAATTCAATGCAATTCAATTCAATTCAATTCAATTCAAAGCAATCCAAAGCAATTCAATTCAATTCAATTCAATTCAATTCAACTCAATTCAATTCAATTCAATTCAATTCAATTCAATTCAATTCAATTCAATTCAATTCAATTCAATTCAATTCAATGCTATTCACTTCAATTCAATTCAATTCAATAAAATAAAACTCCTAAAATACTCAATTTACAAAGTATCTTTAACATAACAACAATAACTGAGTTCTATAATAACCCCACATTGCTACAACGAATTAGCCACAGACACAGCACCAGAAGAAGATAACAAGGACGTTTCGTAATTCCAGCATTCCGAACAGACTATGGGAAAATCTCGCTAGCCAGAACACTGCCATCAATCATGAATGCAATGCCAACATATCTTTTAGATATTCAAAATAAAACAAGTAGAAAAAAACTCATTAAAAATTATTTATTACTTAATCAAAAATAAATATATTATAACTTATATTATATAATATTATAACTTATAAATGCAGAACTGAATATACATTGTGAATATTAAAATTTGTCAATTGTTATAGCTATTACACCCGCAGACAAGCCAAAAGCTTCGTGGGGTTTGAATTTTTCAAATTGTCAAAAGTAATGTTTATAATAAAACTTTAAAAAAAAAAAAAAAAAAATTCAATTCAATTCAATCCTATTCCATTCAATACAATTCAATTCAATTCAACTCGATTCAATTCAATTCAATTCAATTCACTTCAATGCCATTCAATTCAATTCAACCCAATTCAATTAAATTTTTTACAATAATTTAAACATATTGTTTTCCATGGAAAACGAACAAAACCGAAGAGAACTCGTAAACAAAAGTAAAAAAATAACCGGTTTCAACGGTTTCTTCCATTCTGTGAAACCGAAAACCAGTTTTGCGAAATAATGATTTACCGAATAAACTGAAACCCAATTATTCGGAAATGTCAGTTTTTAACACTCTAGAAGCTACCCACGACGATGAGGAATTACCCATCATCATTATCCATTACCCACAGGGTATGTCCATATGACCGACACCCACTTATTAATTTATAGTCATATTTTTATTTGACCGATTTTGATATTTTTGTCGATTTAAAAAAAATATATATATTTCGAATTGGACCACTTTATCACACCTACCTAGAAAGCCGAAAAATTGTTTTTTTTTTCCATTGGATACTCCCTTTACATTTTTAATATTTTCGATCAAAAAAAACCCAGGGTCGTGGGTAATATGTGGGTAATATGTATGTAAAGGCTGGGTAATGTGGGTAATGGTTTATCGTGATGGGTTTTCCCCACCGCTGTGGGTAACTACCCATTATTTTAACCGTACCCTGCGAGTAATGGGCAATATCGTGATGGGTAACTCCCCACCCCTGTGAGTAATTACCAATTATTTTCCCCATACCATGTGGGTAATGAGTAAACCCCATACCCTGTGGGTAATGAGAAACGAAATACGAACCCTGGCAAAATGTTAATAAATCCAGTACGCTTTATAACCTGTGAATGCTCCTCCTGTACGATTCAATTTGCTCACTCTCGAGCTTTCTCCACAAACGCTTTATCTTCTTAAACAAACGGGTTTCCTCTCTTCTCTTCTCCTTATACGGCTCCGTCACGGCTTTCGTTGCAACTGGCTGATGCATTGTCATACGTGTAGCATTATTTTTACCACTTGCCATCCGACACTCTTCATTGTATCGTAAATGTATTGTACATACAAAGAATTACATAAAAAATCAATCCAAATGTTATTCCTTTGGAATGACTTCATATTTTTTTGTGGTCTATGTATATCATTCCCTGCGTCCTTATCTCATTTGTAACCTAATCGAATTACCGTTCGGAATCGGTGTAAAACTGTAGGTCCCATTCAGTGAGTGAAAACTGGAAAGCGCACAGCTCAGTGATTGTGAGAAGTTCTCCCCAGTCCCTTCATGGGATGTAATGGGCAACCATTTATTTATTTAACCTAATCGTAATTTTCTTCATTAGGATGTTGAAAAACCTGAGATAAAGATCGTCCCATCTGAGTATGTGCCTCTGTAGTCAGTTATCGATATGTTATACCAACCATAAAATGGCCTAATCCACAAGAGAAAATTGTTAGCTGTGAAGTGGAAATTATGGAAATTACAAGGATTCTTCCCCTATAAATTTATCGTTTGGTTGACAAAGTGCATGGCATATTGTCCAGATTATATCCCCAGATTTGTCCTTCAAAATATATTTGAAGAGAGTTGTTATACAACATGCGTGATCTCAGCCAATTTGAATACCAAATAGTAATAATTTTTTCTTAATTCTCAAATTCTAGCATCAATCTCAAAATCTTCTCCAAAAAATTTTTAACAAACTTCTCAATCTTTCTCTTTTACAGGCAACAAACCCGCTACCATTGTAGTGCGTGTAGGCAACAATCGTCCTGATTTGGGCACCAATCCCATTTGCAATCGTTTTACTGGTGTCCTAGAGGAAGGCCAACCCCTGTTCTTGCCTTGCAATCCCCCAATGCCTGGTGCTTTCGTCTCTGTTCATTTAGAAAATAAAACACCCAACCAGTTGTCAATCTGTGAAGCTTTCGTGTACACCGATCAAGCTTTGCCCATCGAGCGTTGTCCCACCTTCCGTGACCAGCCACCAGGCGCTTTGGCCTCATACAATGGCAAATGTTATATCTTCTATAACCGTCAACCCTTAAATTTCTTGGACTCTTTGGCTTTCTGCCGTTCACGTGGTGGTACTTTAATAAGTGAAAGTAATCCAGCCCTGCAAGGTTTCATCAGTTGGGAGTTGTGGCGTAGACATCGTAGCGATGTTAGTTCTCAATATTGGATGGGTGCTGTACGCGATGCTGCCGATCGTTCTACTTGGAAATGGGTTAATGGTGAAGAAGTTGCTGTTTCCTTCTGGAATCACCCTGGTGGCGATGAGGATTGTGCTAGATTTGATGGTTCCAAGGGTTGGTTGTGGAGTGACACAAATTGTAATACCCATTTGAATTTCATTTGTCAGCATCAACCCAAAACATGTGGACGTCCGGAACAACCACCTAACTCAACTATGGTTGCTTTGAATGGTTATGAGGTTGGAGCTCAAATAAAATACACTTGTGATTCGAATCATTTGTTAGTGGGCCCCTCGACCAGGACATGTTTGGATACTGGTTTCTATAATGAATTCCCACCAGTCTGCAAATGTGAGTATTGAAGGGGAGGTTACTTTGATGGAAATTTGTAACTTGTTTGTTTAACAATTTCAGATATTGAATGTGGTTTGCCTGCCTCGATACCACATGGTTCATATCATCTGTTGAATGCTACCGTTGGATACTTGAGCTTTGTGAAATATTCCTGCCAGGACGGATACGAAATGGTTGGACGCGCCTTGTTAACATGTGACTTTGATGAACGTTGGAATGGTCCCCCACCAAGATGTGAAAGTAAGTAAAGTGAAATAAGAAAACTCGGAAAATTCTGAAGGGAGTCTAATGGATGTCGTAGAAACTAGTTTAAAATCCTACCACAAAACTTGTTTGGTTCGGGAAGTTTGAGTAATAGGCGTCAAAGTATGTGTTGTAATAAGATATTAAGATATTCGTCATATTAATAACAAAAATTGTCGGATTGATGTAATAGTTGTTTAGTTAAAAGTGGAAAAATGTTGATGTTCCAATACACGGAAATTAAACGGATACAGTTAATAAATAAACTGCGTATAATATGTTCTATACTGAAGGGAAAAGATTCGTCACATTAATGAACTTGTTCGTCCTATTAATGAATTTTTGCATCCAAAGTGAGCTAACATACAGTTCCATCAACGCAACGAAAATAATGTAATTAACCAAAAATGTTTCGTCACTGTGATGCATATATATCGTTGATGCGATTAACACGTATAATTGTAGCGATGAATATGTTTCGTTATTACGATGAATATGTTTCATTGCTCCGATGAATATATTTCATTATAAAGTGATTTTTTTGTAATAAAAACTTACTTGCATACTACGATATGATTGCATATTTCCACGCAAATCTGTTTCCTCGCATAAACAAATACTTTGCTGCAACAACGCACTCGATTCGTCAACCTTAAATATTTGACAAAACCCCATAATACTTATACTTGTAAATAAATGATGTATTAAAAAGTATATGAGATAACAATAGTTTATTCTCCACATTGCACAGTTAACGTATTCGTAGCAGCAATGAAAATTGAGCGCTGCAGAAACGCAACGATGAACGATCACAAAAAAATCATGTATAATATATTTCATTACTTACTTATCCGGTCTCGAACAACCCCGAGTGGTCAGGGACCTTACAAGACGAAGATAACATATTTCGCCAACCAGTTCGAATAAAATCAGTGACGAACCTGTTTTATTCCTTCGAAGACGCGGGTTTCTTTCAATGTAATATTGGATTAAGTAGCCTGTTTAATACACAATCAAGAACATTTTTAATGCGACAACCAATATTCAGTTTCCGAAAATCTACAGGGTGTCGCAAAAGACACGAGAGGGTTTAAATAGTCTATAATTTCTTTATTTTAAAGTCAACTAAATTTATTTTTTATTTTTTATTACTCGTCATTAATGTGGAATATATGCTAATTTAAACGTAAAAAACATTTCAATTTCAATTGACATCTTTTAAATATCAATTGATGTACAAGGCGGGGCAAAAGAAATCACCATATTGGAAAACCCTATAACTTTTGCAAATGGCGCCAAATGACAATTCGATTTTGACATTTGTAAAGTAAACAAACGCAGAATACACATCAGCAAGCCATGAACCGGTTTACTCCGCAAGAACGCGGAATAATTGTTTCCATTTGTTTCGCAACAATACGACGGTTGTGTTGGCGAAGCGTGAATTTCGCCACAAAATTCCTGGCCCTCCAACGCCAACTGGACAAACACTGTGGCGTTTGTCCACTCGCCTTGAAGAGACTGGGACAACACGAGATTTTCCCAAGGCTAGCCGGCCCCGGAGGAGCAGTTATGTTAAGAATATCGCTGCTGTTGTCCAAGACGTTCGAAGAGTATCCCGGAACATCGACCAGATGACGTGCCACGAAATTGAGCATTCGCCAGCGGTCCCTACGAAGAAATTTGGGGAATGGTTTGAAGATGTTCCCTTACAAAGAGCAGACAGTGCATCAGCTATTAGCTGTTGACCGACAAACGCGTGTAACCTACGCTCAGGCCATCCTGAATCTCAACGACGAGGTGGACGATTTTTCATCGAAAATTATCATGAGCGATGAGACTCATATCCATCTTAGCGGTTACGTGAATAAGCAAAATAATCGTTTCTAAGGCACCGAAAATCCGTGTATCACCCACGAAGGACCATTAAAAATAAAAAATAAATATTTTCCCATTTCATCTCATGAAGGGATAAGGGAGAGATTCTCACAATCACTGTGTTGTGCGCTTTCCAGTTTTCACTCCCTGATTGGGACCTACAGTTTTACACCGGTTCCGAACGGCTTTTTGAGAAGCTATTTCATGGCTTTTTACTCGATAGTGTCGCCGTCACTAAGCGAGGTGGCCGTCGTCGAAATAAGTGTAAGGTGATCAGAGCAGGGAACCAACCCATGCTCTCTCGCACAACAGCCGCGCACACTTACCGTTGCACCTCCGACGGCCAAGAACCAAGAACCATTACACCCGCTCAAAGTTACTGTGTGGCATGCTGTTTACGCTGGAGGAGAACACCACGGGTCAAACGACGACTGTGGACGGAGCGCGCTACAGAGTCATGATTACCGAATTTTTTCTTCCCCAGTTGAATGAATTGGAACTGGAGAACATATGGTTCCAACAGGACGGTGCATCAGCGCACACTGCTCGAGCCACAACCGATAGTCTGAAGGAAGCATTTATGGGTCGCTTAATCTCTCGTTTTGGTGATTTACACTGGCCGGCCAGATCACCCGATTTAACCGTTACAGACTTCTTGAAGCCCTTAAGGAGAATATTCGCCAAGAATGCAAGAACCTATCGCCCAAAGTTCTGGCAAGAGTGATGGAAAATGCCACCAAACGAGCCCGTATGATCATCCACTCTGGCGGCGGCCACTTGGCCGTTATCATTTTCTCAACTTGATGGAATAAATTCTAATGGATTAAATAAACAAATTTCACAAGCAGAACCAAAGTTTTTCATTAAAGTTTCAAAATTACAGCAAAAGAACATTGGGTGATTACTTTTGTCCCAACTTGTATTTTAAATTTCAAATGGAATTTTTTAATTTCAATTGATTTTTAGCTGTTTAGTCTACTTTAAAACATAAATCATGCCTTTTTTTAAATTGTTATACCTAATTCCATTCTTTCTCTCTCCATCTATAGTCGTTGAATGTGACACTTTGCCCGGAAACTATTACAATACCATTATCTCTGCTCCAAATGGATCTTATTACGGATCAACGGCTGAAATTACTTGCCCACAGGGATATCGCTTGGAAGGTCCTAGCACTTTGACGTGTCTGACATCGGGACAATGGAGTAGTGCTCTACCTCGGTGCATCAAACTGGAACCTTCTACCCAACCACCACCACCACCTGCACCCCCATCACCGACACCTACTGTACCCGCAACCACATCGTACAGACCTAAGATTACCAGCACTACCAAGAAGGTCTATAGGCCAACAGCCAGCAGCACAACCAGCAGTACTTCATATCCTACGATTCAAGGCCCACGTGTGGAAATTAATGGAGAAAGTAAGATTTTACACAAAAGATATTATAAAACCGATTCTTAACATTATTCTCTTATAGCTGATTCGGAGGAAGAAGTTACCTACGTTGTACCCGGCACCGTACGCGAAGAATTCCCACCACGCCGCACTGTGCGCCCCGTGCTGGTGCCTAAGAAACCTAATACCACACCAGCCTATCCCAGTTCCACCGCTTCATATGCCAGTAGCACCGCCAAACCCTCAACGATTTACAATCCCACACGCTCTCGTGTACCCTACGTGCCCAGCAGTACACCCGCCGAGACAACCACCCGCAATATTCAGAATGTCATTCAGAATGCTCACCCTCAGGATAATGAGATTGCTGATAGTGTTAATATACGCCATAATCAATCGCCAAATGTTAATGTACCATTCTCGGTAGAGAATTCGAATCGCAAGGAAACTAAAGAGGCTAAATTGAATCTGGGTGCTATTGTGGCATTGGGTGCCTTTGGTGGTTTTGTCTTTTTGGCCGCCGTCATTACGACAATTGTCATTTTAGTACGCAGGTAAGATAATTTGACCTTTACCCCTGGTGATTTATTCCTAATATTATGCTACATAAATTGCACTCTTTTCTTGCTTCGCCGATTTCTTCAAGCACTGCCAAATTTCATGTATAAAGCTTATACATATTTTATTTTAAAATTTTAATTTTTTTTAAGAAAACTTGAGCTACGAAAGAAGATTTTAAGGCGACTGAACATTTCAGTAAACATATTTTATTTTTGTAAACTTACAAATTAATTATATGACAATTATAATTTTTAATTTTATTTGCATTCCAAAAAAAATGTAAAAGCCATTGGCAAATGTACATATTTTCAAATAATTTCCTTCATATCTGCCAGTTTTGGTTTTCAAATATGTACAGGTTTATGAATTCGAAAGTACTACGTGGCAACACCAATCGAAGTCACAAACCTCTACATATAAAATACTTTAACAACAGAATTGCCAGCAGTCAAACAAATTCAAAATATCAAAAGCATTCCCATATTTCATTACAATTGTCATCCGATTCCACAGCCATGCATTTGCCTTGCCTAAGCAAATGAAATTAAAAATGTTTTTTAATTGTCACTGCGAACAATTGAAATTCGTTTGCAGTTGCATTAGATAAAGTAATGCCAATTAAAATCCAATGCAAATTTAAAAAAAAAAAACAGCACTGATTCTCATCCGTCGAGAATATTCAAACAATTTGTTATCTAAAATCTACAAATTTTAATTTAGCTTTAAATGTAGTCCAGAATATTTTTGTTTTGGATATTTCGGTTCAAAGAAACTTAAGCGAATCACACACACATGAGCATGAGCTTGGTCGATATCATTTTATTTGACTGATGAATTTGAAAAAATATTGATAGTGATGCGAATAACTTCGATTACATTCTTATTTGGTATCAAGAAGGGCGGTAAACCAACAATACAATCACCGATAGCTGATGTTCATGCTCATGAATGACAAGTCTGTGGTTCGCTTAAGAGACAACTTAGTTGTCAGTTTAGAATGTTATATTCTTGTCAATAAAAGATTTGTCACACTAGTGAAATTATTCGTTGCATTGTGAAATGTTTTCATAGAGCGTAAGTTGACATAGAATGTAATTCACGTACCCAAAAATAATGCAATAACACAAAAAAATATTCGTCACCATAATGAATATGCTTCATCTCTGCGATGAATATGGTTTATTGCTCCGATGTAAAAGTTCAACGGCTCGAAATCAAAGAGACTATTGTACGATTACCGAAGTACCAAGTGCGCATAAAATGTCACCAGTCTCACCATCCTGCTGAAACCTTACGTTTTAAAATCGATATCCTCAATTTCTGGTCTCAAAAGTGGGTTCGCAATAGAGTGTCCAAAAACCCGGCTTTTTTTAAAAACCGTCAAAAAATTAGGTTTTCAAGAAACCTGTTTTCGGTTTTCAATTTTGGCACAAACCGGTGGAACCGGTTTTTCCCGATTTTTTATTTTAAATAAATGATGCTTTTTAAATTTCAACTGATATATATCAAATTTCAAATGGAAAGTTTAAATTACAATGGATGTGTTTTAAATTTCAAATAGAATTTTCAAATATGAATTGATATTTTTCCAAATTAAATTCATGTTTTTTTAAATTTCAATTGGAAATGGTGTAGTTCATCTAAGCGGATTTTTTGTAAGATAAAAGGAATTTCACTTTTTTAAAAAACAAAACTGTGCAAGATTGAAATTTAGAAAGCAATAAAATGATGGTCTGTTTTCGGATCTCGAATGAATAGTTAAGCGAACGAAAGTCAGTCACTCACACTCGACTCATATTGGGTTCATATAAGTCGACATTTTCGTTCGACTTTCTCAATCATAGACGAATTTAGTATAGACACATTTATTCCCTCAATAAATTAAACGTCATAGGTGTAGTTGCAAGTAAACATTGGATGGTGGAAAGCATGGGTTCAATAATACCAGATAGAGGCAATAGTACACACCGTTCAACAAAGGATCAACAACCGCATTTTGTGTTTTTGTGGCAAAATAGTTGTGTTAAATACAATACAAATGTATACCAACGATCAACGTTCTATACGAAAACGAAATGGAAAATGTAGTAAACAGTTCTTGTACCTTCACCTCCCGCAAGTCAATTTTTGTCGAAATTCTCGCATTTCCACAAACTGCCGACGAAGAGTGTGAAATGAAACGTCAGATAAGAGAGATAATAAGTCTGTTCGCGTTCTGGATAATTTGTACAAATTTGTACAAATTATTACTATTTCTTACTTGATAGTGTTCGTTTACACCAAAAAGCCAGTAACGAGAGAGCAAGAGAGAGATTATTTTGACAGTTCGATCATAGAGAACTTGCAAGTTTTTACTGGAGAAATTTTTGCCAGTAAGAATTTTCAAGTAATAACATATGTTTTAAAACATATGTTTTATGTAAACAAACAAAATTAGGACGTAGAAAGAATATAAAATAATAAATTTATCATTGGAATTTTAGTTTTTTTTTTTCACAAACCAGTGAGCTGTGCCCGCTCAAGTTATACACTCACTGATTGGGACTTACAGTTTTACACCTGTTCCGAACGGAATTTTGAGAAGCTTTTTCATGGCTAAATACTCGCTAGTGTCGCCGTCACTAAGCGAAGTAACCGCCGTCGAAAGAAATTTATGGTGGTCAGAGCAGGGATCGAACCCACGTTCTCATGCACAATAGCCGCGCATACTACCATTGCACCACCAATTTTTAAATAAAAAATAATAAAAAAAACAATCCGACGGAAGTTAAAAAAAACTTTGGTTTGAAACGGTCACTTTTGGTTTTGCAAAATTTGTGTTTTTTTAGTTGATTTTATTTCTGAATCGACCTTAATATTGTTATTTCGTTTTTGTTATTGTTATTAATATTGTTTAGTTCGAAAAAATACTTTGAAGCAAGACAAAATTTCAAAAACGCCAACAATTTAGAATCCCATAACTTGACAAATAAACGTCATACAAAAAAATTGGTGCTTGTTTACTTGAAGCAACATTTTCATAACAACTTGTTGGAAGTAGTTTAAGATACATTCTTTGGAAGTCGATAAAGTGTTTTTATTTCATTTCCAGAACTAGTGCAAAACTGGTTCTTCTAATATTTTCTGCTGGGAAGCTTACAAAAATTGATCAACATGATTTAAAAAAATCATCAAATCAGCAATGACGAAAAAATGTGAAAAAACAAGATCGTTTATTTAAAGATAATTTGCATTGCATCAATGAAATTTGACATCAATTTAAGGCAGAACTATTGATGCAACTTTCTCATTGTGCTGATGATCAATTAGTTTTTTGGGTGTACACTGTACATTTCCCGTCATCATCATCATATCCTCATATTACATTTGATTTTCTGTGTGCTTCCTTCTTTCTGTAGCACCTCGAACAGCAAACGGCGGCACAATGCAAAACATTTACCATATCCACCACCATCGTCATTACCACCATATTATATACCCAAATCGCGCTTGCGCTACATGCCCCCACCCACGACCATGATGTCGACGACCCAATTTAATGCGTCCACATTTGATGCGTCAAAATCCTATTTAGGCAGCAGCGAATATATAAGACCTCAACGGCTATATGATCACTATAGTATTAGTTCGAGTGTCAAGAAAGAATCACCGGCCTCACTGTGGCACAGTGGCATTTTGGCACTGCCATTTGATGATCAGAAATGGGGCAGACGTGAACTAAGCTCGTATGGTCGTAGTTATGCTACACGCGCGGGTATCTTTAGCAGCGAGCAGCAGCAAAAACAACAGCAACAACAACAGCTTAAGGATATGAAGGATATGACTGATAATGAGGATACTGCGAGTAAAAAGCATATAATGGATAGTGATTTATATTAGAAGGATACAAGCGGGAAATATCAATAATGCACAGTGCCAAAGAACCGACCGAAAAGACATAAAAGAAAAAGCATTTCCAAAAAACACTCACAAAATATTGAATCGAATCTATCAACTACTACTATATAACCTATAATTTAAGGGCCATATGATACCAAAAACCACAAATCTCACAATTGATTCAAATCATTTTTAATATTAAGAGAAACAAGTAAGCTGATTTCCGCCATAAAGTAAATAGTATATCTTAACCGATATCTTACACGTAACTATTTTTAAATGTGGTAACCATTTTAAGAACCAAAAACAAACAAAAAACAACAACAACAATTAATCCAAAACAACAACATAAACATAAACAACAATAAACTCCATAACATACAACAACAACATTTCAATTTTTGCAAATGCCGCCTGTTGCTGTTGCACGTGTGAAATGGGTCTTTAGCACGACGAACGAAAACAAGGGGTTAAGGTTTAATTTCTCTTGAAGTTGCACGTTGTATTTGTCAATAACTCATGTTTCTCTGCCTTTGTATGAATATATTGTAATGCTAACTCTCTTTTTTTAATAAGCTCTCACCCAGTAGTTCTCGTAGTTAGTCTCTGTCCGACTTAGAAGAAATGTTATAAATATGTATATAGAGGTGGAGAATGTTCACGAGAAAGCTTTCTTTAATGCTTAGAAAAATAAAAACTTTACTGCCTTTATTTCAAGAGATGGTTAATAAAAAAAAGCTCCTAGGCCCAAAAGCTAATGCTTGATAATGCTGCAGCTTTTTTAGCCATTCTCTGAGCTTATTTTTATCAACTGTTTCTTACCATAAACGATTTATATTTCAAGTTTTCATTTAACCTATTTTATTCTCCTTAAGCTTTAAAAAGCTTTCAATGAACATTCATATCATCGGATCATTTAAATACAGATAATAGTCAACAGAAAGATCCCTGAAATGCCGAATTGTTTTCTATTTTCTTTCAACAATTAAGGGCGAGTTTCACACTTGCCATTTAAAAGCTCACAGAAAACGTTTATATTAAATGGCATTTACCCTGCATTTACACGAGACAAGACAATTGAGAATATATATTAGTTACCGAATTTACTGTGTTCGAAAAATGAGAGACACTGTGGACATAGTGAGAGAAGTGTGAATGTATTAGTAAAAGAAGTGTGAATATATTGATATTGCATCGGCAAAACTGTCTCGTGTAAGCGCCAAATTAACCCGTCGTTTACACAAGACAGTTTTATGGAGACTATAGCAATACATTCACACTATTTTACTAATCCACTAACACTACTCTCATTGCCTTCGTCACTGTCTCTAAGTTTTTGAAGACAGTAAATTCTCCAAACGATTTGATGTACGTTCGGTGAAGTTTCGTTGTAATTTGCCAAAAAAAAAAGAGCGAAACAGACCGTACATTTTGGAAAATCGAAAACTGAAGTGTCTTTACAATTCTCTGGACGCCTACGTTGCACAAACGTTTTTCTCTTCTTTGACAACTAATACATATTCTCAATTGTCTTGTCCCATGTAAACGCAGGGTAAGTCACAAACATCTCCATTTAAATGCTAAGAGAAAAGCAGAGCACAATTGAAAGCATGTTCGGCCTTTATGACAGTGAACTTTTAAACGATTTAGGGCGAGTTTCACACTCGTCATTTAAAAGCTCACAGAAAATGTTCATATTCGGCCCTGTTCTGTTAACAGAATCCAGACAAACATAAAACGTTTCAGAATATTTGAGTTTCTGTAAATGATAAGTTTTGAATTACAATGCAAATGCCTTGTGATTTTAAAAACTTGCAATTCAGAATAAAAATATCTCATGTTGACTTGTAGACTTGATTCTGTATGCAGAACAGGGCCGATTAAATGGCATTTACCCTGCGTTTACACGAGAGAAGACAATTGAGAATAGATATTAGTTGTCAAATTTACTGTCTTTGAAAAATAAGTGTCACTGAGGAAAATGGTTAGAGAAGTGTGAATGGTATAGTAAAAAGTGTGAATATATTATGCTTCCGCAAAACTGTCTCGTGTAAACGCTAAATTAACCCGTCGTTTACACAAGACAGTTTTGTGGAGACGAAAGCAATACATTCACACTTTTCTAATAGCAAAACTGTCTCGTGTAAATGCCAAATTATCCCGTCGTTTACACAAGACAGTTTTGTGGAGACAAAAGCAATACATTCACACTTTTTTAATAATACACTAACACTTCTCTCATTGTCTTCGTCACTGTCTCTAATATTTCAAAGACAGTAAATTCGTCAAACGATTTTATGTTAGCGGCCAATTTGGTGAAGTTTCGTTGTAAAAGAACGAAACGTTAGCCAAAACACCGAGCCTTTTGGAAAAACGTAAATTGATAGCGCTTGCAAAAAAGTGTCTTTACAATTCTCTGGACGCATAAACGTTTTTCTCTTCTTTGACAACTAACATATATTCTCAATTGTCTTGTCCAGTGTAAACTCAGGGTAAATCACAAACATCTCCATTTAAATGGAGAATGGTTAAGAGAAAACCTGAGCATAATTGAAAGCATATTTGGCCTTTATGACACTGAACTTTTAAACGATTTAGGGCGAGTTTCACACTCGTCATTTAAAAGCTCAATTTAAAAGGTCACAGAAAATTTTCATATTAAATTAAATTTAAATAACAAACATCAGGCATTTAAATTCCATTTCAATGGAGAATTCTCAACCGTGAAACTGAGTATTATTGTGTCTGTAAATGTAATAAATGATCTTTGATTCCTAACTCTATTACAACTTCGTTTAATTCACTTCTCGAAATTTTTTTGTGGCTAACATTTGTTTATTAGAAAAAAAACCTTTCCTTATCTCCCTTGCACTTAAATTCTCAACACCACTCTGTTTGCTTTTATCTCTTGCAGAAATCGCACCACTCAACACTATCGTCATAGAGCTTCCCCTGATTGTAATACAGTTGCTTCTTTTGATAGCTCCACCTCTGGATCCCGCAATGGTTTAAATAGGTAAGTTATCGCTTAAGAAAAACAATTATTTTAAACAAAAGAAATTTTATATAAAGTAGAAAATTTAATGAAGAATATACAATGAAATGGTATAATAAGGGCGAGTTTCACACTCGTAATTTAAAATCTTTATGAAAAAGCTCGCAGAAAATGTTCATGTTAAATGACATTTAAATGAAAACCATTGGACATAGAAGTTCCATTTAAATGGATAATGGCTATCCGTGAAACTGAGCATTGATGCATTATTCTAATGAAAGCTTTGGCAGAAAACCTTCGAAAGCTTTAGATTTGTTCCATATAGTTTAAAACGTCGTCACTGCATCGCCAGCACCTTGCAATCTGTTTGGAATATAAAAAAGTATAGAAACTTTGTAAAAGTGTAGAAAGCTTTTGATAGATTATGGTAAACACATTAGGCTCAGACCACAACGGTTTTTTAGCGCTGGTTTTTAAAAGCTCTGTTGCCAAAACAAAAGCTCAACGTTTTGTACGCTTCCGCGAAAAAAAAGCTTAACGTCTGGGGTGTCACACTAGTGATTTGATAACGCGCGTTTCATGTGGAGAATAACAACAACACCCAAATCAAAACGACACATTAAGAGCGAGTTTCACACTCGACATTTAAAAGCTCCCAGAAAAATCTCATATTAAATGACAAACATGGGGCATTTAAAGTACATTTAAATGGAGAATTTTCAACTGTGAAACTGGCCATAAGTTATTCTGCTAAAGAAACAATGTGTTTTAACCCCTTGACGATCACAGGCAAGTATGTTTGCCCTAGGGTTTTTGGGCACATATATGTTGCAGATGGGCGTTAGAGCAAAAGTGTCCATGGGTGGTTTATAGAAGACGGTAGGGGCAATAGAGTGAAATAGACGTCAATTCCCTAACTGATCCGATTTAACCCCTATGAGCTATCAAATTGGGTCAAAAAGTGGTAGTTACTACAAAGGGATAAAAAAAAAAATGGTTTCCCATTACATCCCATGAAGGGACCGGGGAGAACTTCTCACAACCACTGAGCTGTGCGCTTTTCCAGTTTTCACTCACTGATTGGGACCTACTGTTTTACACCGATTCCGAACGGTATTTATACCACGTGTTGGAAAAATAGGCACACGTGAGAGAAATGTCAGGTACGTTTTGAGTCCATACCTTTTAAAAATACAATGTCGAATTTCAACGTGCTTACATTGACCGAACATATGTATGCTTGGCAAATATGTGTACCTGTTAACTAAAATGGAAAAAATGGACCAAAGACAAAAAAATTATTATATATGATTCGATCTGAAATTATTTGTTAGAAGAATATTATTCCATTTCCTATGAGCTTTGTATATAGATCAGGGGTTTATTTCTGTAATTAGAAAAAAAATTGCTTCCGTTTTTGCGACGTAGGTATTAATGGACCTGAGATCACGAAAATAATCAAAAAACTTAAATCGCTTCGGCCGAAAATGTATGGCCGCCAAAGGGTTAATAACAATAACCTCATCAACCAAACAAACACAAAGTCGATTAGTGGCGGAGAGGTTTTCATTGCACTCGCGTTGTAAAAACTCAACGTGTGATTTTTGTATGAAGCGCATTGTAAAGGGTTTTTTTTTTAAGTGCGATTGAAATTTAAATTGTAAAAAGTAACAAAAAATGTATCTTTAATCAAACAAATTTTTTTATTTGAAAGATCTAATATCTAATATGGAGCAAATTTCTTTTAGCAGCAAAATTTGATTTTTTTCGTTTTTTTTTCTTTTAAAAAAAAAAGTTTGCGGAAGTCCATATTTTTCGAAATATAGGTATCCAAAGCTTGAATGTATAAACGCGCATAACTCTGCCATTTGTTATCCTATCCTGATGAAATAAATTTCATTAAAAATGTAGTTTTAGAATCTGTAAGTGTGTATATAAAAATATTTCTTCTTATTTTGATCTGAAAGCATGGAGGGCCATTGAAAAAAACCTTTTTTAATCTCACTTTTGTGACAAAATAGTTTTTTTTCCCAAAAAAAAATTTTTACTAGACTCCCATGTAGAGAAGTCTTGAACCTTTTTTAAGTTATAATACGTAACAATAACTCTTCAAACACCGGAGACATTAAAGTTTAAAAAAAAGAAGAACCTATTGAATTAGTGTTTTCGGAAGAGGACGGTGAGGTGGAAGACGCCAACCCCTTAGGTTGAGGAAATAATATTTGTTTTTTTTTGGTTTTTTTATATATATTGAATATATAGGCAAACAAATTAAAACAAAACCCCAAAATTAAAGAAAAAGTAAAGAATGTGAGAGTTTGTCGATGTGTGGCAAAATCACGAGCGATTTTTTAGAAAAAAAATTTGTATTTTGGTGTGTAAAAACTACAACAAAGGACAACAGAAATAAAAGACAACAACACCAACAACAACAACGCCAAAAGACGACAACAACAAGTTGATTAAACCAAAAAGTGAGGTTAAAAAAATTTTTTAAATGAGCCATCAATGGGTTAATAATGGGTTAATATTTATATGCAGAGTTATAGAGTTTCATAAGGACTTGGCAATGATACATATTTCTATCTCCAGAAGTTGGACCTAGCGCGGAAAAAAAATTATTTTTCAACTCAGCGCAAAAGCCTTTACCGTTGGTAAAATTTTGGTGCAGATCTGATTCTGCTGCTAAAATAGTTTTATGCCTCTAATATCGCCGATGTTCAGAAAGGAACGCATTGTGAACGTCTAATATTGGGTCACTTTCTCGAACATTGCTGGCCGCATGTCACGAATAACACGAACAATTGTAGCCTCCAAGGCGTCAATTGTTGCTGGTTTATCAGCATAAACCAGTAAATTCACGTATGTAGCTCCACAGGAAATAATCGATCTGTGTCAAATCGCACGACCTTTGAGGCCAATTGACAATCTATTTCTCGAAATCAACTTATAGGCAAATTATGATTTCAATAAATCGATGGTTGCAGTATCTGTATGGCACGTAGCGCCATCCTGTTGAAAGCACATCTTGCCCGGATCAATTTTATCCATATTTCCAAACAAAAAATCATTGATCCTCATTGAAATCATTGAACGGTGCAATTTCCTGGATGTAATGGAGTCTGTAGGGTCCGTTGTGGATTGGTCTCGCTCCTTGTGCCGCAATTTTGATTATTAACAAACCTGTTAAAGCCAAAAATAAGCCTCATCGCTGAACACAATTTTGCGGTAAAACATCGGGTCAGTTTCCAGCTGCTCTAGAACCCAATTAGCGAAAGAATGACGCATATGATGGTCTCGTGGTTTTAATTTCAGCACCAGCTGGATCTTATACTGTACTTTTCGTAGAAAAGTTCTTTTTAATAGTTGATGACCTTAAACCGGAAAATTGTTAAATGATGGCCGGTTTGACAGTTGAAAATTCTCGATTTAAATGAACTTTAAATGCCCGATGCTTGTCATTTAATATGAAAATTTTCTGTGAGCTTTTAAAAAATAAAATGATCGAATAATTATAACTTGAAAGGAAACATTTACCATACTGTTATATCTCCTTCAAAACTATGTAAGCTTTTTTCTCATGATTTTTTTACGTGGTTATTTTTGTGTATAATAAAAAAAGCTTTAAGCACGTCCTTAAACAATGCGGCAGCCGTGCGGAAATCTTTTCCTTCCAAAATCGTGATTTTGTGATTTCCGCACGTAAGCCGCATTGGTTTGGATCGTGACTTATTCGCAAGCTGGGAATGCACATCGTCTCCTATGAGCTTTAA
Source organism: Phaonia tiefii (assembly GCA_963931995.1). Classification (NCBI taxonomy): domain Eukaryota; kingdom Metazoa; phylum Arthropoda; class Insecta; order Diptera; family Muscidae; genus Phaonia; species Phaonia tiefii. The sequence continues at coordinate 234,099,730 of OZ008370.1, forward strand.
TGCGCATTGTGGGATATTGAACAGCTTTTGAGCTTTAAATTTTTTCCAAAGTTTTCTGATAGCTTTTTCACCTTGTTAAATATTCCTTAAATCTACGAAAAATATTTTCAACTTACCCAACTCACATTGTCTTCTTCGCTTATCGATGCAATTTGTAGGAGATCAAACTGCTAATCTTTTCTCCTTGATGAAAAGCTATTTACTTATAAGCTATTATTTGAATTTATTGTATATGTTTAAAATTAAAAGCTTTTTAAGTAAGCTCACAAGGTATATGGATTTTTTTGGCCAGTAATGGGAATCGTAGGAAACCACGCAGCAGCTTTCAAATTATTCTATGACGTTGACATTGGAGGTCATGTCATTCAGTCATTTCCGAATGATTTATTTTGTTGCCTGATGGCCAGTTTCACAGTCGAAAATTCTCAAATTAAATGGATTTTAAATGGCCGACGATTGTCATTTAATATGCAAATTTTCTGAGAGCTTTTAAAATGAGCTTTTAAGTGAGGAGTGTGAAACTCGCCCCTAATGAAACATCTCCGCGTAATAACTAAATAAGTTTTTACTAATGAGCTTTTAATAAATGTATTTTAGTTGTGAAATATAAAAAGCTTTTTTGAAAGCCAACATGGTGCATCGTCTTCTTCGAGATGTAATAAAAATTGAATCACTGATTGCAGAAACCACATGAGACGTGGTTTCTGCAATCAGGGATTCAATTACAGAAGAGCAAACAGCTTTTGGACTTTACATTTGTTTTACAGTAAGCTATTGACACTACATCGTTCTATAATAAAAGGTGTCTCAGTAAGAATGCACAGTTTTGATTTTTTTATGGGATTGTAAAGAAAACATGTTCCGATTAAGTATGGAATAAAATATGCGTCAAATGGGCCGTACGGCTCTGATGACAGGCCATTACTGTTTTCATGAAATTTTCCATGACTTTTTCACAGAGATGTGACTGTGTCTCACCGATGACGGCTTGGATTTCGGATTTGAGCTCAGGAGTAGTTTCTGGTGTATTCGCATAAACCCGGGATTTCACCAAACCCCAAAGAAAGAAATCGCACGGCGTTAAACCACATGATCTTGGTGGCCAGTTGACATCAGAATTTCTTGAGATAATTTCTTCTGGAAATCGTTGCTGCAGTAAATCGATTGTTTCATGCGCCGTGTGGCAGGTAGCGACATCTTGCTGAAACCATGTACGTCCAGTTCCATGCCGTCCAATTGAGCCCACAAGGACCCCGTTATCATGTTCCTGTAACGAATGCCGTTCACAGTCACAGCAATTTCGGTCTCATCTTTAAAACAGTAAGGCCCAATCATGCTCCCTGACCAAAATCCGCACCAATCAGTTGCCGCGTTGTGGGTGCATTTGTTTCTCATGGATTGCATGAAGATTTTCTGAGCCCCAAATTTGACAATTTTGTGTAATCACGAAGCTATTCAGATGGAAATTCGCTTCATCGGGGAAGATGATTTTTTTTGAAAAATTGACTTCACTTTGCACCGTTACCCATTGAACGAATTGCCGGCATTTTACATGGTCTGTTGCTTTGAGCTCCCGAGTAAGCTGAATTTTGTACGCAAGAAGGATGAGGTCTCTTGTCAAAATTCGCTGCGTAGTGCTTCGTGAATTGTGAAGTTGTTGAGAACAATACCGAATTGATGTTTTCAGGTTTTCGGCGACACTCTCGTTTACAGCGGCAATGTTTTCAAGACAGGAGTCTTATCGACCATATCCGACCCAATTTCTTCAAATTTTTTGACCCCTCTTCGAATTGTTGACACATTAGGTGCACTTTCTCGAATGAAAATTCTTCGAAGTTTGCGAGTGGTCTCAGCACAACTTTCCAAATTTTTGTAATAAGTTTTCACAGTTAGACCGCGTTGTCTTTCGTAAAGTGTTTCATTTTGAATAACACTATGCACCAGTGGGTTTCCGGCCTCAACCAAACCAAAAAATTGTGAAAGTACTTGGACGTGGTATCACCAAACCCCGCTCGGGTTTGCCCCTATACGTAACAATTTTTTTTACAGGGCGAAGATAATTTTGGAGGTGGGTCAGAGCCCTATTTCAGATTTTACTTCAATAAATCCTAAACAGCTTGAAATATTGCATTACAGCCTTTGACATTATTGTAGCTATTTTCCTATTTCACAATTCCCTCTAATATATTTCTAAGGAAAAGTACACTCTTAATCGATTATTTCACCAAACGTCATGAAAAATTGTATATATTTTATATTTATTTTATTTATTTTTTTACAAAATTACAAATTGATATCTTGTTGTAGTGTTGTTGTAGTGCTTAATATACTTAACAATATTCTCAAATACACTAATGAACAAAAATTACATTTTGGAATCCAAAATGATTGTACCAATTCAGAAATTTAAAATTTTTTAAAATTTTCGCTAATAATTTCTATACTATTAATACAGGAATGTAATAATGTTCTCCAAGGTTGTACAACTTAAGGTTTTCGACAAAATTGCCAAATACATCAACGTACTACAATGTCGTACAAAATGTCAAAAATTTAAAATTTCTAAATTGGTACAATCATTTTGGAACCCAATATGTAATTTTTGTTCATTAGTGTATTTGACAATATTGTCAAGTATATTAAGCACTACAACTTTCTAGAATATATCAATTTGTAATTTCGTTAATATTGAATACATATAGGTGAATATTTAAAGAATATGGTTAAACTCAGCACTTCTACACCAATTATGGAGCTCTAAATATAATTTTTGTTGATTAGTGTATTTAGAAAAGTTATCAAGAAATTTATAAGCTACCATTCGTTTGAAGACAGGTATCGCAATTATTTACCGTTAGGCAAGAAATGTCAAACATATAAAATATGTGCAATTTTTCATGACGTTTCGTGAAATAATCGATTAACAGTGTACTTTTCCTTAGAAATATATTAGAGGGAATTGTGAAATAGGAAAATAGCTACAATATTGTCTAAGGTTGTAATATAATATTTCAAGCTGTTTAGTATTTATGGTACCACGTCCAATTACTTTCACAATTTTTTGGTTTGGTTGAGGCCCAAAACAAATTCCTTTCATTTGTGTCACAGTGTAATGGGAATAAGCATAGTATGTGACAGCTGTCAAATTTCAGAATTGCTACTTGCACAAAAAATAGTGACACTAAATTTAAAAAGTGCAATCTTACTGAGACACCCTAGTACATCAAAAGTTGCTGGTATAGGATTTCTGTTAATTTTTTTAACTGATGATATATCTCCTTCACGACTATTGAGCTTTTATCTTCTAATGCGCTTTAATTAAATACATTTTAAACGTCTCTCTCTCTCTCTCTCTTTACCTGGATGAAATTTCTATTGCAAATATTGATACATACATATACAACAAAGCTTTCAATGTTAATTTTTGTAATAATTTCAGATATTACCGTCAAGCTTGGGAAAATCTTCATGAATCTGCCTCGAAAAATAGTTCGCACAATGCATTGCGTCGCAAGGAGACCTTAGACCCACCGAGCATGACCAGATCTAGAGATAATCTAAGGGAGAACATGCAAAGATCTAGAGACAACTTAGATCGGTAGGTGGTGTGGAAAAGGATTTTTTTTTTAAAGATATTAACATTTTCAAGAACATGTTTCTTTATAATTTCAGCGTTGGACGTGACAATTATGGTATGCGTGATAACTCGGAAATGGTCGTTTCGGATGTCTGTTTAAAAGGTAATGTGGAAAGCAGGGAATGACCAGCTTTAACTATACTATATTAACTTCTAAAGACTGATTTATACAAGGTGGTTTAGTCACGACTGAACAAATTTCACCAGCGTATTCCTTAGTTCATTTCATGAAAATATGTCCATCTACGGCCAACCCCGAAATGAATGCAAGGGGGCGAAATGGCAGCGGTTTGAAAATTTTCGGATTGGTGGTCGAAGGGTACTAGGGTAAATTTGCTAAGTTCTGAACCAGTGGTCGGATTTTTTTGTTTTTTTTTTTTGGAAAGGCCTTTAAGAGACCTTTCAGAATCATTAAAAAAGTGAAAGCGCCGAGATACGGAGCTTTAAAAAAAATTGGAAAAATAGACAAGAACGTGCACATATCCTCAATTTTCTCATCCAGATGACAGATAACTTATGTTTTTAACAATAACAATAACCTTAACAATAGCCCTATCTCTTACCTTTTCAAAATTACATAAACGAAGCCCAGAGGTCTTACCGTTCCAAAGTTATGACTATTTGAATGAAATGGAAATTTTTTGTTTCTTTTTTGGAAGAGAAATAATAGCACAATATTTATTTCCGCATCTCTGCGATTTCACTTTTTTTATAATTCTCAAAAACAATCCGAACTCTAGTTCAGAACTTAGCAATTTTACCCTAGTACCCTCCGACCACCAATCCGAAAATTTTCAAACCGCTGCCATTTCGCCACCTTGCATTTATTTCGGGGATGGCCGGAGATGGACATATTTTCATGAAATGAGCCAAGGAATACGCTTTGGCCAGTCGTGACTGAACCACCCTGTATTTTAGTCTAGAAACCAATTTTTTTCAGCTTTGGCAGAATTAAAATTATTATTATATTTATTATCATAATGGAACTAACAATGAAAACTTTTATTTCCCCCTTTCACTTAGAAAAGAAACGTCACCATCATCATCACCACAAAAACGGTTCTTCACGCAATGGTGAATTTCGTGATCATTCGGCGGGTAGACGGGACCATCATCGACACAGTGGAGGTCATTATTGACCAACTATGATCATAACCATCAATGTAGAGCAATAATTAAGCGTTAAACCTTTATAAACGGGATGCAATAATCACAAACTAAGAAAAGAAACTTACAACAAAATCCATAAAAACAACGAAACAATTAATTAGTTATTTTATGTTTATACTGCATTAGAGTTTAAGTTTTAGGTAATAAGATGACCCTAAGGTCCCTATTTCACTATCCCAAAAATGAAAACAGAACAACCCCAAACAAAAAACACAAAGTCAATAGAATTTTTTCTATAATTTAAAAAAAAAACAACTGAAACATGAATTAGCAAATAAGTCCTGCCAAAAAAAATTTAAAGTTTAAATTTGAAAAGAAATGAAAAAAAAACATTTGAAAGCTTAAAAAGCTTTAAAGTTAATTTAAGAAAAATGCTTTATATACCAAGTATTTGGGAGAGCAATAAAAACTTGTTAACAAAGAGAGCATATTTGTTTCCTCTTTCAACTGGTAAATGTAAAGCCTTTTTCTCTTAAAAAAAATTTAAAGCTTTATTTGCATTAAAAATTTATCCAAATTCCAAAATTTGTTTGTTTTTATTAATTATGAATGACTTGGTTTAGTTTATGATTGAACGTTTTGTTACAAACTGCCCACAGTTTTTAAGCTAAATCGATTTATTCATAAAATGTATTGTGAAAATTTTATGAATTTGGAGAGAAACGCGTATTTGTGTGCCATTGCTGGCATCTAATAAATTCACATTCAATATTATTATTATTATTATTTCACTCGTTTCTTTAGTCTACTCCTATTTTTTGTTTGTTTCAAACTCCTATTGGCATTAACTATTTATATGTAAAATTAAGTCAAAGCATTAGTAACTCTTCTTTTTCTGTATAGAAAAGTAACATTAAAGCATTTCCATTTTGTATTTAATGGAAAATCATACGAAATATAATCTTAATTTGTTTCTAATTTTTGTAAATAATAAATTATTTATATAATATGACAATATAAAGATATAAAATACTAATTTTCAATATAAAATAAAAAAAAACACAATATAAAATCGAAGCCCTGGTGTTTAAATTTTTTCGTAAGTGGTTTAAAAAATTATAATATAGAATCTAAAATAACAAATTTAATATATGTAGGTACATTAGGGCGGGTTAATTTTGAAGCGTATAGCAAAAACGTAATCTACAGGTGATTTTGAGAAAGTTTGCTCAAGAGACCATAGCTCTAAGTCGGATCTGGAGCCCCCCAAAATTTCAAAATAGATATTTTTCCATATATACATAGAATAATTTAATTAAATGCGTCATAAAATCGGATAAGATTATAGTAGATTTCTCAATGTGGGCTTGTTTGAAAGGTATTTTTATCACCTTTCAGAATCTGTATTGATACCAATATTTTTTTTTATGTTTAGTAGAGATATTAGGAATTTTTTGTAGAAAAATAGCCTAATATTAACTTTTAACCAATAAATTCTGAATTTTCTTCGATTTTTTTCGAGATTTTTTTTGCAGATTATGAGAGATCAGATAATTTCCAACAACTTTTATTACGATCAATTTTTTTGTTTTCGAACTCCTTTTTGTAGGAAAATCGATCTGAAAAAATTAACATTTTCAAGGTTTCAACAAAAAAAAACACTATTAACACTAATATCTATTTTGAAAATTTGGGGGGCTCCAAATCCGACTTAGAGCTATGGTCTCTTGAGCAAAATTTCTCAGAATCACCTATAGATTACGTTTTTGCTATACGCTTCATCAAAAAAAAATCGTTCCATACAATTTGACCCGCCCTAAGGTATATACACTGAACGGAAAAGCATCGTCCCACGGATGAAAATGTTCATCACCCCAACAACTTTTGTCATCGAAAGTGAGCTAGCGTAACGTTTCATTCCCGCTATGAAAATGTGTTCATCAACTGCAAATTGTTGGTTACTGTGGTGAAAGTATGGTTGTTGCTGCAATGAATTTGCTTCATTATTGTCACGAATTTGTTTCGCTGCTGCAATGTATTTGTTTCATTGTTGCAATGAATAAGTATCGTTCTTGCAGAAATTTATTTCATTTCTGCAATAAATTTGTTTCATTACAGCAATGAATTTGTTTGAATTTGCTGCTATGAATTTGTTTCATTTGTGCAACGAATTTGAGTCACTGTTGCAATGAATTTGTTTCATTACTACAATGGTTTTGTTTCATTGCTGTAATGAATGTTTTGTAGTGTGTTTGAAATTTTTTATTGACAATACATAAATACACTGTTAGTACTACGTTGCAGGGGTTTTGATAACAATTTTTTGAATTTTTGTTTCGAAAATGGTTAAATTTGGTTAATAGATTATATTCATTCCATGTTGAAACACTCGTCTGGAGAAGATTGGTAGTCGAAGGACCGTCGTATTCAGGTCCTGCAATTAAAAACAAATATGAGGAATTTATTATTAAGATTCCTTGTTAAAATATGTACATGAACATAAGCACTACTCCCCTATGCTATACTCCTTTAACATAGTACCACATCATTGTTTCCGTAAATCTTGCAATTGTTGTAGTGTTGAGGGTTCTGATATTCAATTGTAGCTCCAAATCTCCCCAGCATTAAGCCAGTGTGATCGCTCTGCAAGCATTTTCTTCAACTGCTCTTTTATTTATTTTATCCAAATTTTTAAAGTTGCGATTGGATTCATTTGATTGTACTACGTTGAGTTGATTTTTTTTATGCTCGTCGTACTTGAAACAATTTGTTGACTTCGACTGCCCGCACAAATGTACATATGTATGCCGTTTTTTTCTGAATCCCAATTCCAACAGAACGGAACAGGCGCGACCGAATTATGATTAGAACACGAACATTTTGTTGCGATTTGTACCGTCACACTAATATTGACCTACATATTTCAGGGTAGTTTATCTGCTATCGATGCGTCACTTTCTTTGCTGTCGTGTTGCTCCTTGTATTCTGTTTATTTATCTATTTGATTTATAGATTCGCAAGTTACACAAATGATCACAGCCAACACATATTCACACAATTTAGTTTTCACAATAAAAGATTATTACTACTAACTAACTAATTAGTATGTTTTAACAAATTTATTTAAATTTATGCGAAAGAACAGATTTAAGGTGTGTACGTGACCCACCACTCACGCTCACCATTTTCTCTTGTTAGCCTATATTTTACGCTCGCTCATTTTTCCGACTTAGTTTCGTAACAATAACGAAATTGTTTCGTCAACTAAAAATGTTGACAAACCTCCAAAATAAATACATAATAAATATAAACTATAAAAAGTAAGAGATAAACCAAATATCAGTAGTTTAGAACTCATGCCTTTACTGTTTTTTAATCTTCAACCCATTTTTCTACAAAATTCTAATTAAATATAATTGTTGCAGAAACGAAAAGTAAGTGGTTACAGCAATGAAATCAAAAATTGTCAATGAAGTCACGTATGAAATTTTTCGTTGCAGCGACTACCAAATTGCCGGATATACGACACTTTTCACTATAAGAACGTAAAAACATTAACGAAAATGTTGCGTTTTTCTTTCAGTGTAGGGTGGGCCATGTAAAATTTATATTTTGAACCCCACGTTATTTCAAAGCAGATGAGCAATTTGATAGATTACACTGTTGCACACGCTGAAAAAAAACGGCCTCTGAAACATATTCTCCCAAACAAATTCTGCAGGAGCCATGTATATATTTGCAACACACTTCAAACATTCCAAACTTACTTGTGTTTAAATACAAACAGTATCATGTTTACTGGCAAACGTGTATGCTTTTAGGTGGACACATATGCGTTCTTCACCTCAAACTTCCATGTACTTATGGACGTCGAAGAATTCGCGCGATTCCCCCAAACCTCCATATTCATATTTTGTATTTCCTTCCAAACATAATAATATTTAGAAACGAATTTTGTTTTGATTTGAATAGATATGTTTTATTTAATATAATTAATTTTATCAATATAAATCCACATTTATAAATAATTAATACAAAAAAATAATAGATTTAAAACGTCCCTTCTTACATTTACTGGCATTGAATGCATTATTTGTTTTTTTGTCATGAAATAAGAATCTGCTGTTCTGTTGCTTCTGCTTTCTTTGTTGTCTCTCACGTTTTTGTTTTCAGAAGGTTTCAGCTATGCGTAAGTTATCACTATGCGTTGGTACTCAAACAAGATATTTAGATACAAATTAAGTTCATGCAAGCCAAGCGCGGATTCATTACTTGTGTTTTTTTTTAGTACACTTATTTTACAAATGGTCCGCCGTTCCGGTTTTCTTAGTAAAGGCTCGGACAGCAAAGGGCTTCATATTGTTTCCCTTTCCAGTTTCTATCCTCAAAATCGTTTCTCGCTTTGGTAGCACACATACACGTATACGAAACACATACGCAAAAACCAAAGTAACATCACTTCGTTTAATATTTTTTCACATATCAAGCGCTTTTGATATCCCCTGTCCGATGAACCATTGATGACTGAATACATGAAACTAAAATGCAGTGCATCAGGCAAAATAAAAAACACTTCATCTGCAATTTACATGCACATTCAGGAATATTTATGACTCACTGACTGAGAGAATAATGCAAAAATACAGATAAACACTTACAAGATAGACACCCTCGTTGTCCCTCATTTATTCTGTTGCTCTCGAGAGAGCATAGACAATGCAACAAACACAGCTGTATTTGTATCAGAAAAATAAATACGTGTGAAACCTAAATACGTACGCATATTAATCATTGTGTCTGAAACATTTAAAGTTGAATAGCAAACACAATGTGTCTGGACACAAGAATATTATATTTGAGATAAGCTCCAAACACATGTTATATTTGCATCCAAACAACAAAAAAATAGAGATTTTTCAGCGTGTAGAATTAATATTGGCCATGGAAACAGGACTGTACGTGAAAGTTTCTGATAACCATTCACTTGGGAGTGGCCAGAATATATTCCTTCATTGGGCAGTCCAAGCAGCTCACTACTTCCACGCAGTATGTCCTGGCCAATGGCTTTTTCAGAAATCTCCGTTAGCTAGATAGAGTGAGAAGCGAAACAAATGAATTGCCTGATTGGTTATGCGATCACGGATATGTCTCAGGTTTAGTAGGTGACTGATGTCACTGAAGCTGATCAAGCTATCGGGCATATTCTTTTGTCCTTAGATGGTGGATGAGCCAAACATATGGGCCAACAGCGGATAGAAACCAAAAGAAGAAAATCCAGGTTCGACATATTGCATTCTGGTCAGCGTCTGACCCATAATGGGCGGCTGCAATCCTGGCAGTAGGTAAAATGTAAAAACCCGGTGGACTGGATTTATCTCCCACCCCCATTCATAATGGCAGTGAATATAGGAAAACGAAAAGAAAACACAAACAACCCCTATTTGTTGACGAACCCCGCAAACGTTATAAGGATCACGACTTACGGATATGTACCTGGAATGTGAGAACTTTATATAGATCCGGTACAAGTATCCAATTTGTAGATGTTATAAGGCTGACACTACCGCAATCCAGGAAATGCGATGGACAGGGCATGGCTGCACAAGCAAAGGAAACTGCGACATATGCTTGTTGGAATGAGAAAAAACATGAATTTGGTTAAGGATTTGTAGTTGGCAAAAAACTGCGACATCTAGTCTCTAGGTTCAATCCTGTGAGTGAGCGTATAGTCACAATCCGCATAAAAGCGAAATATTTTTATATTTCCCTAATTTGTGTGCATGCCCCGACAGAAGAGAAAGATGATGATGCCAAAGACATATTCTATGAGCTCCTAGAGGAAACGTATGACCGCTGCCCTGGCCATGACATTAAGATTGTACTAAGAGATTTTAATGCTAAAGTAGGCATGGAGAATGTGTTTCATCCAACTATTGGCAATTTCGGTCTACATGCTGACAGTTCCGAATACGGTATGAGACTGATTGACTTTGCCGCGGTAAAACACATGGTCATTAGTGGTACAAGATTCCACAAGACTACTTGGGTATCTCCTTATCAAAGGACGAAGAACCAAATTGATCACGTGGTAATTGATGGATGGCACTCATCCAGTATAATGGACGTACGAGTGGTCAGAGTTGCTATCAAGTATAATGTGCGAAAAACTAAAACCAATTATGGCTGACCTGATGTGACCATGCCAGTGTGGCTTTAGGCCTGGAAAATCGACAACTGACCAGATTTTCCTGCTACGCCAAATCCTGGAGAAGACCCACGAAAAACAAATCGACACCTATCATCTATTTGTCGATTTTAAAGCGGCCTTCGATAGCCCGATACGGGAGAAACTCTACGAAGCAATGTCTGAGCTTGGTATTTCTGCAAAACTCATACGCCTTTGAAGAATGACCTTGACGAACACCAACTCCGCAGTGAAAGTTGGTAAGGATCTTACCGAACCTTTCGAAACATTTCGAAACCAAGCGAGGCCTCAGGCAAGGCGACACCCTATCGTGCGATCTCTTTAACATCTTAATGCAGGTCAGAATGAGAAAAGCTGCAGTCAATATGAATAAAACCATCAGCAGCAAGAGTCACATGCTGCTCGCGTATGCTGATGATATCGATATCATTGGGCGCACAATTAGAGAAGTTACTGCGGTGTTTTCGAGAATTGAGAAGGAATCAGCAAAAGTGGGTATGAAAGTAAGTGAGGACAAGACAAAATTAATGGTTTCAACGAGCAGGGCCTCCACACAATTAGACCAAATATGGCGAAATATGTTATCTTCGTTTTGTAAGGTCTGACGCTCAAATAAGAGTTTGAAATAGTGTCAATATTTTCAGAGCGTAAATAAATTCCTATTTATTCTGCCGTTTTATTGGTCCTTTTTTATTTTATTATACAAGCCCAAGACCATTCTGTATCCCCATAAATAGAGATATAGTTTTTTATAAAAGAAGAAGAATAAAAGAAGAAGAAGAAACCGTATAGCTATGTGAGATCTGGTCACAGATCTTCATCAGATGGAAAGAAGTTTTTTGCAAATGTTTTCTTGAGTGTTTGCTTGCGAATTTTTCGAACACTTGCATAGTGTAGAATTCACCATTGAAATGAGTTTCGTTTGCATTTAGTTTGATGAATTTTTCAAAAGTAGCATTCCAAACAACCGCTGATTTAAACTTGATATTAACGCGATACCAACAATTCTACATTTTTGAACTTTTTGATGTGTTAACATCTCTGTCAAAGTGAACACATGCAAACAACATACAGCGTTAACATCACATACATACGTGGTTGTTGTACAACAATAGTGTCTGCGTGAAAATAAGTATGACGGTATTGATGTAGCGGCAGCGAACAAGCAAGCTGGTCGTCATCGCCAAAGAGTATTGAATAGTATAGAGAACTCGTGGCCGTCGGTGGTGCAATGGTTAGTGTGCGCGGCTCTTGTACATGAGATCCTGGGTTCGAACCATGCTCTGACCACCTTCAAATTTCTGTCGGCGGCGGTCACCTCGCATAGTGATGGCGACACTATCGAGTATATACCGTTCGGAATCGGTGTAAAACTGTAGGTCCCAATCAGTGAGTGAAAAATGGAAGGCGCACTGCTCAGTGATTGCGAGAAGTTCTCCCCGGTCCCTTCATGGGATGTAATGGGAAACCATTTATTTATTTAGTTTTATAGAGAACTCAAGGAATGAATTGTATGACTCAAAAGTACTGGCGACATTTGGCGAATGATTCAAAACGTATTACTCTCTTTTTGTCATAACTTGGTCCATTGAAACATTTGCATTTTGAAACATTTATGCTGGTTGTATTGTTTTATGTAATAACATTGTCGAAATGGTGCACTTATATTGAGATATACTATAACGTTTATGCTCTTTTACTCAGACTCTCTACATGAGAGCGGAAAAGAGTGCAATAAGTTCTCTATACTATTCAATACTTTTTGTCGTCGCCCTGTTTATGACAAAATAAAAGAAATTATTTCAGTGAGAGAAATATTGCTTTGTATTCAGTTGTACACCAGCATTCAGACAAGCAGGTCGTCATCGCTTTGTTTATGAAAAAACAAAAACAATTATGTCAGTGAGCTAAATATTGCTTTATTTACTTTAACAATATTACATCTAATGTTAAAGCAGATCTAAGAAAAAAGAAAGTGCAATAGCAGAAGAGACTTCAGCACAAAAACTTTTCTTTTTTTATTTAACAATATAACATTTACTAACGTGTTCATACAATTCGAACAGGTACCGTGTAACAAAAAGGTGTTAACACATCGCCCGTGTGTTCGAACACTCATTGATTTTTTTTAAATTCATTTATTTTTATATTTATTTCTACATTCATTTATAAAATTTCTCTAATTTTCATTATTTTCAATTGTCACCAATTTCGACTCTCTTTTATTTGTATGCGCCTCGAATAATTATAAGACAGCAAAAATAGTAAACATCGATACAGATGATGGAACATTGTATTTGAAACACACAAAATATCAAAACATTTTGATATTTGAGGAACCAAAAATGAAACGATGGAACGTTAAGTGGAACATGACCATGTTTCTACTAATGTTCCCTTGTGGGTAGGCAGCATAATATTTCCTTTTAGAATTTTCAACGTTAGGTTCGAAATACATAGGATTCTATTCTCGTAACCGAATTGAAAATGTATACGGTTGTATAAACAACATTCATGAGAAATTCGGTTACAGCAAGCGAATTGACGCCAAATTCAGTCATTGTAACCGACTTACGGATAAATTCGGTTCTTCCAACAGAATTGATACCCAATTCCATAATTGCAAGCGAATTGATAACAAATTATGTTGCTGCACATGAATTGATGAAACATTAGTGGTCTACATGAAAGCTCGGAAGAACCTCGTAAACTCGAAAACATCGTAAACTTGCACAGCAAACGTCAAAACAAACAAATTTCCCATACAAAGCGACTTGCTCAAAAGTGGAAAGTTTTCGAGCCAAATTTGCTGCGCAAACGTGGGATGGAGAAACGTGTAAACTTTTGACATTTCGTTGTCATCTGACTAGGATGGATAAATAAGGTGATAGCACTAGAACAGTAGAAAAAGTACACATACATAATACATGCAATTGCTACTGCTACCACCTTATGTATCCATCTTGGTCAGCTGATATGGTTTTGAGCACAACTACGCTGAGCAACTTTACCTGGTGCCTCATGCAACGGTGCGAGGGAAACTTGCGCTGAGCAAAAGTTCTCGGCCTTCACGTTTGCATGAATGCCGCTATTATGTTTTTGCAACCGCATTTGATACTAATTTCAGTTGTAGCATCCGAATTAGTTCCAACCTTGGTTGCTGCAACAGAAATTGTAGGAAATTTAGTTGACAGGACGAATATGATTGAAGATTCAGTTGTCCGAACTGATTCGGTTGTGGCAACTGCAATTCAGTGACAACAGCCAAATTTACGGTTGCTATAACCTCTTTTCAAACTAATTGGTTCCCTGAATATATATGATATAATTTTACGAATCAATGGGAGGGAGTTTGTTTGTGTGCATCATAGTCGCTGAACTATTGGGCCGATTCATATTTTACTCTAAAATATATTATCAAAAATTTCAAATCCAAAGTCTAAGATTAACATTTAAAAAATACATTTAAATTCCACAATTATATACCAAAGCGAAATTTAAAAGTTAAGTCAAGAATTCTACACTGAAAGAAATGCGCTTCATAGCATCAATGAATGGGTTACATTAATGGGTTTACATTGATGCAATGAAAAGTTTCTTTGATGCTATGAAATGTTACATTACTTCAATGAACTCCTTCATTGCTGCAGTTTTTGAATTTGTGGATCGTCATTAATGCTAAGAAACCTTTTACATTGATGGAATGAAATATGTTTTTCATGTAAATATGGGAAACTATAGAGAAAACTTGCAGACATGTTATCGACATTGTAAAGTAGAATCTATTAAATAGGCCATTCTTTACATTACACTCATTTTATTGAATTTTAAAATATTTTTTCTAAAAAAGCAATAATTACACATCTTTCTTTAATATAATGTACCATTTCATTAATTTTGAACGATTCATTACTTTGGTTAAAGGATAATATGTACGATTTGTATAAATGTTTATTTATGTTTATTTATTTATTATGTATGTATGGATGTATTATTTATGTATGTATGTATGTACAGTAGCTGTGACACAATATATGAGTGCCAGTATGAGATAAGGAATAAATAAGAAAAAAATAAAAGGCTGAAATGCAGAATCCCGCGCCATTTTAAAAAACCGAAAATCGAGCAAAATAAGGGGATTTCAAAAACCAAAATTTTTTTGCCGGCCGGACCTATTGGAACCCGCTGGTCCAAAAAATTTCCAAAAATGAAAAAATTCCGAAATCCAAAATTTGAAACAGAGATATTCCTCTCCCTGGCCCGTCCCAGAAAACCTAATAATCGTGCCACAAAAAGCCCGAACTTTGGAAGCCCATAACTCCTAAAATAGGGATTCTCCCTAACTTTTGCATTTTTAAAATCTTAAAATCGTGTGTTAAAATTGCATTTAGTTATGGAAACATATTCATACCATGAATGAAGCCGGTTCATACCATCAATGAAACCAGTTCATACTATCAATGAAACCTATTCATACTAACTATGAAACTTGATCATACCATCAATGAAATGTGTTATACCATCAATGAAATATGTTCATACAATCATCATAACATCAATGACTATATTTCATTACATCAATGAAACGGTTTATAATATCAATGTCACATTTTTCTTTAATACCAATGATAATGTTCCATTACGGTTAGAAAGTTTATATTAATTTCAGGTCTATGAAACATTTTTCGTTTAATGTAACATTGTTCATAGCATTAATGAAGCCCGACATTGGCTCAAAAACAATGACACTTTTCATTGATGAACTGTAAGAATTCATTAATTGTATGAAGGTTTTTCCTTCAGTGTTGTAACTCCACCTGGTGTAAGTTAATTTTCGTCTAATACGTATCTCTCATTTGCACAAACCTACGACGATGAGTGTGAAATGAAACGCCAGATGAGAGAATAAAATAATCTACTCTAATTTCCTCTATGGTGACATTACTCTATCTTGAAAACGTACATAAGGTCACAAAACAAAATACAAGTTTCCTAAATTAAACAATTCAAAATTTCCTATTTTCTAGTTTCACAATAAAATCAAACAAGTTCCAAACAAATAAATTTCAAATATCGTATTTCAAAATTGAAAACGAAAAACATGATTCAAAACAATAACCACTTGTATGAAAAGTTTACCTCCAACAGGTTGGCCTTAGCAACCACTTCGGTTGGTAACGACAACAAACACCTGTTTCCAAATATTGACAAATTTCAAAAATCCTACAGGTATCAATACACTTGTGTTTCAAAACAATAATAGAAATACTAGACAATAATATCGTTGCTATGGATAAACTAACAAACTTGCTGTCAAATGTTTAAAAGAAAATTTTCACAAACAGACAATTTTCACAAACAAATATTTACAAAGGATACGCTATAAGAAATATTTTAAAAAAACTAAATAACTAATGTCATCGTTTAAGTTTAGCAATGATAAACTTAACTCACGAGTCAAGGAATTGGATATTATTAATCCCTCGGGTCGCACTAAAAAACGAGCGCCCTCAGTGGCCTTTAAAAAGGATCTAACAGGACAGGATAGTAAAATCTCTAAACAAGCCAACGAAATGGATAAAAACGTTAAAGATCCCTCCAGCGATCTGAGTATTCAGACAGGCGCCTCTCTAATACCCGATCTAAATGTAACAATCGAGCGGATGCGCTCCATGCCCGACAATCGTTTTATATACTTGACTTATATGCTGCCAAAGACCAGTGAATATTTTACTCCCTACAGTTTGCAGGAATACTCCTGGGATGATTTACCCAATAAACATCTGTACTTTACAATGAGTCGCAATGGTGTGACCTATTGGCATTTATCCGAAAACTTTTTCACACCTCTACTGCAGTGGCAACAGGAATTTCAGCAATTCTTGAGTATAATCAAAATAAGGACATTTGCTGTGTTTCGTATTTGGAAGGGGTTTAAGGTGTGGGAGAAGACCGTCAAGTGGAAGAAGCAATCAGAGGCAAAAAAGTTTTTGCAAGAACACTTGTTTATAGCCATACCTAATTTGGCCCGAGCCATTCTCAAGTTAAGGAGTGACATAGTCTTGTTGGAAAAGTGTAATTTTATCAATGTGTCGGGTAAGCTATAAAGGGGGTGGGTATCCATTGATAGCTTTTTAAATATGTTTTTATTTCAGTGATTGAGGAGTGGCATCCATTTTACTTTCTGGAGATACAAATGAAAATCTACGAAAGATTGAAGCTCAAGTTTAAAGAATTTCGGGAGAGAACAAGGATCCAATTATGTAAGTATTGATGATAAACATCCAGTTTCGACAATTTGAATAAAGCGAACCACAGACCTGTCATTCATGAGCATGAGCTTGGTCGATAACTTTATATCTAACTAATAAATTTGAAAAAGTATTATCAAAAAGTTTTGAGAACATAATAGTGATGCGAACACCTTCGAGTACATTCTTATTTGGTATCAAGAAGGACGTAAACCTGAAATAAACGTCAACGATAGCTGATGTTCATGCTCATGAATTACAAGTCTGTGGTTCGCTTAAGTGAAGTAAAAAGATATCATTATATAAGTAAATTTCTGTCGATTTCGAAAATGCCTAGAAAATTAGAAAATTTCCCATTTTTTGTTGTTTGGTTCCAAATATAAGGTGTTTGTAGCTTGTCGCAAATATAGTGAACTTGTGTGCAAATACATTTTGTTTGCTATTCAATATAACATGTTTGGAACAAAATAATTAATAGGATATAAGATATGTATTTGTGAAGCAAATGTGACATTGTTTGCTGAAAACTGCAGAAAACAAAAACGTGGGAAACAATAAACAAATAAAAGGCAGCAAATCTTCTATTCACGAAAACAATGCTTGGAAACATTTACATGGTTCGTGCAATATGTTGCTGAGGCCCTTATTTTTCAGAGTGTTCATTTATTAATCAAAATCAGATAGAAACTGAATACCTAATTTGCAACCTTTTCGTGATGCAAAATTGAACGGTCGTGAGTATTGTATTCAGTCAATATCGGACATTTGCGACATGATGCATCTAAATATTCAACAACAAAATACGTTTATATTAATGTGCGTCAGTTGTGGCTCAGAAATGAGTATTGTATATACTGGGTGACGCATAAGTAACGTTAAGATTTATTTAATGCATTAAATTTTTCCTTCTGATATGTTTAACGTTGGCCTTTATAAAAAATTGGGATTATAGATTGGAAATCTGTTTATATTATGTTTTGCAGACAATAAGTGTGTTTTTTTTTTACCCCGCTAAAGTTAAGTATAGCTTAATTTGTACGGGACAGCTACGCGAAATTAAGTGGCATTTTAATTTCCCACTTAAATTTCGACCTGAGCAATGACAATGTTGCCACTTGTTCAATTTCAAGAAATGGCAACAAAAAGTTATCTTAGATAAATTTTGTTATCATTTCTTACGAATGAAAATGTTATCAAGGAGAGACTCAAAAGCAGAAATTAGCAAAATGGCTTACACATTTTAAGTTCATTAAAATTATTTTATTTAATTGAAGGATACGTATACTTTTATATCTCTAAATTTGAAGGATACAAAAAACAAAATTGGAAATAAATTGTTCACAACAACGCGCGGTAAATGTTATACATATTGATAATGGTAGAATTATCTATCAGGTACAGTCGCTTAAACAGCTGATTACATTTTTACCATGTCATTTTTCGTTTCACTTGTCAAAATCATATGTAGTTTGTTTTTATACTTTTTGTATCCTTGTATTGTTGGTATACATATATGTATTTGTGTAGAGTTTGACAACTGAAACGAATGAACGAAACTAAATTGTCTGTTGTTGCTGCTTAGAACTACAACAACATCTGCTGCTACCATGTATTTGTTGGCAATGGCTACAAACGAGTTGCCGTATCGAATTTTTTTCGCACATTACAGTCGCATTTTGTAGTATTAAGTGTGGATCATTTTATTTGGAAAGTCGTAAGTGGCAATATCTTAATGGAATAAAAACAGCCTTAATATCTTTAAAATCGTGACCATTGTTTGCTTCGACCTGTTGTGGTATTTTCAGACCATTACTTATAACTTGTCTTAGATTTTCAGTTCCCAGCGTCCTCACTTCTTCTCGGATATTGACCAATTAAAATCAGAAAAACGCCATATTATTGGATTGCTAAAATGAGCTATAGTTGGATGAGCTGTACGAGCAGTAGCTCCATCTTGTTGAAACCACAATTCAGGGTTGTTCTGTATATCTGGCCTTAAAAAAATTGCAATCATGGTCCGGTATTGAATGCCATTCACATTAATCGCAACTTGTACGTCCTTTTCGAAAAATATGGTTCAATGAGCCATTCTGCAATTGATGTTCAACAAATATTCTTAGGTTTTGAGTGACCATTGAGGGAAAATTGGCCTCATCGCTCATTATGAGTTTGGGAATAAACTCGTTGACTTCTAGGCACAATTCTTGAAAACGGAGACTATATTGAGTGCGTCATTTGGTTTTAGCCCGTGAACCAATTGAATCCAATATGGAAAAGGTATAGCTTATGTAATGTTGGCATCATTTCGAACTGCACGAGGACTTCCAGCATGCGGAAGATCAGAGTCAGCCAATGCTCAAAACGCTGAGTCAATCTGTAAATTGTCGGAGTGCTAGGTGCATTTCGAACATGAAAGAAATTTAGATATGACCTTTGTATCTGAATAATCGAACGCTGACTTTCAAAATAAAATTGAACATTATCTTCAAATTTGATGACCCATTTTCGAATGAGAGGGAGCACAGAGCTCAGTCCGCAGCCGACAAACGCTCCATAGTGACTGAATTCCCAAGAGCCAGGCTACCTGGCATACCCACCGCGCCCCTCAGATTCAATGCGTTCACGCAGTTAGCTTAACAAATGTAATTATTCGTTTAAACACACCCTGTATAATGACACTTACATAGCGATCTCTGAGAAAAATCGCATTACATCGAGAGAAATTACTACCTAAGCCAGACTCTATAAAAAAAAAATGGTTTCTCGTTACATCCCATGAAGGGATTAGGGAGAGCTTCTCACAAACCAGTGAGCTGTGCGCGTTCTAGTTTTACACTCACTGATTGGGACCTACAGTTTTACACCGGTTCCCAACGGTATGTTGAGAAGCTTTTTCATGGCTAAATACTCGATAGTGTCGCCATCACTAAGCAAGGTAACCGATGTCGAAAGAAATTTAAGGTAGACAGAGCAGAGATTGAACACGTTCTCATGTACAAGAGCTACGCACACTAACCATGGAACCACCGACGGCTTAACTTGCCTAAATATAATTTCCAATTACACCTTAAGGAAGGTAGTGTGATCGAAATGAAATCGAAGTGTGAATTTGGTAATATAGTATGGTGGACCTCAACGAGTACGATAAGAAGTACGTCATTGACCGACTATATAGACTCCAACGGTTCGCGTGTATATGGACCACCTGGGCTTAACGTACTTGCCTAAATAAAATTCGGACAGCGTGTTTTGGTAAGCGGCCATAGGTTGTTTGGAGATCCAGGACATATGGGCACAACAGATTTATGAAAAGGCTGAGACCTTACCTACGAGTGTAGAATGTCGAAATTCGAAATGTTATATTAAGTTGTATTCTTGTCCATGCGCTAAAATTTAAACTGACGGCTCAAAGATGAACTATAGTTTAGACTCTTCTTTAATTCTTCATCTCCGATGAATGTGGCATTCAGTAAAGTCGCTAGCATCATTTAGAGTCCAAACATAATTAAACACGCTACAAACAAAGAGGTTTGTTTTACATAGGTTCTTATGACGACTCGCCGCTGGAATAAAATCTTTTCTAATTTCTTGCCGGCGCTCTCGTGAAATCACTCAATTGAGAGTATAAAGTTGCCACATTTTCATGAAAATCATAAGAGCAACCAACACATGCATACTGTGGTACATGTGGATTCAAAAGAAAATTCAGGACAAGGGTTCATAATGGATTATTGATAAGCACAATTTTAAACCCAGTAAAAACAATTTAAATCCTATACCACTATACTTTCAAACAAAAGAGCTGTAAATATCATAGAGAAATGTAATATGGAGCTGCCATTTTTCTCATCTGACGTTTCGTTTCACACTCTTCCAGTAGACCTAATAGTTCTCTCACCAACTTTATGACATTTGGCCTGGTGTGATATTTACGTTTGATGTTGAAAAGAATTGCTTTACTAATACCAGATAGTGGCAATGGTTCAAAACGACGAACAAAATAACAACAACGGCATTTCGTTTTGTGTGTTAAAATTATTGTGTCAAATACAACTCAAATGTATGCTAACAATAACAGTCAATAAAAAAGTGTAAACCACATTTCAATTTCATAGTTTTTCACCAAAACGACATGAAAAATTAAAGTCAGAAGTTATTGTAATTCCACCTGGTGTATGCCATTTTTCGTGAAACATCTCTCTATCACACCGACCGCAGCAAGAAGAGTGTGAAAGGAAAAGTCAGATGAACCAAATATTCTTTCTAGTATGATTTACTCTGTCGGTTGTTAGATTTTATTGTTGGTATATATTTGTGTGTATTTACACAAAGTAGTTTGACGCACAAAACGAAATGTCGTTGCTGTTTTCTTGTGGGTTGGTTTGAGCCATTGGTCTCTATCAGGTATTATTAAAGCAATACTTTCCAACATTTTACTGTGTCAAATCGCTTCTCTATACTTTATTTCTCTATGTTCAATATAGACGACGCAGAGAGAAAAACATCAACTGAAGTTTTATTTGAATTTGAATTTTATGACCAATTTTGTTAGTTTTTAGTTAATGTACGTATGAGAAATTCATACTACAAGCTTACAAGGTCAGGAACATCTTTCCAATTGAAAAATGGTTGGGTTTTGTTGGAATAATAGACTATACAGTTAAGCACACTCACTGGGCATGACTATAGTTTCGAACCCTGTGACAAGTTCATCATCAGATACCTATCTACTGTACCTGAATTGATACCATCGGTAGATCATCAATCGTATAGTATATACAAAGTCAATTATGGAATTTACATATGCGAATTAGTATCGATCGAAGATCCCTAAGTATCAACTAAAGTATTTCACAAATACATTTGTAACACTGTCTATACTACTGCACTCGTTAAACGGGTACACTGAAGCGAGAATTAGTTAAAAACAAAACGATAAAGTCAGTGTTAGCACCCAAAACGGTTCGTTAATAGACGCACACAAATTTTCACCAACAACTCTACACTGAAGTTCTTGATTCGAGCGAATATATTAAACACAGCAAGAGAGAACTCAGAGAGCTGAGAGATTGTCTCGAGAAGTGAGCAGGTTTTCGAGAAGCGAGTATTCGAAAAGTGAGCAAGTTTTCGAGAAGTTATGATTTGTTCGGTGTATACATACACACATGGTATACAGTTATATTTGTTGATATTTTTTTCTTTGCCATAGAATAGAATAGAGTGGTAGAACAAGTGCTTAATCATAAGAACATTTTAAAAACATTTCACTTAATTGAATTTTTTTATTTAAATTAAATACATTATTTAAATTAATATAAATGAATTTTGAAAGATATCAATTGCAATTTTTTTGAAACATAAAAAGCTATGGCTAATGGTACAAAATAAATGATTTTTGAAATTAATTTTAACTTGTTTGTTTGTTTTCTTTGCATTTACTGTCAAATATACTGATCTTGATATATTTACACACATACATACATTTTTTTCTATCCTCTTTGTTGATACATAAATTCCTGAATTACTTCACTCGTTCGTTGTCTGCTTTAACGGGTACACTATTGTAGAGTCTTATGTTCTCGATTACTTCTGTCTTACAAGTCATTTTGTTTTATTTGGACCGTTCCAGTTAAACCAAACATTTCAGTGCACTTGTGTTTGTTTTACTCTGATTTGCTCTCACCCAGAAAGTAGCGGAACTTCAGTTTTCTATTTAAAACACGTTGAGTAAGTGCAGTGAAGTTGTTGAACGTGTGTCGATGTTCTCGAACACCAAAAAAACAGCAGACAGTTGTCCGAGGCCTTCGGCCACGGACTGTCCCTGCAGGCTGTGTCAGAGACACGGCCATTAAGTTTAACGTAGAATACGCCATCCGATAAGACAGAAAACATATATAACAATAAATGATAAATAACATAAGCAAATGAATTTATTTATTTGATAGTTACTTTTGATAATATACATAAGCTTATGGTAGGAAAAATAGGATAAACATGTTTTTAAATTAAAAGAGTAAGGATAAATGACAAATAACAGACGCAAATCAATTTGATTATTTGAAAGTTACTTTTGATAATATGATAGGAAAAATAGGATAAATATGTTTTTCAATTAACATTCAAATTTCTTGCAAAAGCTAAGTCAATGGTTGTGTTATCAATAGTTGTGGGAGCATCGTTTCGAATATAATCCAAATTAAATGTATTGGATTATGTTCGAAATCCAATAGTCCAATGGAATAGTTTTTATTTTAATTTACTAAACGTCAACTGTCAGCTGCTGTCAAACAGCATCACGCAGCATTGTTATTTTGCTTACTTGGCAGCACTTTCATTTAACATAAAAATGTATATTTTCATATATTTTTTATAATTATATATCCATAAAAAAAAAACCGTTTCCCATTACATCCCATGAAGGGATTGGGGAGAGCCTCTCACAACCAGTGAGCTTTCTAATTTTTTCACTCACTGTGGCCGTCGGTGGTGCAATGGGTAGTGTGTGCGCCTCTTGTACTTGAGATCCCGGGTTCGATCCCTGCTCTGACCACCTTAAAAAAAAATTCTTTCGGCGGCGGTCACCTCGCATAGTGACGGCGACACTATCGAGTATTTAGCCATGAAAAAAATTACAGCAGACAGTTGTCCGAGGCCTTCGGCCACGGACTGTCCCTGCAGGCTGTGTCAGAGACACGGCCATTAAGTTTAACGTAGAATACGCCATCCGATAAGACAGAAAACATATATAACAATAAATTCATTTGCTTATATTATTTATCATTTATTGTTATATATGTTTTCTGTCTTATCGGATGGCGTATTCTACGTTAAACTTAATGGCCGTGTCTCTGACACAGCCTGCAGGGACAGTCCGTGGCCGAAGGCCTCGGACAACTGTCTGCTGTAATTTTTATATTTACCAACGGCATTTGATTCAAGTCCGTTTAAAAAAAAAATATTATTTTCAATTTTTTTAAACTTAATTTAATTTATGTATTTTAATTAATATTTTTATTGAAATAAGTTCTGCGAATATTGAGAGGGCCGCCCTAATATTAAAAAAGGTTTACCTTATCGAGTCTTCGCATTAGCATTCGAGCGTTGTGTGAAAGCTTTACGCTTTACAATTCAAAATTAATGTTACAACAGCTTTATTGAAGCTTTCGCAAAAAAGCTTTATTACGTTAGCTTACTGTTTGTTTCACTTTTTACTAGATACATGTTGTCAAGCAACATTAGCTTGCTGTTCGTTTCACTTTTTACTAGATACATGTTCCCAAGCAATGTTGAGCAACCAAAAACACTCAACCAAACACCACACATATGTTTGAGTGTATGTGTTTAAACAATTTTCGTTTGAGAAATTAAAATACTAGAAATATATCAACCAATATGAAATGTATATCAAACGAAAGATAACATCTTCATTTACCTACAAAAAAATTTTAAAAAAATTCATCTAGCCGTTTCCTCAAATTCAATGAAATAAAGATTACAACAATAAAAACCTGACATGACTCCTCATACCGTAAGGTAAGTTGTATTCTACGTCAAAAGCTTCTCAAAATATCGTTCGGAATCGGTGTAAAACTGTAGGTCCCAATTAGTGAGTGAAAATTATATATCCATGTTAAATTCAAATTCACATTTGACATTTTGTTTCACTTAAATACATACATAAGTAAATATACGAAATTTCAATATTTCATCAATCAAAACAACAGCCGAAGGTTTGTGTCCACACTGAAACAGCAGCATAGTTTGTGTTTACGCTACAAACTCAAACACTCAACCAAACACCACACATATGTTTGAGTGTGTGTGTTTAAACAATTTTTATTTGAGAAATTTAAATATTAGGAAGATATCAACCAATATGAAATGTATATCAAACGAAAGATAACATCTTCATTTACCTACAAACAAATTTTTAAAAAAAGTTATCTCGCCGTTTCCTGATAATCAATGAAATAAAGATTACAACAATAACAATCTGACATGACTCTCTATACCGTAATGTAAGACGTATTCTACGTCAAAATGGTTTCCATGCAATGGTTTATTATCAACACACACTGAAAAGTGAAGTCGCCAGACACTAGAGAAGTCTCGTTTAGACACTAGAGATTTTTTCCGTTGTCATCTGAAGCGTGTGTGAACTCTTAAGCGGAGATTCTCTCGATTTAAGAGGCTTCAATTTACTGATTGCGAAGGTTATTATTAGAAACATAGGCATTCTTGTCGAAAAGCAGGTGGTCCTGATGTCCCTGGACTCTAACACACTTCAGAACGGCAGAATTTGCGTTCCTGTAAAGGGACCAGACAGTCGTGGTATGACATGATTTGAAACGCACGAAATCTTGTCCAAACGGGAATAGAAGTGATGTTTCTGAAAATGAACACTGTCACAGTGTGCGGCAATGCTATTATGAGGTGTCAGTATATCCTTTGCGAATATCTGACACTTCGCCACGAAAGGCATAGGTCACGAAGTGTTAATAAACTGGGTAATCTTCCTAGAATATCGGGCTTATTGCCAAATTTCTCATAACCGAACTATTGTTCTCTTCCGTATCCAGTATTTACATTTAGGTGACTATGTTTATGTTATACATATTTTTTATAGCTATTTTATAACAATTTTTATAGCAACATTTTGAAAACAATATTAAAAATCCGTGGTCTTTTGTTGCACACTGAAACTGTTACATTATTTACATTCCAGACGATGCCTGTATAAATGCAGTAATCGCTAATGGTTTCTTTCCCGACGATGAAATCAATCATTATCCTTCCATTAAGAAAATGCGTGACTCAATGAGTTTTATGGATCGCGCCAAGAAAAGGAGCTTTTGCAAAATATTAGCCAAGTAAGACCAAATATTTTAATACAATAACTAACTTGAAACTAACTTTATAATCACCTTTTTAGCTTTCTCAGCTATTGTGATCATATGATTTACCATATGTTGCATAAAATAACAGCAAATAGTTTTCGTGATCTAGTCAAAGCTATGGAAAAACATGATGTCTTAGGTCCCACCAAAGAGTTGTTAAGAGAAAATTTAACATTGCATGAACAATTGGAAGCGAAGCGACCGGAAACTGCTCCACAGGTAATAATGTTAAAACAATGTTATGAAGAAAATAAAAAAATTTAAATGTTTGTCTTCGTTGTTGGCTTGCAGAATCCTTTCTTTGTGGCAGATTTACATTTATTACCAAATTGTATAGAAATAGAACCATCAGAGTAAGTATAACAATAAAGAAAATATTAAACTTGGCTTGTTATTTGGAAATCATACAATCATTGATTACAATGACTCCAACGTCACATGAATAATATGTGCCACAATTTGCTTGCGCGCCAATGGTTGGAGAGGAAATTATGTGTTTTTTATTAAATAATTATGTTTTGTGACTCCAACGTCACATGAATCATATGTGCCACAATTTGCTTGCGCGCCAATGGTTGGAGAGGAAATTATGTGTTTTTTTTATTAAATAATTATGTTTTTATTAATTTTAGAGATGTCATGAAACACATCTTTACCCGCATCTCTACGCTTATCTTGGAGACCGTAACCGAAATTGAGAACTTCACCGATGACAAGACCTATATGCAATTTACAGAGTTAGTAAATCATACATGAGCAATAAAATTCTAGCGTTAACAAATTGCAATTTAAATCGAAATCTAATTATTTTAGACCTTCAATAATGGGACGCCAAGAAGAGAATTTATCTGGTGTTGCACCTGATTTGAGTTTTCTGCTACGAACCGATGTTGAATTTCAAGTAAATCGGTAAGTCAATTTAAGAAGAACGAATTTAAGAAACTGTGTAATTAATATAAAATCTAAATTTTTCGAGCTTGAGAGCAGTAAAAGCAAGACTGACCTCAAGCTCGAAAAATTTCTATTATTTGTTGGTAAATCAAAGGCCGAATAACGAAGTACGAGTACAATCATTGAAACTGTTTAATTTACGCCTTCAAGTTGTTTGAAATTGACACTGCTACCGCTTCTAAGACGTGATTGGGGAACCATAACTCGTTCCAAAAGAATATGTTCCAGAATGCGTTATTTTAGAACCAGTTCCAAAAAATGTTTGCTGGGTTATATTGAAACTAAAAAGTTTCATAGATACTCTTGCTTTCAATCTTATATAATGAATATAAATATCATAATACGTCCAGTTACCAAATGTTAACCATAAAATGTAGACAATATATCTCTCAATTCAAAAACGATTTCGAATATATTCACTGTTGATAATCTTTGGTTAGGCAACAAGTATAACAAATCTCAAAATTGTTTAACTTTATTTCAAATTTCAGCAAAATAATTTACACATACATACGATTGGCCTATGAGAAGGCTGAAATTTATACCCTACGATTTGAGAATATACGTAACAATTATGAAATCGACACACACACGGATCCCAATGTTCTAAAATCGGAAAGAGGTAAGTATGAACAATATTTATCTATTTTAAGGATCATATCGTAATGTTGGCTTAAAAAAAGTTCCTCGAGTACAAAAATAAAATCTATCTGACATAATTTGACCCAAAAAAAAGGTGAAATTTAGTTATAAACAAACAGTTACATTGTGCGTTAACAACATGTTTCTACACACTGAAAAAACTGTCTCGTAATATTTTGTATGAATCGTTTATATCTTTGGAACATCCATGTATTTAAAAAATACTTAAATACATTTATATCTTTGGAACATCCATATACTTACGTGCACGCATTGTTTTCATGAATTAAAAATCTGCTGCTTTTTTTTGGTTCTTTATTGTCTGTCACGTTTTTGTTTTGAAGAGATTTCAAAAAACAAATCCATATTAGGGTCACAAAAACATATATTATTACATATTAATCAATAGCAAACACAATGTGTTTGGCCACAAGTATACTATATTTACGACAAGCTAGAAACACGTTATATTTGCATGCAAACAACAAACAATACATATTTGTCAGCGTATAAGTTCGGATTCATTACGCAGAACACAGCACTGAACATCAAGAAGTAATCACCTATCTCATTGGAGAATTTTGTTGCATTTTTATTTTAAATTTCACGATTTTATTTGAATTGTTATATTTCCTATATTTCCAATTTAAGCCCCAAGATCATTGCATTATCAATTCGATAGACATGTTAGTTGTGGTCAGATTAATTATACAGCAGTTCCTATTGGAATAAGGAAAGTTCTTAATAAATTTACGAATTTTCATTTAAATTTTTAAAAATACTGTATGTAGTTAAGGTTTTCCATTTCAATTTCACGAACTTGGAATTTCATTTGGATCGAGAATTCTTAAATTTAAATAATTTGTTTTAGATTTACCCCCATTATCACCATAACAAGTTATCCTATACTGTCAAAATAATTGATCATCAGCACAATGAAATATTTTCAGCAATAGTTCGGCATTAAATTGATGTAAAATTTCATTGATGCAATAAAAATTATCATTAAATTAACGATCATATTTTTCTAAATTTTTCCATCAACTTGAACTGAAGGTTTTTTTACATCATTTTGATGAATTTTTGTACACTTACATTTGAAACCGCGATGATTATTTTTATTTAGAATTTTCTATAAAATTAGGCCTTTAGCCCCAATTTATTCTTTATTCTTTGGTGTATGGAGCCTGCACTGAAGGAAAATCTTTACATCAAATAGATGATAAATAATAATCAATTGTTCTTCATGGAATTGATGACACATTTCATCAATTCAAGGGACACGTTCTTCAATTTGAAGAATGTGCGTTTCTTCGCCTTTTTAGCTTCATTGAATTGATGGTCTTTTTTACATCAATCTTTAGCATTGGAACTTGGAAATACGAGTAGTTACTGGGATCGATTAAAAGTATGTATTGAAAAAATAAAGGGAAAAAGAAAAAAAATATAAAATAAATACAGAATATAAAATAGTGCAATGGACTGAAAATATTATATACACTCTGAGCTTTTTTTTATACGGTCTTGTTTCCTGTCCTTGTGAATTTTTTACGCTGAAAAATTGGCCAACAATTTTGGCTACTCAGTAACAAACAATTTAGATAAAAATGAGTGCCAATTAACATCAAATTTAGGACAAACTTACATCAAATTGATGAGATCCAAACATCTAATTGATTAAAAATGTATTGTAAATTGATGAACAATTTTCAAGAAAATTGTGAAAAATTTACTTCAACTTGATGGCAAACTTACATCAAATTGATGGAAAATATACATCAACTTGATGTAACATTGTCGCTGACTCAACGCAAACTATTGACGAAATATGTATGAAAGATTGATGAAATGTTCGTCATCAATTCAATGAAATGTGTCGTAGGTTGGCAAATGGTGAAATATTTCATCAAATTTATGAAGAAATTTATTAATTTGATGAAGCTTTTTCTTTCAGTGTAGCCAATCGGCGGCTGGGCATGCCTGGGGAAAAAGAGTAGGCGGCGGCGGTAGACGGTGGTTACGTCGTTTATTGTGCCCAAGATTTATATATATTCCAGGTGGTAGCATTGGCCGTCGGTGCTGCAATGGTAGTGTGCGCGGCTCATGTGCATGAGAACGTGGGTTCGATCCCTGCTCTGACCACCGTAAATATCTTTCGACGGCGGTCACCTCGCTTAGTGACTGCGACCCCATCCAGTACTTAGCCAAGAAAAAGCTTCTCAAAATAATATTCGAAACCGGTGTTAAATTGTAGTGAGTATAAAAATGTGAGTGAGTGTAAAACTAGAACGCGCACAGCTCACTGGTTTGTGAGAAGCTCTCCCTAGTCCCTTCATGGGATGTAACGGGAAACCATTTATTTATTTATTATTAGCATTGAAGCAGCTAATTGAATTTTTTCATGTCGTGGGACGAAATTGCCCAATTCAAATGGATTTTGTTTTTGTACTTTTTTCTTCAGTAGAATTGTGATTATTAAACGCAATTTCTGAACTTTTATTTATATCTCGTATGATAAGTGGTACTGACTGACCAAAAAATATCTATGAACAGCTGAACAGCATCCTGAACTTTGAGTTTACGTAATTAATGTGTTGGATTGAACAAATGTTTGAATATAATTAATGCACCAATGTTGTGATTCAATGAAATGATTATATGAATTGAATGTAAAAAAGTCGTCAAAGTAATGACAAATTTTCGTGCAAATTACGCATAGTTTCCATAAAATCGATCAAATAAATCAAATGAATAGCCGAACACCAAGCGGGTTTAAACAAAAATTCAGCAAAAAAAAAATAAGAACATCAAAACTGAAAACATTTTTTGTCGTTCGGACCAATGGGGGTCACGGGATATAAAAAACAGTTCACCGGTTTTTCGATTTTAGTTGTGGGCACTCTAGGCTGTAGGAATCTCAACAGTGTGGGTACATCACATTTTACATGAATGCTGTGACATAAAAGAGCTATATGTGACAGCGCATAGAGAAAGGGACCTAAGGGTAAAAAAATCAATTTTCACTTTTTCTTTTTTTTTTGATGTGGACAACATCTGAGCATCGAATGAGACCGATCCCATGCCCCAAAAGTGTTCCCTCCCAGAGATATGCGCGTTTTATGAAAGTGAAGTCGACGACAGTGAGGTTATGTGAAAAAATTTTCGTACTAACAGAGTGATATTCACGATTTAAAAGAATTATAAATGAGTATTTATTATAATTCACAATTAATAATTTCAGAAAATAAAGCTGGATTCGAAAAAACGCGAGCAAAATTGATATCAAACTCATGGAAACAGCGTGCTAGGTTGAAAACAGTAAAAACCAACTACACGAAACAAGAGGTAAGGACGACCTACACGCGTTTTCAAGGTTGACCAACACGTTCCTGACGTCATGAGATGTGTCGCTTTCAAATGAGACCAATACCAACACGCTCAGTGATGGTACACCAAAGATACACGTATTTAAATCTTTAAAATGGCTCTCCTGAACAAAACCGGTATTTACCCTTAGGTCCCTTTCTATTTTCCGCGTCACATATGCGCGATGGGTGCTGCGATTACAACAAAACCAAACAAGGTTTTCCATTACATCCCATGAAGGGGTTGGGGAGAGGAGCTTCTCACAACCAGTATGACCACTTCAAAGAAGTGTTTGGCGTAGTTCAACCGCAATCCGAAGGAGTTTCTGCACCGTTTCGTAAACCATGAACGAAACATGGATTCATCATAACACACCGTAGGCCAAGGAACAGTCAAAGCAGTTCACTTCTCTGAGTGAACGTGTACTAAAGAAGGACAAGGTGGGTCTATCGGCCGACAAGTTCATGGATGACAGGTTTTTGGGATGCATGAGGTGTCATTCACATCGGTTACCTTGAGAATGGTAAACTGATCACCTGCGAATATTACGCACAGATATTGGACGGCTTCTTCCGCCATGACAACGCACCGGCGCCCAGGTGTGTAGTCGCCATGGCAAAAATTCATAAATTGGCTACCAATTGCTACTTCATCCGTCATACGATATTCTTGTGATTTAGCCCCCCAGTGACTATTTTCTATTTCCCTACTTGAAGAAATGGCTCGGCAGTTAGAGAATTTGTGTCAAATGAAGTGGTCATTACTGAAACAAACGTCTATTTTGAGGACCTTAAGAAACCCAATTTTTTGAAGGAATAAGAAAATTGTAAAAATTATTGGCTAACTATATCGAGCTAAAAGGAGGCTATTTTGAGAAATGAAAATTTTTGGGCGACAAAAAATATATTTTATTCCAAAAAGCCATGGTGTCGTCAAACTGCCTCGTATTTGTATTAGCAACCTGAGTCACATTCCAGAGAGAGTATCATAAACATTTATAAAGGGCGTGTTGTTTTTTGCCAAAAATTTTAGTATTTTAAAATTTAACGGGTTAAAATGTACTACAAAAATATTCCTGATAAAATTCAGCTATAAGTATGTTAACCGTCGGTGGTGCAATGGTTAGTGTGCGCGCCTCTTGTACGGGAGATCCTGGGTTCGATTCCTGCTCCGACCACCTTAAAATTTCTTTCGACGACGGTCACCTCGCTTAGTGACGGCGACACTATCGAGTACTTAGCCATGAAAATGCTTCTCAAAATACCGTTCGGAATCGGTGTAAAACTGTAGGTCCCAATCAGTGAGTGTAAAACTAGAAAGCGCACATCTCACTGATTGTGAGAAGCTCTCCCCAATCCCTCCATGGGATGTTAAGGGACACCATTTTTTTTATTTATGTTAACACACCAAAGCTCCAAAATCAAATTGAATGCCAAAAATAAGTCAAAACTGAAAATCCATTTAAGGGTTAATTTCGTACTAATTCCTACTTGGCGCTAAAATGTCCCACAAAACTGCATTCTAGGGGGTTGGTGTGTATTCGAAAAATATTCTACATAAACTTTCACTTATCTATAAATAAAAGACCAGTATAAATTGGGGTATCCGAGAAAGAATTTATTTAGCTCTTGGTAATTCCATGTCGTTATAAAACAATGTCCAGCGTATATCGGCTACAAGAAAATTAATACTCTTCCCTTTAGCGTTCCTCAATAGGTGCACATGTTTGATGAAATCGTTCACCTGTTCATCGGACTCTGTAGTCAGTCAACTGATGCTCAAAATAATCCATAAGAGAATTCAAAAAAAGAACCTAGTTTCACAAAATTACTTAGCATGGTGTCGACGTATATTCGAGCAGTAGGGTAACGATTTTTGCCTAGAAAGTTTTAAATAACTTCGTTAATAAGGCTGTTTTTTTTTTTATTTCATTAAACTTGCGACTTTCCAAATAAAACGATCCACACTTAATACTACGAAATGTGGCAACATTTGATGTGATGGGTGAAAACAAATGCGATACGGTAACACGTTTGTAGACAGTGCCAACAAATACATAGTAGCAGCAGATGTTGTTGTGGTTGTAAGCAATAAAAACAGACATTTTATTTTCGTCCATTCGTTTCGGTTGTCAAACTCTACACAAATATATGCCAACAATACAAGAATACAAAAAAGTATAAAAACAAAATACATATGATTTCGACAAGTGAAACGAAAAATGACATGGAAAAAATGTCATCACCTGGTTAAACGGGTTCCACCCAATAAGTGCAAAAACAAAAACAGCGAATCCAAAACAGCGAAAAAAAAGAGCGAATAAAAAATTAGCGAAAGGTAAAATGAACGAAAGGCAAAATGAGCGAATAAAATTAGCGAAATCCAACTTATGAAATTAAGAAAATCGCGCGATTTTTTTAATATCATAAGTCGGATTTCTCTAATTTTATTTTGAATATTTAAAAGCACTGTACAACAATTATAATGTTAATACTTGTTGTTTTTATAAATTTAACAAGTTTGCCATGAATCATATGCAAATGTGGTAATATTAAAAATATTTTTTTCATAAATATAATTTCGTGCAAGATATTTACAATAAATATTTGTAATAAATTTTTAAAAAATGTCGCTTGAATATACGAGAAGCCAAAAAGGTTTAGTTCTTTTAAAAAACAGTGGTTACGTTTTCGGAAGGACAAAGAGAACAATGGCAGCGTTTATTGGAAGTGCGTAGAATGTCTTGCTGGAAAATGTCGCGGGCGTATAATAGTTTCGGAAGGACAAATTAAGAAATCGAGTGCTCATAATCACGTATCACACAAAGCAAAGATTGAAAAAAGGGATGTGCTACATAATATCAAGGAACGAGCTCGTGTATGTCAAGAAAGCAATCATCAAATTGTGTCTGCTGAGACATATATGTTACCTGCAGCTGTATGTGGACAACTACCACCAATTCCTCTTATAAAAAAAGCAGCTCAAAGGATTAGAAACAAAAATAATTTAATTTAAATTAAATTTATCGTTTGTTAATTAGAAAATTATTATACTTTTGATAATTTGTATAATTTTTTGTGTATTTAATATATTATCAAATTTGTGGAACTGTCGCTCTTTTTTATCTTTCGCTCTTTTTATTATCTCCTTTTTTTCTTTCGTTGTTATTTTCTCGCTCTTTTTGGGTGATACCGTTTAAACGACTATACCTGATAGATAATTCTGCCATGATCAATATGTATGTACATAGAATAATACATACATAGAAACTTTTATTCGCTCAATAAATTAAAGGTCATAGGTACGATGGAAAGTAAACATTGGATGGTGGAAAATATGGGTTCAATAATACCAGATAGTGGCAATAGTATACAGCGATCAACAAAGGAGCAACAACCGAATTTCGTGTTTTTGTGCCAAACTAGTCGTGTTAAATACAATACAAATGTATACCAACGATAAAAGTCAACAAAAAAGTGCAAAATATATTTAAATTTTTCAGTTCTACACCAAAACGACAGGAAAAGTTAAGTGAACATATTTTGTAACTCCACCTGGTGTAAGGTTATTTTAAATTTAATTGCTCTCATTTCCACAAACCTACGATGAAGAGTGTGAAATGAAACGTCAGATGAGAGAATAAGTTTATCTATGTATGTATTATTCTATGTGTATGTATGTATAACATTTACCGGGCGTTGCTGTTAACAATTTAATTCCAATTTTGTTTTCAATCGCAAATAAAAATCTATCCTTCAAATTTAGAGATATAAAAGTATACGTAGTCTTCCATTAAATAAAATTATTTTAATCAACTTAAAACGTGTAATCCATTTTGCAAATTTCTGCTTTTGAGTCTCTCCTTGATAACATTTTCATTCGCAAGAAATCATAAAATTTATTTAAGATAACTTTATGTTGCCATTTCTTGAAATTGAACATGTGGCAACATTTTCATTGCTCAAGTCAGAATTTAAGTGGGAAATTGAAATGCCACTTAATATCGCTTAGCTGTCCCGTACAAATTAAGCTATAATTAACTTTAGCGGGGTAAAAAAAACACACTTAGTGCTTCTCCATACGGCAAGAACCTAATTATTTTTTCTGTGTTCCACAGTGTTATTTATCTCTGGGGTTACATAAAGTCTTTAGTCTACGCTAACAAGCCAATTAGTTTGGCTTGAGACGGTATTGCCGGAATAACGCCGCACATATTGGACCGAGTCATCAAACAATAATCCGGCCGCTTGAAGCATTGGCATGCAAAGTCGAGGCGGCCATTTAAATGCTGTGCTATTCCATACATATTAGCATAAATGTAGTTTCAAAATAAAGTCAGAATCAATTTGATATCTGCCACCGTTGTTGTTTTATTTAAATTTATTTTTCTATCGTTCTTATCTGGCCACCCTTTGTTTATTGGTATTTAATAAATCGCTTGAATAAACGCACTTGGGCACCGACAGGAGTTTATGTTTTATAAAGTACTAAAATCAGTGTTGTTATGTGATGGGTCTTATAAAAATACACGTTTAATCATTTTCAGATCTGGCCCAGCTGCGAGCCTATTGCGAACGTTATTGTAATAATGTCAAGGCTCTGGATGGCATACTTTCCATTGTTCACTTGGGCTTACTAAAATTGACTCAAGGCAGTTTCAAGGACACCGTCACACCTGTCTGTGTAAAATTGCAAAATATCTTGGCCACCTATTTACCCAAGTAAGTCCTTGTATAGCACTTAATATGACCCTTTCGCATGTTTGCTAACATTTTCACATTCAGACTAGCTACCGAGGAAGTTGAACGCATTACCGAAGAAACAAACGACCTTTCGGGACGCATTACTGCTGAACCTATTACGACTTTGGAAATAGTGGCTCACATACGATTCCTCGATGTAGTGGATGAGGAGGTGCAAAAACTTTTTCAAGATGTCGATTATGCGCATGATGTCTTCATTATCATTAAGGATTTTTCCATACCCATCGATGATGAACGCAAAGAGAACTACATGGATTGTGAAGATTTAGTAAATCGCACCAATGATAAATTGAAAGAGATTCAGGCCAAGAGAGGAGAATTTGTTAAACAGCTGGAGGAAAGAATGAATGAGGACATAAAATTGATATTTGAAGAAACACATGAGATCTATGTGGAGTTGCAGGACGCTACGTTGATCGATGTAGGTAGAAGAAATATTATTACTTAGATCATATAGTTATATGGTTATTCAATGTCTTTAATCGGTATTAATGCTAATGGATCCATAGTTGTTATTCCTTTAACTATCTGTGCAGGAAAAGGTAACACGACTTATGTGATTTCCAAGTTTTTTAGGGAAGGATATTTAAGATGTATATTCGACGTGAAGATGGAACATTTAATTAGATAAGTCAACTATATATCAGGTATACAAATTTCTTAAATATAGGTCAAGTTAAACAAAAACTGGATCTGACTAAATATGACTCCGGTGGCCATCGGAATATATATAATCAAGTGTTTCCTAAGAGCGTTTAAGTCGTTTTCCTTTTTGACACAGATAACGGGTTTTCAACAGAGACGCTACAAAATTAAATCGATAGGGACAGCAGACGACGCCATATTTTTTCCCGCTCCTTTGACATTTCTCTTCAGTAAGGTTTGCCATTTCAACATGGAAAGATATACGAGCCAACAACGAGTCGAAATTATTAAAAATTACTACCGAAATTTGGAGTCAGTGGCCTCAACTTTAAGAGCGCTACGTCCAATTTCTGAATTTCATTTCTGGCTGAATGGCTTCGTCAATAAGCAAAATATGCGTTCTTGGTCAGACAGCAATCCACACGTAATCCATGAGTCATCATTGCATCCCGAAAAAATTACGGTTTGGTGCGGTTTATGGGCCGGCGGCGTCATTGGGCCGTACTTCTTCCGTGATGATCAAGACCGGCACATTACTGTGAATGCGAATCGCTACCGTTCAATGATAACCGAATATTTTAGGCCCCAATTGGATAATATGGATTTGGAGGACATGTGGTTCCAACAGGACGGCGCCACAAGCCACACAGCGAATGCCACAATCAAATTATTGGAAACCAAGTTTGGTGAACGTGTTATCTCACGAAATGGCCCAGTCGAGTTGACGCCGTTAGATTATTTCCTGTGGGGCTACGTCAAGTCTATGGTCTATGCCAACAAGCCAGCGACGATTGATGAACTTCGTACGAATATCGAACGTGAAATTGCAGCAGTATCAGCCGATTTATGCTTGAAAACCGTCGAAAATTGGTCTCAGCGTCTGGACTTCTGCAAGCGTGCCCGTGGTGGCCATGCAAAAGAAATCGAGTTCCATACATAATGGCATCGAACGTACTTTTACAGGAATAAAAAATTTCATTGGTATCTAAAACCGGTTTTGTTTTATTTAAAAAAACTTTTGTAGCGCTCTTCTTGAAAAACCCAAATGTATTACACGGAGGCATGTACAATAGTGGTGCAATAGTTAATGTGCGCGGCAATTGTACACGAAAGCGTGGGTACGATCCCATGCAATTACGGTCGAAATTGAAATCAAATACGTATTGACATTGATCAGAAATCGTAAAACGCAAAAACTGTATTGGGATTAGTATTTTATGTAACAAGAGTTTTAAAAAACTTGTAAAATCGATATTAACTGGATGAAGAACATTAAGCGTATTTTTGTATCCCTTAATATCGCTTAGATCTTTACACAAAGTGGTCAAGAAATTAGTCTAGCAGGGAATAACAATTTGTAAAACCCCGTATTCAGTTTTTGGGAAAATTTCGTAAGACATTTTGTCATTTATCTCTAAACGGAAAATTTTGTTACAGGGAGTTACCACATATCTCTAATTTACCTTGCAAATATTTCATTAATAATTCATATTTCCATTCCATTTTATTTTTATCACATGTGGTATTATTTTTGTTTACTACAATAATCGAAATGTCAAAATTGCGGTTCCAAACAATTATCAAACAATTGCTTTCATACGAAATAACTTCGGCGTAACAACCCTGTAATTTATTTTGCCTACGAAATTTTCGCAAAGATCTGAGTACCAAGCAATGAAAAGTGAGCAACATTTTCTGTTCATGACATTTTTGTAATTTTTTATACACGTACTTCGCAACGAAAATTTCATAAAAACTGTATACCGGGCTTAAAAGTAGCAAGGGAAAACAAACACGTTTGTTTCGTGTTGCGTTGTTTTACGGCATTTACACCAAATAAGATTAACGCATTGCGAAGGTTAACTGCCTTAACCCGCTCTATAGATTACTTATACAATTTTAATCTGTAGAAACTGAAGTTTAATTTTTAACCTGATCTAAAACTGATGTATATTTTGATGCAACACTGTTAGTTACTAAAAAAAATGCAACCATAATAAAAACATACACAAAAAATCAACTGTTTGACAGACGGAAGCCGATCGAACATTTTCTGACGTGTCACCGCCACCAAAACTTTTTTGAATCTCTCTCTTATTGGCTTAAACTGTGATTCAATTTTAAAGGTTTAATTATTTCAAAAACATTCCAAATTTTTACAAAACTGGCAAAACCAACAGCCACCAACTTAATTTTTCTGTTGTGCCGCTGTCTTCGATAATTTTGTCTCGGCGCGGAGTTTGTTTAATCGCGGAGTTGACACCTGAAATGTCAATTTAATTTCAAATTGGGTGGTGTAAACCATAGATAAAGGAAATAATAGAAATAGCGCGACCATTGTCAACTTTGTTCACTAGGTGCTGTCCTGTACTAATGTCACTTTCATTGAAGTTTCCCAGAATTCTTCTCACTGACGTTTATTCAAAATTGTAGGAAATTTTTATAAAAGTAAGTTAAACAATGGAAAATTTGACAAAATTTAAATAATTTTGCATAATAGCATTTGTTTGTTATATAAAAAACTATTTCAAAGTCATGAGTCTGTGGGTGGGGTATCAAAAGGAGAAAACCCGTAGATAAGACCGCCAAAATATGAAGATGCCGGACCGCCATTTTAATCTAAAAACTTCCCCCCAAACACTGTATCAACTTCTGTGGTCGCAGATGCCAAAACCGTTAAGAGTGTCTGAGGACTCTCAACAAGCAATGGTAGCTGGACCGGACGAAGAACCAATTTATTAGGACATAGAGGGTTCCAGTTCGATGGCCATCACATATTATACTATAAGTAACGTGTTGTATTCTTGATTCAAAGTGATATTTTTGTTGAAAATAATGTTTTCTTTTGATATGAAATTTTAGAATTTTAATGTCATATTTTTGTTGCTTTTTTTTGGGAACAAACGACAGCTAGAAAATTACCAATTACACTTAAATTTTCCCAACACATGTGCTTCATCTATTAGTTTACTTTATCTATGGTTTACACCTAATAGATGAAACACAAGTGTTGGGAAAATTTTCGAATGCTGAATTTCAAAACAAAATTGAACAACTTTGGTTCTTTGTTCTGTGCTGAGTCTTTCCATTATAAATTTCTCAAATTTTTAAAAGATAATTCTGAAAAAAATATGTAGACAAAAAATTTAATCACTAATAAATCATAACGTTTCTTATGCGCCACCCTGTAGAATAACATTCGAAGGCTGAAGAGGCTAAATAAATAAAACATTGCGAATAGATTATTGCTACCTTAATCCACTTTCGGATTAGGTAGACATCAAATATACTTCTGCTGAGTCGTAGATAATGGGACATGACTTGAGCGTCAGCATAGGTGCTGCGTCCGTTTTGATTTTTTTAACGACTACTTTTCGTATTGCACCACGATTTTTGCAACACTATAGTATAAGCGGCAGCATTTTTCCAATGCATGTCATAATCATCAGATATAAGTGCGTTCGGTTGAAGTCACTGTTAATATACTTAGGCCCATTTTTTGACTAGTTATTTAAATTGGTAATCAGTTGATTTTGATTTATGTTTGATCTGACTTTAAATACGAAAAGAGTTTTTCAGTGCTTTGTCAAATAATCTTACTACCATGGGGCAACAGTGGCAAATGCTACGAAAAATAACCGGTATTCATACATTTGTCGGTTAATCGTTACAATGCATCAAGCTGACGCCATTTGCAAATGAAAAGTGAAGTGATAAAATACAAAATATTTAATGAAATTGGAAAGTATTTCAGCAGAAATGAACTTCTAACTGCACTACGAGAAATGATACGTTTTAATTGTTATTTCAACTAGGACGCTGATTATAATTGTTCACATTAACAGCTTTGAGTTTTGTCCTCTTCTTGTTTTCTGTCAAAATCATATGGTAACTATTATTGACTTGATCATAGTTTAAATTCCCAACTTTGGCTCTTTAAGCCCCGTATACAGTTCTTGCGAAATTTTCGTAAGAAATTTTTGTCATTTATCTCTGAACGGAACATTATGTTGCAGAGAGTTACCACCTATCTCTGATATACCTTGCAAATATTTCATTTATAATTCCTCTACGCACTCCATTTTATTTTTGACGCATGTGGTGTTGCTTTTGGTTGTTAAAATTATCGAAATATCAAAAATTCCGGTCCCAAACAATTATAAAACAATTTTTTCCATACGAAATAACTTTGGCGTAACAACCCTGTAATTGATTTTGCCTACGAAATTTTCGCAGAGAGCTGAGTACCAAGCAAACGAAAAGTGAGCGGAATTTTCGGTTCATGAAAATTTAGTTTTTTTCATAAAAACTGAATACCGGGCCTTAAACAGCAATCAACTATTGACCTAAGAAATTAATTCTCAGCCTGCCCCACGATGTCGAAAGAAAACCTGAGGGAAAGAAAGCCAGTCACTCACTTTCGTTCCTCTGCTTGACGCTCGCCTTAGTCTTATTTTGTGGTTGTGTGTTTAAAAAATCGGGGCCCACTATTTTTCCTACCATCTATGCGAACGTGCATGTCAAAACCACTCACTTGTGTTTTGGATATCGCTTGCTCTTACCATAGAGTAATCTCATACTAGAGAGAATATTTTGCTCATCTGACGTTTCCTTTCACACTCTTCTTGATGCGGTCGGTGTGATAGAGGGATGTTTCATGAAAAGTGACATACACCAGGTGGAATTACAATAACTTCTGGCTTTAATTTTTCATGGCGTTTTGGTACAAAACTGTGAAATTTAAATGTTTTTAAACTTTTATATTGACTGTTATTGTTAGCATACATTTGTGTTGTATTTAACACAATAATTTTAACACACAAAACGAAATGCCGTTGCTGTTATTTTGTTCGTTGTTTTTGACCATTGCCTCTATCTGGTATTAGTAAAGCAATATCACCCCATGCCAAATGTCATAAATTTGGTGAGAGAACTATTAGGTATATTATAAGTATTAGTCTATGGCTCATACTCTGCCCTATCGCTCAAAAATTAAATGGCGAACGTCAACTTCATGGTACAATAATATGTTCATGGTAAAGTCGTAAGAACAGCTGTTTTCATTTTTTTCATGAGGTTCTTCGCCTCGGCTGTCACACTCACATGTATTTTGTTTTTGTACTCTTTTGCATTCTTATGTTGTTGGAATGTATTTATTTGTGTAGAGTTTGTATTGTGTAGAGTTGAAGCGAATAGAACAAAAACAAAATGCCTGTTGTTGCTGCCTACACCAACAACAACGCGCGCTGCTATTGCCATGAAGATATTATTGTACCATGGTCAACTTCATGTTTTTGTTTTGAAGAACAAACACACGTAAAACCATGCGAACGTCTGGTCGAAAGATAGAGGGTCTCTCTTTGAAACGAAAGTGAGTGACTGCCTACGTTCGCTTAGATTTTTATTGAGGTTGTGGGAGAAAGTGTAATTGGGGTACGATTTTGTACTGAATTGTATACGTTTTGTAAGTGGGCCCCAAATCAGCTGTTTGTCGCATAGAAAGAAAGCAGATTAACGTTCGACATCTGGGTCTCAGTCCAATGATGACCGTTGTGATACCACGGAACGTCATTTTCTGCCCCTATCGTTGAACCTGTAAATTGACCTGCACCAGAATTCTGAAACTTTTTCACGACAAAACTCGGTAGTTAAAAAGTTACAGAATGAATTAGATAGAATTCCGGTGCTGGTGTTATTATGGCGCGTTCAAGCCATATTCCAGGGTGTGGATGAAGAAGAGACGTACATTAGTCCCTGGCGAACCAATTAGTACTCTGCAAAAAAGGTCCTAAAATAAATCGTCTTAACTTACTGAATGCCTGTTAGAACCAACATGAAATAAGATCCTAGACATTTTTTCGTGCTGATACCAAAGGCCGACTAGTAGCGTATGTGATTTCCGGTTCTTTCGACCTCCCCACAGCTTCTGCAGTAATCATGCATTGAGATTGCAAGTTTAGACGCGTGTCTGTCTATTAGATAGTGTTCAGTGATCATAGCTACTAGCATAGATATATTTTTTCTAGCAATGAATATCAAGTTTATCATACTATTCAGGTCATAACTTGGCCATAATTGCCTGGTGATCTTGCGTGTTGTGCAACCGGCCCATCTATCATTCACATGTCTGAGAGCTTCGGTTTTAGGCATGAGTCTGTCGGTGGTACAATGGTTATTGTGGGTTCGATCCAGCTTACATTTCTTTCGACGACGGTCACCTCGCTTAATAATGGCGACACCATCGAGTATTTATTCATGAAAATGCTTCTTAAAATAGCGTTCGGAACCGGTGTAAAACTGTAGGTCCCCATCAATGAGTGTAAAACTAGAAAACGCACGGCTCACTGGTTGGGAGAAGCTCTCCCCAATCCCTTCATGAGATATAATGGCTAACCAATTTTTTATATGAAGAAAGGAGGCATTCCATATTCACTGCTCCATAATCAGGAGAGCAGGTAAGTTAGTCCCTTATCTTGCATGCTCGTTCGCTCTATGGTTCCCTGGAATATCATGTGCCCCGGCACTCATATAAGTTGAATATTGACCATTCAGAGATCCGCGTTTCTTGAAGTCAGGAATACAGATTGTGGAGATTTTATAGATGTTAACACCCCAAATGGCGATGACGTTTCGCCCCTGCCATAGAACAACTTCTCCGATAGACACGACTTATGCCCGGTCTAGATCCAGTTCTTTAGAATAGACTCCAAACCCAACTTCCAACTAAACTCCAAACTTTTCCACCTAGTTTGGAGCCATCAGTATAAAAGCATAAATACCTTCTACAACCTGGTATGCTTCCCTTCCAGTCTCCTGCATGTTCGGGACATGTGCGGAGAAATTTCTCTCAAAGGTTGAGAGTCGCCTTTAATTGTCGATAGCCGCATACCCCTCAAAATCTACCCATAACCATATGAGCCATTCTCTGGACTCTTGTCAACAGACTTGGGTAAGTGGATTATTCCAGTACCGGCCACCAAACAGCAATGCCGTAGAGCAATATCGGATGGACAGCAGCTATATATTCATATAAACTATTTTCGAGGATAGACCCCATCTTCCTTTAAGAATGTAGTATGTGTGCACCTACAATATATTCGTTTTCTATTTACCAAACAATTCTTAAATTTAATCTTCTAATATTCGAATCTCTTTCTTTTTCCATTTCGTTAGAAAAACTCAAATCGCAATGTTGTCAAAGCGCGACTTAGTGGTCTCTTGGAGCGTCTGCAACATTTACATGAGAATGCAGCGCAATATATTAGTTATCAAAAAGAGTTCAAGGTATAAGTGACATTTGATCATTTGGCCTTCCTTTAAGAGTAACTCATACAAATCCCTTCATTACAGATCGACATAACAATGTATACCGAAATGAATATGGCCATTACCGAAATAAAATTAAGGCAAAGTCTTCACAATTCTATGGAAGAATGGGAGGAAGCATATAACCGTTGGATATCCATGGAATTCGACAGATTGGTAGTTAATGATTTGACGGAGCTGACAATAAAAACAATTAAGAATTGCATGCAATATGAAAAGTATCTGCCGGATAATAACATAGTGCCAGAATTGAAGCAGGCAGCTGAAAACTTTAAATTGAAGCTGCCGGTGATAGGATTTCTCAGAAATCCCAACTTTAGAGCGGTAAGTTTAGAGTAAAAATATATTTCCACTATTTTGCAAAACAAAGCTTATTATTATAACCACCCTCCAATTAAACTGGTGGTTCCCTGCCCCATTTTCGGTAATCATTCGCTAGTTGTTCAAGGACTAGCAATTTCTCTAGCACACGGTAATGTAGAAAAAAAACTTCAGGAAACATATTACACACAACCAAATGGGATATTCGTGCGCAGAGCGATAACTTTAATCCCTTAGATCAAAGTCGAATTCTCCAGTTTATTTATAATCGTCCT
Source organism: Phaonia tiefii (assembly GCA_963931995.1). Lineage (NCBI taxonomy): Eukaryota > Metazoa > Arthropoda > Insecta > Diptera > Muscidae > Phaonia > Phaonia tiefii. Next base: position 234,144,119 of record OZ008370.1, read on the forward strand.
AACGAATCGATTCACGCTGAAAATCCGACTTGTTTTCTTGTTTGGATGCAAATATAATGTGTGTTCTGAGCTTGTTGCAAATACATATATTATACTTGTGTCCAAACACATTGTGAATACTATTCAAAATTAATGTTTAGAGTACAACTAATACTAGAATATACGTGTTTGTGACCCAAATACAGTTTAGTTTTTGATACAACCACAGCTGTGTTTGGTGCATCGTTTTCTTCAGTTTTTTTTTTGTCGCTATGCTCTGTCGAGAGCAAAGTAATAAAAGACGGACAAAGAGAGAGTTTTGTAACTACAAGCTGAAAAATTTGTCTTTTTTTGTTGTTTGGATGCAAGCATAAAATGTTTGTGGCTTGTCGCAAATATTGTATACTTGTGTCCAAAAAAAATTGTGTTCGCTTTTCAATAGAACATGTTTGGGACACAATGATTAATAGGTTATAATACATGTAAAGTATTTATGACCTAAATGTATTTGTTTGTTGAAAAGTGCTGAAAACAAATACGTGACAGACTATAAAGAGACAAAAAGCAGCAGTTCTTTAAAACTCGAAAATAATGCTTGCAAACATGTACATGGTTCTTGCAATATGTTGCTGGGTCCGTTATTTTTCAGCGTGTATTGTTTGTAACTGTATTTTAGCATTATTCATTCAGTCAGTGATTGAGTCTTATGTTGACTGACCTGTTGCGTTTTAGTTTCACGCATTCAGTCGTCAATCGTTCGTTTGGGAGGAAACAAACAAATGATTCGACGTAAGTATATGGATATTTGTGATGAAACATGTATATGGCTCCATGTAAAAGTATACGTCTTTGCAAGCAAACACGCTAATGTTTGCGTTTAAATTTAACTAAGTTTAGTATTTAAAAATATATGAATATTTGGAGTGTGTTCCAAACACATACATACACTGAAAGAAAAACATTCATACCATTAATGAATTCTTACATTACATCAATGAAAAGTGTCATTGTTTTTGAGCCAATGCCGGGCTTCATTAATGCTATGAACAATGTTGCATTAAACGAAAAATGTTTCATAGACCTGAGATTAATGTAAATTTTCTAACCGGAATGGAACATTATCATTGTATTAAAGAAAATGTTACATTGATATTAACCCGTTTCATTGATGTAATAAAATATTGTCATTGATGTTATGATGATGCTATGAACATGTTTCATTAATGCTATGAGCATGTTTCATTAATGTAATAAACAGGTTTCATTTATGGTATGAACATGTTTCATTGAAGGTCTGAATATGTTTCATTGATTGTATGAACATATTTCATTGATGGTATAACACGTTTCATTGATGGTATGAACAAGTTTCATAGTTGGTATGAATAGGTTTCATTGATAGTATGAACAGGTTTCATTGATGGTATGAACCGGCTTCATTCATGGTATGAATATGTTTCATTGATGGTATAAGAAAGTTTCCATAACTAAATGCAATTTTAACTTTTGCCACACTATCATGTAAATTATTTGGAAAAAATGCACCCCGCGCTATTTAAAAAAAAAACGAAAATCGAGCAAAATATGGGGTCCATAGGGTCCAAAAATGGTCAGAAAAAAATGTTGGGGGGGGGGTAGAACACACGATTCTAAGCAAAAAATTTTAAATGGAAAAGTTAGAGGAAACCCTTATTTTATGAGTTATGGGTCTCCAAAGTTCGGGCTTTTTGTGGCACGATTTTTCCGACGATTATTTTGTTTTCTGGGACGGGGCCAGGGAGAGGAATATCTCTGTTTCAAATTTTGGATTTCGGGATTTCCAATAGGTCCGGCCGACAAAAAAATTTTGGTTTTTGAAATCCCCTTATTTTGCTCGATTTTCGTTTTTTTTTTTTAAATGGCCCGGGATTCTGCATTTCAGCCTTTTATTTTTTTCTTATTTATTCCTTATCTCATACTGGCACTCATATATTGTGTCACAGCTACTGTACATAAATAATACATTTATACAAATCGTACCTTAATTAAATTAATGCTATTTTAGAAAAAATATTTTAAAATTCAATAAAATGAGTGTACTGTAAAGAATTGCCTATTTAATAGATTCTACTTTACAATGTCGACAAAATGTCTGCAATTTTTCTCTATAGTTTCCCATATTTATATGAAAAACACATTTCATTCCATCAATTTAAAAGGTCTCTTAGCATTAATAACGGTCCACAAATTCAAAACCTGCAGCAATGAAGGAGTTCATTGAAGTAATGTAACATTTCATAGCATCAAAGAAACTTTTCATTGCATCAATGTAAACCCATTAATGTAACCCATTCATTGATGCTATGAAGTACGTTTCTTTCAGTGTAGTTCCTGCTGAATATGTTTGAGAGAATATGTTACAGAGGCGGATTTTTCCAGCGTGTACTAGTAAAGTAGGTGTTCCGTAGGCCTACCAATATAATTGGTTCAGTCAAAATTGTACGTCCAAAATTGTACGTCCTATTGCATCAGTGAAATGACCATATGGTGGTAATTGCCCCTTCCTATGACAACACTCTGAAAATTTTGACATTTTTATTGTTTGGATGCAAATATAATGTGTTTGTAGCTTGCTGCCAATACAGTATACTTGTGTCCAAACACATTATGTTTGCTATTCAATATATCATGGTTGGGATACAATGACCAATAGGTTATAATATACATACGTATTTGTGAGCCAAATGTGTATTTCTTTGTTGAAAACTGCTGAAAACACTAGTGTCTGTCATATCATATAAACAAAAAGCAGAAGGTCTTCAATTCACGAAAACGATGCTTGTAAACATATACATGGTTCCTGCAATATGTTGCTGGGGCCGTTATTTTCCAAAATTGAATGTAGATTGACGTGGTATTGTTGTTTGGTATTCGCCTAGCAATTAAATTTGTTCAGTCGCTCTAGCGAAATTGTAGGTCCTACTGCATCAACGAAATGATCAGTGAACCGTGATACATATGGTGACGATTAAACCTTTACTATGATTTCCAAATATTAAACATTGAAAGTAGATTGACGTTAGATTTTGTTAAGGCATCCGCCATCTATTGTTATGTGGCAAATGGTAATGGACGCAAACTGTAAAAAGCTTCCCTAATTCTAAAATCAATCTGTCCATCTCTGAAATAACTCACTATTACTACTTCCTTAGCGCCACTGGACTAATGTGGAAACCCTATTGGGTCGCAAATTCTTTAAAGAAGAAGACATTTACCTTTCGACCTATGAAGAAGTGCGAGCATTCGATGAGGAAGTTGCAAACTCTCTAATGGATATATCTTCTCAAGCCACAGGAGAAGCTCAACTTGAAAATATGTTGAAATCCTTAGAAGCTATATGGAAAGAACAAGAACTTTCCATAGTAATGCATCATGATCAAAAGGATGTCTTCATCTTGGCCGGTACAGAGGAATTGCAAACAGCTTTAGATGACTCTAATGTCACCATAAATACAATAGCAGCCTCAAAATATGTGGCACCCATCAAGCATAAAGTAGAAGACTGGATACAGGCTCTGGAACAGTGTTCCAAAACTTTGGGTATTCTGAAATATATTGAGAAATTTTAAATATTGAAGTTTTCCTTAATTTCAGCGATTTGGATGGATTGTCAAACTTCGTGGATTTATTTGGAGGCCATATTTGCTTCACCCGATATCCAGCGACAATTGCCTCAAGAGGCACGTATGTTTTCTGCTGTTGACAAGAGTTTTAAGGAATTAGTTCGTACGGCTAAGAAGGTTCTATTGGCTTTACCCATCATGTCGTCAAAGGATAACTATAATCTGTTGAAAGAGAATACTCGTTTATTGGATCTGATAACGAGGGGTTTGGAGGCATATTTGGAAGTTAAGAGAGTGGTATTTCCAAGGTGAGAATTCAATAAATAACGTAGATTTCTATGTAAAATCAGTCGAATTCCGTATTGCGAAGCAGTTTTTCTGATTCAGTATGGACTTTTGTCATCATAGATTAAAATACTATAGGTTTGTCATCCGTTTCGCCTGATGTTCCGCCTGATGTCAGCAATTTTCTGTTTAATTACAACAAATTTTGCTAACATCGAACACAATTTGCACATTCACAGTAGAGTTGGGTAGTTCATGAACTATATAGCTCATTTAGAGTGACCAGACACCACCCTCGTATGCATAATGCACATGTTCGATATAACGAGTATGTTCGTGATTGTTATGTCCGGGCACCTTAAATGAACGAGTTAAAAAACTAGTGAACGAGTTCGACATAAGTCTAATTCACAGTCAAAATTTCAGCTATGTTTGTCAAACCTCAGTGACAGAAAAACTTGCAACTTCCGAATGTTCGAAGAACGAGTTGGTAAATCTATAGCAGTGATGCCCAAATTTTGAATTTCCATAACACGCGTGATGGACAGTTGAGTTGGGTAGTTCTTGAACTACCTAGTTCATTTAGGGTGACCAGACATCACCCTCATGAACATAATGCACATGTTCGATACGGCAAGTATGTTCGTTATTGTTGCGACCGGGCACCTTAAATGAACGAGTTCGAGAACTAGAGAACGAGTTCGACACAAGTCTAAATAAATAAATGGTTTCCCATTACATCCCATGAAGGGACTGGGGATAACTTCTCACAATCACTAAGCTGTGCGCTTTCCAGTTTTCACTCACTGATAAGAATATAAAATTTGATAAAAAAAAAACACATTTTCGTACCCTCACCAAAAGGTTAACACTTTTGAACAAGTGCTCTTATTCAGAAACCGTTCTTTTCAAACCGTTTTTCAGTTCCTCTATAATCGATTTTCGGTACCTCTAGAATCGTTTTTCGGTCTTTTTGGAACCGTTTTCGGTTCTTGGAATAACCGGTTGTTCCGAACCGGCTCCTCGAATCTGTGCATCACTAATTTCCATATCAAGCCTACAGCCTAGAAATGGATTACCAGGAGAAAGCAGCCCTCTATAACACCTGTATATGTAAAGGCTACCACTAAGGCAGAAATCGGTAATCACGCAAGACGGTTGAAGCTGCTCCCGTGCCGGCAGTGACGCAGAAGAGGAGGAGACGGTGGAGCATCTCCTCTGCAGTTGTCCGGCTCTGATGAATAGACACCTGAAGACTATGGGCCGTCGCTTCCTGCATAAACTCACAGAGATACACGAGATAGATCTAATGAGGTATCTCCGATTAACAGGCTGGATATATCCACGGTACTATGGACCTTCCGAAGTGGTGTGGTATGAAAATCGGTGTTTCAAGACACTTATTGATGCTACATAGAATCTTTAGCAACCACGAAAACCAACCAACCAACCAAGGCAGCAGGGCCTCCGGGTAAAATATTCAGAAATCGCATCATTTGAAAGGAAACGGGTCTCAAATCCCTCAACTTGTGTGTGAAATGACAAAGATTCATTTTCGTTCTACACGCCAAATTTAAAAAAATTTTATCACATACTAAGACTGCGCTGTATTGCTGGCCATGTTTCTTCATGTCTGTAGCCAGAGGACAAATTATTAGAGAGAGGTTGTAGCAACCGTAAATTCGGTTGTTACCACCGAATTGCGATTGCCACAACCGAATTGAGGTTGTCACGACTGAATTTAGTCCCCGCAATTCGTTTAAAGCAATTGATTCGGTTGTGAAATTCGTTTGAAGCAATTGATTCGGTTGTGACATCTTCAATTATTTTCGTTCTGTCAACCAAATTGTCTAAAATTTCAGTTGGAAAAAGTGAATTTGGAAATAATTCGAATGCAACAACCGAAATTGGAACCAAATCGACAGTTACAACCGAATTTATGCCAAATTTGGCAGTTGCACCAGAATTGATGCCACATTCGGCTGTGACAACCTCTAATGAGGTTGTGTCAACCTCTAATTCTATTGAGACAACCTCTGATTCGGCTGTGATCCCCTTTAGTGTGGTTTTAACAACCTCTAAATTCGATTACGGCTAATTCGGCTGCCTCAACCGAATTTTTCTGTGAGTTTTGCCAATGAGCATGATATATATCAGCTACCTTAATAAAAATACAAATCAGTTTATTTCCCTAATCTTCCATTCTCGTCATAACCCAAATCCCAAAACTTCAGAAGCTTGCCTATTCAGATCCAGTAAATAAATCCCGGCACCCGGATGGCATATCTGCACTGGTCTTGAGTAGGTGCTTTTCGACGCTGGCACGACCACTGCGCAACCTTTTCAACCTTGCATACCGTGCGGGAGTCTTTCCGGTGCGTTGGAAGGTTGCTAATGTCCAACCAATCCCTAAAAAGGTGATGCAAGTAACCTGCAAATTACCGACCAGTTGCAATTTGTTCTGCTCTCTCGAAGGTTATGGAGAGCATGGTTAACCACCATCTTGTGAAATATCTGGAGTCCATTGACATTCTAAATTATCGACAGTATGGCTTCCGTAGAATGAAATCTACCGGAGACCTGATGGCGTTCCTTTCGGGGCAGTGGAGTCGATCCATCCCCCGGCATGGTGAGAGTAAAGTAGTGGATCTTGATAATTCCAAGGCCTTTGACAGAGTATGGCACGATGCACTCTTATCAAAACTCGCTGCTTTTGGTGTCGGTGACAATTTCACTCGATTAATATCGAGTTTTCTCAGAGATCGTACTATACGAGTTGTTGTGGATGGGGTTTCATCCGACGAGCATAAATTGACTGCAGGTGTACCACAGGACTCTGTTCTTTCTCCTTCTCTTTATCTTATTTTCATTGACGATTTCCTTGGTCAGACTGTGATCTACTCTTTTGCGGATGACAGTAATCTCTGTCATTCTTATTCATTCTACCGTAGGCCAAGTCTTCAAGAGACTGAAGTTAAACCGCCGCCGAAAGAAATTTCAAGGTGGTCAGAGCAGGGTTCGAACCCAGGATCTCATGTACAAGAGCCGCGACCACAAATCATTGCATCGCCGATGGCCACCTTTAAGAAACTATACTTTTTGTAAAATGATAAACATTTTTTAAGAATTTTTTCTATAAAATGTATTTTTAGGTTTTTTTTAAGTATATTTTAAGGTCCTTTTTGTAAGAAAATGTATTATTTTTTCCCAAAAATGTAATTTTTTAAAGAGAGGTACTTCTTTTATTGAAAGCTAATGTTTTGTTTAAGAAAATGTATTATTTTTAAGAATAAGTACTTTCTGTAAGAAAAAGCCATAAGAGTATGATTTTTTTACAAAGAAGTGCCTTTTTTAAGAACAGGTACATTTTTAAAGAAGTACTCTTTTTAGGAAAATTTTATTTCTTTAAGAAAATGTACTTATTTTTAGAAAATTTACGTATTTGCAGAAAGACTTAAGAAATTGTACTTTTAAGAAAAGGAATTTTTGTAAGAAAATGTATTTTTTTAAGAGAATGTATTTTTTGAAGAAAAGGTTTTTTTAAGAAATGAGAATTTTTTAGAATTGGTCTTTTTTCAAGAATAAGAATATATTTAAGAGTAGGTACTTATCTTAAGAAAAGTTTTTTGTTTAACAAAAAAGGTACACTTTAAGGAAAGGGTAGTTTTTTAAGAAAATTCAATTTGTTTTAAGAAAATTTACTTTTTTAAGAAAATGTACTTATTTAAAAAAAATACTTTTTTAAGTAAAGGTACTTTTTGTAAGAAATTTACCTTTTTTAAGCGAAGGTACTTCTTAGAGGTAAGGTTTTTTTTTAAGAAAATGTACTTTGTTTAAAAATATGAATAGATATTGTTTGTTATGAGAAAATTTACTTATTCATCAGGGATGATTTTTATTTATTCGGCCTTTTTATTGGTACTTTTTGGAACGAAGTTCCTTATCGCACGTTGTGGGATGGGGGCTAAATGAAAAAATATTAAACAAATTTTTTTATCCGTATTATGCTATAACCCAATATACAACCCAGTATTATTCTGCATACTTTTAGGATTTGGTAATTATTACTGTATTTGTACAGTCAGGGACGTATGTGAGGGTTATGTTCTTTCATGTTGGCTTTGTGATAGTCATGCCATTGTGAAGTGTGCTGGGTTCGCTGAACATGTTGGAAGTGTAAGGAATTCGATGTTAACTTTTTTTAGGTTATTGCCTTTTGCGTTATTAACAGTATTACCCCATTCAGTGTGCTTGCAGTTCAAGTCTTCCGCTAGTACATAGTAGTTATTTGAATTTTGAAGATTTATAAAATCAAATAGTTTTTGCAAGTCTGCTCGTATTGAATTCATATTGCGGGCCGAACAGTACGCACATGTAATAACTAAAAAGTTGTCGCAGTGAATGGGTATCTTTATGGCGCATGTGTCTAAAGCATCTAGCGAATATCTAGTGACTTTAGTATTGTATGTTATTCTTGATTATGATTTTATAATTTTTAAATATTACATTGTGTATATGGTTTAACTTTGTCTCATTTAATAGGACAATATCTACTGCCTACCTACCCTTAAAAATTTACCTATTCTTCAAAAGAGGACCAATTCAAAAAAATCACCATTTCTTAAAAAACCTTTTGTTGAAAAAAATATCTCGTTATAAAAAATACATTTTCTTACAAAAATTCCTTTTCTTAAAAGTACCCTTTCTTAAAAATAAAATATTACATTTTTTTCTTGAGATAAGTAAGCTTTCTGAAAATAAGTAAATTTTGTTAAAAAATAACCTTTTCCTAAAAAGAGTACCACTTCTTTAAAAAGTACCTGTTCTTACAAAGGTACTTCTTTGTAAAAAAAAAAAAAGTCATACTCTTGTGGCTTTTTCTTACAGAAAGTACTTTTCTTAAAAATAGTAGCTCTTCTTAAAAACAAACATTATCTTTTAATAAAAGAAGTATCTTCTTTCTTTAAAAGGTCCTATGTAATACATATTCTGGAAAATATAATACATATTCTTACAAAAAGGACCTAAAAATATTAATTTTTTTTTTTTGAAAAATACATTGCAGAAAAAAAAATTTCTTAAAAAGAGTTTTTTATTTTACAAAAAGTACATTTTCTTAAAGATCCATTTAAATTATCGTACTTTCCAACGGGCGCCTTATTCGTGCTGAACTAACTAACCGGGTGTCCCATCACACCTCATGTGATGTTTAATTTTATTGTTCAAGCTCGAGGCCATTCTATATGTTTATTAATAGAGATATAGTTTTAAAGAGGAGTTTTGCAAATGTATTCCTATGATTCCTGGCAAACCGTATAGCTATTTCAGATCTAGCCACAGATCTTCATCAGCGGTTGTTCGGAATGATGCTATTGAAAAATTCATCAAACTAAATGAAAACGAAATCTCATTTGAATTAAGAATTCACTATAATGCAAGTGTTCGAAAAATATCGCAAGCAAAACACACAAGAAAACATTTGCATTTATTTAAGAAAAATCACTTATTTAAGAAAATTTTCTTTTTCTAAACTTCTTCACTTTGGCTTTTCTAAATTTACTTTTATTGGGTTCAAAACTACAATATATACTAAATGTTGGATACAGGCTCCACCTAGAAAACTTCCCATTTAACAAGAAATTTCCCAACATATGTTAATCTAGACACAAACCAAATCAAAAGCATAGATAAAGTAAACTAAAGGCTCATTTAGACTACTGACAGATTTTGACACTCGTCAAAATTTTCTGACACAAAATTTTGAACTAGTGTTTACACATGTCGAAATATTTTGTCAGAAAACCTTGTCAGTATTTTGTCAGTATTTTCTGCCAGCATTTTTTGAAGTTTCATCAGAATATTTTGAAAGCCGTTTACACTACTGACATATTCTGTTTGTGTTTACTGACCAAATTCTGACAATTGTTCTCAGCTGTTTTTCATTTGCTTTGTCCACACATGATAGCAAGTTATTGTGTTTCGGAAAATGTATTTGGTTTGCTCTCAGCTCGTGTTCGAGTTGTAAGGAAATCCATTGAAGTTTCTTCACAAAATGCTGCAACAGTTGTCCTTGCGGTTTGTGTATTGCATAATTTTTTAAACAAACGAAAACTGACAACATATGCGCATACAAAGGATTTCGACCAAATCAATTCCGATGGGACAGTTACCGAAGGAAGATGGCGTCAGGAAGTGAGCGAAACAGAAATAATGGCTATCTCCTATCTCTGTTCATTTACTGACATATTTTGACAACATGTTGTCAAAATACTGACAGTCGTCAGAATTCTGTCAGAAAATTTTGATGACTGTTTACACGACGTCACTATTTTTGTCAAAAATTTTGACAAGAACGTGTCAGGAAAATATGTGTCAGTAAATTCTGACATTTACACGTTACTGACACATTTTGAAGACAAATTCTGACAATCTGTCAGTAGTGTAAATGAGCCGTAAGAGATGAAGCACAAGTGTTGGGAAAATTTTAGTGTAATGGGTAATTTTCTAGATGTCGTTGAAAGCAATAAATGGGACTTTTTTTGTTCCCAAAAAAAAGTAAAAAAAAATGATTCATTAAAATTATAATTCTTCTTTTATATAAGAATCAAATGCTATTATGTAAAATAACATAAATTTTGTCACATTTTCCATTGTTTAAATTACTTTCACAAAAATTTCCCACATTTTGAATGAACGTCAATGAGAATTATGGGAAACTTCAGTGAAAGTGACAGTAATACAGGACAGCACTTATCTTTATCTATGGTATAGATAACACTGGATTGTAGCATAATAGTGTTAAAAAAAAAGTTGTTTAATTTTTTTTCATCCCGCAACGTGCGATAAGGAACTTCGTTCCAAAAAAAACACAGCACTTCCTGTGTAGCCGATCATCTCAGGGTTAAGTTCGGTAACCCTTGTCCAACGATTCGTAATTGTTCAAAAAGACTGATATCTCAAAAATCTAGCTTCCAAATGTAAACACCTACTATCTCTCTTCAGATTCTATTTCCTTTCCAATGATGAGCTATTGGAAATACTTGCTCAAACTCGTATACCCCAGGCTGTGCAACCACATCTACGTAAATGTTTCGATGCCATTCATCGCCTTGAATTCGGGCAAAAAGATGTTGGAGATGGCTCTGGACGCACCATACCAACAAATGACATATTGGCCTTTATATCACCAGAAGGTGAGAAACTCTTTTTCCAAAAAGGGCTCAAGGCAAGAGGTGCTGTTGAAGAATGGCTGAGCAAAGTGGAAGAGGGAATGTTTGCCTCCGTCAAAAGAGCCATGCGTTTTGGTTATCTATGTTTCCCCAACAAGGAAAGGGATATATGGTTTCAAGATCATCCCAATCAAGTATCGCTCACTATATCGCAACAACAATGGGCGGCAGATATACATCTTATATTGGATAATCCGCAAACAGATGATAAAAGAATTTTTGACCAAATGAAAATATTCGAAAAGAAATGTTACAAAAGTCTTGCAGCCCTAGCAGCGTTGACACGACAAAATATCAGTAGTTTGGTACGGAAAGTTCTGACAGCCCTTATCACCATAGATGTGCATGCCAAGGATTCCGTAACCATGTTAATTGAAAAGAAGGTGGTGAAATCGTAAGTTATAAATCTGAAAATTAAACTGGACTGACCGTTATATTTTCAGCACGGATTTTGATTGGCTGAAAATGTTACGTTTCTATTGGTCTATAGAAACAGAGACGGTTTATTCACGCATGGCTTCGGCAAATATTCCCTATTACTATGAGTACTTGGGAGCTGGAGGTGTTTTAGTGTTGACTCCCTTAACGGATCGCTGTTACTTGTGTCTCATGGGTGCATTCCAAATGGATTTAGGTGGTGCTCCTGCGGGTCCTGCGGGCACAGGCAAAACAGAGACCACTAAAGATCTGGCCAAGGCAGTGGCTAAGCAGTGTGTGGTCTTTAATTGCTCCGATGGTTTAGACTACAAAATGATGGGTAGATTTTTCTCCGGTCTGGCTCAGTGCGGTGCTTGGTGTTGTTTCGATGAGTTCAATCGCATTGATATTGAGGTTCTATCGGTTATAGCCCAGCAATTGATAACCATCAGAAATGCTAAACTAATGAATGCCAAACGGTAAGATAAATATAAAAACGAGTATCAGAGTAGCACTATTCCCCTCTTTCCTTACAGTTTCATCTTTGAAGGTCGCGAAATCAAACTTAACAAATCCTGCGCTGTCTTTATCACCATGAATCCTGGTTATGCTGGACGTACAGAACTTCCTGATAATTTGAAAGCCTTGTTCCGTCCAATTTCTATGATGGTACCCGATTACGCCCTCATCGCTGAAGTCATTCTTTATTCCGAAGGTTTTGAAGATCCGAAAAGTTTAGCCCACAAAATGGTGCAAATGTACAAGCTGTGTTCGGAACAGTTAAGTCAACAAAATCATTACGATTTCGGTATGAGAGCGGTAAAGTCTGTCTTGGTTATGGCTGGATCCTTGAAAAGAGCGTCGCCAGATCAGAGGGAAGATATAACATTAATAGCCGCCCTAAGAGATTCGAATATTCCCAAGTTTTTGGCTGATGATGCCTTATTATTTTTGGGTATTCTAAGTGATTTGTTCCCTGGAGTTGAATTGCCCGAGTCTTCACATCCCGATTTAGAGAACAGTCTCGTGGTTGGCCTAAGGGAGAAAAATTTGCAACCCGTCCATGCTACACTCCGAAAGTGTATACAACTGTATGAGACAATGTGTGTTCGATGGGGCGTTATGTTGGTGGGTCCCACAGGTGGTGGAAAATCGACAGTCTTACACGCTCTGGAATTTGCGTTGGAACATTTATTCAAATCGGGTGTGGAAGGGCCCAACTTTAGACCCGTGATCATTCAGTGTATGAATCCCAAGGCGGTTTCCATGAATGAACTGTATGGTTATGTAGATATGAAAACATTAGAATGGCAAGATGGTCTATTGGGTCAGGCAGTGAGGACAGCGGTGAATGTGGAAGGTAGAAAATCCTTACAAAAATGTTCTTAGCATAAATATAATACTAATTCCTTCTTAGATGAAATACATCAATGGATTGTCAATGATGGCCCCGTAGATGCGGTCTGGATTGAAAATCTTAATACTGTGCTGGATGACAATAAAATGCTTTGCCTGGCCAATTCAGAGCGTATTAAACTCACTGCCTGGGTTCACATGTTATTTGAAGTGCAAGATTTGGTTCAGGCTTCACCTGCCACGGTTTCGCGCTGTGGCATGGTCTATGTTGATCCTGACGATCTAGGTTGGCTACCCCTAGTGGACTCGTGGAAGGCAGGAGATATACAGAAGAAAATACAAGAACATCAAATGGACTTCCTGTATGGATTATTTAAACAACATTTTCAAATTCTTTTGGATTTGTCGAAAAAACATGGTTCCTTTGTCGTCAATCAAGTGACAAGCTCCAAGGTCCGTTTATGTTTGGAATTATTGTCATCACTGATAGAACAGATCCGTTGGCATGATATCGATGAAGCCGAATTTAAATCGTTGTTGAGCAAAATGTTCGTGTGGTGCGTGTTATGGTCACAATCGTCCAATTTCAATGATCGGGAAAAAATTCTATTTGAAAAACTTATACAGCAGACAGTGGGCACGAAAGAGTAAGTAACAAGTTATATGAATTGTGAACAGTGGTGGAAAGTGAGTTTTGTAGATTTCCAGAGGAAGGCTCCTTATGGGACTATCGTATTAATATGTCTTCAAGGAAGTGGGAGTCGTGGTCGAGTATTATAGACAAATTTGTCTTCAATCCAAATGACAAATATTTTGATATGCAAGTGCCAACGGTGGATACCACAAAATATGGGTAAGTCGAGAAAGTAGAAGCATAAGAAGTAATGATGTGTGATTAATCGATTAAATAAAATTTTTGTTAACCGATATCGTGATAAATCAGTTAATCGATTATTCAAAAATTCTAATTAGTCGAAACTATGATTAATCAATAAATTTGAATATTGATTAATCACATTCGAATAATTGTGTTCACAATTCAAATAATTTGAGGAAAAACATACAAATCTGTACTGATACTATTCATAGACGAATACATACATAGATACATTTATTCTCTCATCTGACGTTTCATTTCACACTCTTCATCGTAGGTTTGTGGAAATGAGAGAAATTAAATTTAAATCTAACTTACACCAGGTGGAGTTACACAATATGTTCCCTTACCTTTTTTTTTGTCGTTTTGGTGTAGAACTGAAAAATTTAAATGTAGTTTGCACTTTTTTGTTGACTTTTATCGTTGGTATACATTTGTATTGTATTTAACACCACTAGTTTGCCACAAAAACACGAAATTCGGTTGTTATTCCTTTGTTGGACGTTGTTTACTATTGCCTCTATCTGGTATTATTGAACCCATGTTATCCACCATCCAATGTTTACTTTCCACCGTACCTATGACGCTTAATTTATTGAGAGAATAAATGTATCTATGTATGTATTCGTGTATGAGACTATACAAACAAAAGGAAACATTTGAAAATTTTTAGAAAAGAATGTTTTGAAAAAATTCAAACTGAAAAATCCTAAAAACTTAAATTGCTCAATTATTCAAATTTTACATTAATCAATTAATGATAAATAGACTCGTTTTTTTTCGTCCACTATATATTAGAGGTGTATACTGATCGAAAATAACACCTCGCCTTTAAGCAAAATTAATTTGACAGCACTTTTGTCGACTGACAACCCTAACAGTTAAAATTAAATATTTACTCGAATGTAAAAAAATGGTGTCCCATAACATCCCCAACATGTCCCATTGAGGAGAGTTTCTTGCAATCACTGAGATATGCGCTTTCTAGTTTTATACTCACTGATTAGGACTTACACCGGTTCCGAAAGTACCCGATAGTGTCGGCATCTATAAGCGAGGTGAACGTCGTCGAAAGAAATGGTATGTGCAGGGTTCGAACGCACGTTCCCATGTACAAGAGCCGCGCACAATAACCATTGCACCACCGACGGACCAAAAATGTATTTGCTTCTGTATTTGTCACTTTGGTTGAGTCACAGCTTCTGGCACATAGCAAACATTTTTGCACACAAATCGATAGAGCGTGAGTTCAACTCTCAGAGAAGACACAAAATTAAAATATTTTTTGTATTACTTAAATTTCTCGTAGTAATTACATTTTTAACATAACTCATTTATTATTTATATTAATAAAATATATTTATATTTATGTTAATAAAATAAAAACATTAAAAATATAGTTGAGAACTAAACATAATATTAAAAGGGTATGCGACCTAATGCGATATCCCACGGTTGCTAGTTGCATGTGCTACCCATCATGCCATCTCCGAACTTCAGACGTTGAGACAATATTTGAGTACAGTAAAATTGCATAGAGCAATAACGTATAGAGAAGCCAACTCTCTCAGTAAATTGATGGCATTTGGTGTGCTGCAGATGGGTGGTTGGGTGTTGGAAAGTACTGCTTTAATAATACCAGACAGAGGCAGTGGCTCAAACCAACCAACAATAAAACAGCAACGTCATTTCGATTTGTGCTTTACCATATTTGTATAAATACACCACAAATATATATGTAGTAATAATAAAATATAACAAAAAGTCCAAAATGAGTTTAAATTGCACAGTTTTTCATCAAAACGACATGAACAATTTAAGTCGAAAATGTTTGTACTTCCACCTGGTGTAAGTCAATTTGCATCAAATAACTCTATAGCACCGACCGGCAAAGAATAGTGTGAAATGAAATGTCAGATGAGAAGAATGGCAGCTCTATGTAAAATTTGAGTCTGTTTCAGGAAAAGCTAAAAATGTTGAAACTAAAAAATGTTGACAAGTTCACAATTTGATTTATTTTACTTTGACGACGCACAGTGCTTTGTCCCAGTACATCGATGGGACAAAAAAAGAAGGAGTCGTCCTAGGGTAATAAGATTTGACACGAGTCCCTAATATAATAGAATTAAGAAAATTGACCACGTCCATCGCCCACCGCCCATAAAACCCGAAATTATTTTTGGCTGTAAAATTTTAACTATTGCGACAAATTTAATGAAAATTCCGTGAAGAATATATTATATAGCATTTCATCAACATTGACCACGCCCACCGCCCATTAAAAACCGAAATTATTATTATTATTATTCTACTCAGAAACCAAAAGTGTTTTCAAAAACACTTCTCCAATAGGGACAGATAGGGACTTGTTCTTATTTTTCCATGGTAGATAAATGTATAAACTGAAAAATACAAAAATAATAAAAAAAAACCTCATATTTCGTATTATTTTTTTTATTTCATGAAACTTATAATTTTTACGTATCAAATAAAAAATGTATGCTTTTTAAAGCTGCAAAACAGTATGATTTTATATATTTTGTTTAAGATAATATTTTTTATCATTTCCCCTATGGGAATTTTTATTCGGTCTGTTTTCTAGTACTTACAAATTTATCCAAGCTCAAGACCTTTTCAAATAATATAAAGTTATTATCTTTATATTACTTTCATTGGAACATTTTTATGCTCGAATTGTAAAAATCTCGAAAATTTCTCGTTTTTTGTTATTTGGATGCAAATATAACGTGTTTGGAGCTTGCCGCAAATATAATATACTTGTGTCCAAACACATTTTGTTTGCTATTCAATATTAAATGTTTGAGACACAATGATGTATATGTTATAACATATGTGTTTATGTGCCAATTATATCTATGTTTGTTTGTCGCAATCTTTATGCTCTCTTGAGAGCAAGAGAAATAAAGAGGGCCAACGAGAGAGTCTATCTCGTAAATGTGTATCAGTACTTTTGCATTATTCTCTCCGCCAGTGATTCATAAACATTCTTGAATGTGCGAGTAAATGGAAGAAGTCAATGATGCTTATTTTGGCTGATTTATTACGTTTCAGTTTCAGTTCAATGGTTCATCGGATAGAGGATATCAAAATCGCTTGATATTTACAAATATTCATTAACTAATTTATTAACTAATTAAAGTAAAAATAATCTACAAAATAATTCATATTTGACTAACAAGTAATAAAGTAATTCTAAGCCCTTTTTAAAAAGCTTAAATATAAAAGAAGCGGAACAAAGCGAAGAAGATATTGCATTTTTCTAATAGATTAAAGTTTAAGTTAATTTACATATAATCAAAAAATATTATTGATGTGTTTTTCTTTTTGCCATACAAAAATGAGAATTTTTCAAATATTCATCTTGAAAAAGTAAATTTTTAAAAATCAATTAAAATTTTTTTTTTAAGATTTTTACGAAACAAAAAAAGCTAGATTTGTACCGCTTCTTACCTATCCAAAAAATAGAACATAATTTAATTTCTTCTACAAATGTATTTTTGAACAATATTTTCCTTCAACTACTAACGAACAAAACTAAAAAATCAAATAATTTAGCATGAAAATGGCTCACTTTGAATTGCTCTGGGAGACAAAAAATCTATTTCTATGAAAAAATCCCCGTTGGCCACATCTTCAAGACACCTTGGACCATATATAAAGTAAACAAATAGATGAAACACAAGTGTTGGGAACATTTTAGTGTAATGGGTAATTTTCTAGGAGTCGTTGAAAGCAGTAAATGGGATTTTTTTTGTTCCCAAAAAAAGTCAAAAAATATGACAATAAAAATCTAAAATTTTATATCAGAAGAATAAATAATTTTCAGCAAAAATATGAAGAATACAATAATACAACACGTTACTTAAAGTAGAATATCTGATGGCTATCGAATTGCAAAGCCATGTCACCACCGTCTATGTCCTAATAAATTGGTTCTTCCTCCGGTTCAGCTATCATTCCTTGTTGAGAGTCCTCAGACACTCTAACGGTTTGGCATCTACGACCACAGAAGTAGCTACAGTTTTTGGGCAGGGAAGTTTTTAGATTACTAATGCGTTCCCGGATGTTCATCTTTGGGCGGTCTTACGGGTTTTCTCCTATTGATATCCCAACACCGGCCGGCCTCATGGCTTTGAAATAGTTTTTTATATAAGAAGCAAATGCTATTCTGTAAAATCACATACATTTTGTCACATTTTCCTTTGTTTAAATTACTTTAATAAAAATTTCCCACAATTTTGAACAAACGTCAATGAGAATTATGGGAAACTTCAGTGAAAGTGACAGTATTACAGGACAGCACCAAGTGAACAAAGTTGACAATGGTCGCGCTACATCTATTATTTACTTTATCTATGATTTCGACGGCCAACTGGCCAACTGCCTAAGACGAGGTAGTTGTCAACTATTTCTGTTAGACATTTCGATTTTTGTCTCTCACGACACTTGTCGCTTAAACTGTCTTTGACGGCCTTGTAAGAGACATTTTCGTTAACTACCAGCTGCATGTCGAAATAGTATACTCGTCTTGTATTAAAACTAAGGGGAAACAATAACATCTACAGGAAAAAACAATCGATACTTAATTAATTATCAGTTGAACTCGACCGTCACAGCGATAACGTTATTGTGAATTTCACTGTTAACATTGCACATGGATGGAAGTAGACTGGCCAAAGAACTCGTTATCAACCATATTGGCGAAAATGTCGGTTAGTTGCTCGTCAACGATAGGATTGTCATTATATCGTTCACAATGATGAATGATTCACCAGAAATTTGGATATAAAGGATTTTTCAACTGAGAGGCTACAAAAGTAAATCGATAGGGACAGCAAACGACGCCATATTTTTTCCCGCTCTTTTGACATTTCTCTTCAGTAAGGTTTGCCATTTCATCATGCAAAGATATACGAGCCAACAACGAGTCGAAATTATTAAAATTTACTACCGAAATTTGGAGTCAGTGGCCTCAACTTTAAGAGCGGAATTCATCGGAAAATCATCTTCAGCGATGAGGCTCATTTCTGGCTGAATGGCTTCGTCAATAAGCAAAATATGCATTATTGGTCAGACAGCAATCCACACGTAATCCATGAGTCATCATTGCATCCCGAAAAAATTACGGTTTGGTGCGGTTTATGGGCCGGCGGCGTCATTGGGCCGTACTTCTTCCGTGATGATCAAGACCGGCACATTACTGTGAATGCGAATCGCTACCGTTCAATGATAACCGAATATTTTTGGCCCCAATTGGATAATATGGACTTGGAGGACATGTGGTTCCAAAAGGAAGGCGCCACAAGCCACAGCGAATGCCACAATCAATTTATTGGAAACCAAGTTTGGTGAACGTGTTATCTCACGAAATGGCCCAGTCGATTGGCCGCCTCGGTCGTGCGATTTGACGCCGTTAGATTATTTCCTGGGCCTACGTCAAGTCTATGGTCTATGCCAACAAGCCAGCGACGATTGATGAACTTCCTACGAATATCGAACGTGAAATTGCAGCAGTATCGGCCGATTTATGCTTGAAAACCGTCGAAAATTGGGTTCAGCGTCTGGACTTCTGCAAGCGTGCCCGTGGTGGCCATGCAAAAGAAATCGAGTTCCATACATAATGGCATCGAACGTACTTTCACAGGAATAAAGAATTTCATTGGTATCTAAAACCGGTTTTGTTTTATTTAAAAAAACTTTTGTAGCGCTCTTATTGAAAAACCCGTTAGATAAGATTTTCATTATGTCGCTACAGAGACGTTAAGGACGCGAAAAGCGATGTGTCGCTCATTTGATCCTGTACGATTTTGCGAACACTTGTATGAAAATGTCGTCGACGATTTTCCTGGACTTTCGCCGATTTGTCGTCAGCGATTTATAACGGTCGTGCACTCGTCGTTGAAGATGTCTTGAAGACGTAGCCAATTGGGTGGGTATAAGCAACGTTAGTAGTATTAGTAGTTTATGTAGTACTAGCAAACCCGGCAGACCACGTCCAATATTTTAGTAGGGGGGGGAAATATATATACTCGTATATAACCTATAGTACTCAGTGATAATGTAGCATTCTACTAGTGAGAGAATTTTTAAAGTCGGATGAGTACTTTAGAAGATTACCCCCTACATACAAAGCAAACTCACAAACTCTTCCCCTTTATAATATTAGTATAGATTAATAATACAGTAATGTCCGCATAGCGATAAGAATCACAAGGACCAGGGCAATTTAGATAATACTTTTATTGAATCCCTATTAAGGAATAAACTTAGTACTTAGCTGAATTATCACCGAAAGTACTGCAATAGGAGAATGGACCCGATAGTATAAATCATACTTTCGATAGCATGTAATTGAAAGTTTTATGTGATGCTCACCTTCGGATCAGACATTTTTGCCATGCATTCCAGAGACCATGGTTATCGCAAACAGCTAAACAAAGGAAAGCGTTTCCATACAATAAAGGCTAAACTTCAAGAATGTGTAAGAATACAGAACACGAAGAAACTGCGGCGGTTCCAGACTGGGAATATGGCCCGAATATTAATGAAGCTAGTCAATCTAAATCTTTGTCCATTGATGGATGTTCGACCTGGCAACCTATTAAAATACAACATATACATCGAAATACAGATTGTGTGAACATAACATAGAAACGATGGAATACTTTATGTATTATTGTTTCACTTTTGTGAGTAAAATCTTAGGTGAATTGATTGAAGATCATTGAGGAAATTTGTATACACGCTGAAAAATCGGTATTTCTATTTGTTGTTTGGATTCAAATAAAACGTGTTTGTAGCTTGTCGCAAATATAGTATACTTGAGTCCAAACACATTGTGTTTGCCATTCAATTATATATTATATACTGCTGAAAAACGTGACAGACTACAAAGAAACAAAAAAGCAGCTGAAAACAATATTTGCAAACATATAAAGGGTTTTTCAATAAGAGCGCTACAAAAGTTTTTTTAAATAAAACAAAACCGGTTTTAGATACCAATGAAATTCTTTATTCCTGTGAAAGTACGTTCGATGCCATTATGTATGGAACTCGATTTCTTTTTCATGGCCACCACGGGCACGCTTGCAGAAGTCCAGACGCTGAACTCAATTTTCGACGGTTTTCAAGCATAAATCAGCCGATACTGCTGCAATTTCACGTTTGATATTCGTACGAAGTTCATCAATCGTCGCCGGCTTGTTGGCATAGACCATAGACTTGACGTAGGCCCACAGGAAATAATCTAACGGCGTCAAATCGCACGACCGAGGCGGCCAATCGACTGGGCCATTTCGTGAGATAACACGTTCACCAAACTTGGTTTCCAATAAACTGATTGTGGCATTCGCTGTGGCTTGTGGCGCCGTCCTTTTGGAACCACATGTCCTCCAAGTCCATATTATCCATTTGGGGCCAAAAATATTCGGTTATCATTGAACGGTAGCGATTCGCATTCACAGTAATGTGCCGGTCTTGATCATCACGGAAGAAGTACGGCCCAATGAGGCCGCCGGCCCATAAACCGCACCAAACCGTAATTTTTTCGGGATGCAATGATGACTCATGGATTACGTGTGGATTGCTGTCTGACCAATAATGCATATTTTGCTTATTGACGAAGCCATTCAGCCAGAAATGAGCCTCATCGCTGAAGATGATTTTACGATGAATTTCGCTCTTAAAGTTGAGGCCACTGACCCCAAATTTCGGTAGTAAATTTTAATAATTTCGACTCGTTGTTGGCTCGTATATCTTTCCATGATGAAATGGCAAACCTTACTGAAGAGAAATGTCAAAAGAGCGTCTCTGTTGAAAAACCCGTTACATGTTTCCTGCAATATATTGCTGGGGAGGTGTTGCGTATAAAGAATAGACTCCATGAAAACATGGACAGCAGGCCGACCTACTGGCTTACGCGTATGCCCAGAATCGACTCTTCGATGATTCGACACTTCTTTCCTAACCTGTCCATAGAGTATAATTTCCTAACCAGATCTAGGAAACAATAAGGAATTGAACAAAGGAGGATAGAATTAGATTTGATCAATTTTCCAAACTACGAGTTTGATGGCAACGAAACTATTTTATCCGGTTACGGCGTATCCTTTTGTGACAAAAAGGACAATATTTTGTCTGTCTTTTCTTCTAAAAATATGTTTTTCTATTGCATCTTAGAGAATTCCCTAACCAAAACTAGAAAACAATAAGGAATTTAACAAAAGAGGATATAATCAACGAGGTAGTAGTTAGGTTTGATCAATTTAATTTTCCAAACTACGAGTTTGATGGCGATAAATCTGTTTATCCGGTTATGGCGTCTCCTTTTCAGGCAAAAGGTACAATATTTTGTCTCTCCTTTCTCCTAAAAATATGTATTTCTATTGTATCTTAGAGAACAGAATAGTATTTTTGAGATCGGGACTTAAAGATGCAGATTGACAAGATAAGGCCAGATTTTTCAATATTTATCTATGACAGGACAACATTTTTTTTCAGAACAGAAAACACAACCAGTTTCATGAGATCCAATGTATTATCATGTCTTAATTATGGTTCAGAATTAAACTATAATATTTTCAAAAATATTGTCATCCTTAATAAAATCTCTACTTTCTAGATATGTCTCCGACTTACTGTTCCAGCGAAAGTATCCTGTTATGTTTACTGGTGAAACAGGTGTGGGCAAAACAGTTTTAGCTGTGTCCACTTTGAAAAAACTGGCCCTCGGTAGTGTAGTACCGGTACAAATAAATTTCTCAGCCCAAACCAGTAGTATGCGCACGCAAGAAATGATTGAGGGGCCACTTGAAAAACGCAAACGCACCCAATTAGCAGCTCCTATTGGCAAGACCGTCATCGTGTTCATAGACGATGTGAATATGCCCAAATTGGACACTTATGGTAGCCAGCCGGCTATAGAACTCTTACGGTAAGAACAGACTCAAGGTTACTATAAGAAAGTAAACCTATCATAATGGCCAATATGATCTGCATGTTCTTCTTTTAGACAATTTCTGGACTTTAAAGGATTCTATGATCGTGAAAAACTTTTCTGGAAAGAAATAGTTGATGTGGTCTTAGGTTGCGCTTGTGCACCGCCAGGAGGTGGTCGAAATCCCTTAACGCCCAGATTTGTGAGACATTTTGCCTTGTTCGCTTTGCCCAAGCCAAATGATGAAACCTTAACGACTATATTCAATGGTATACTAACAGGGTAAGATATAGTTCCAGCGATATAGTGCCTTCAAACTCATTGACACTTTCGCCCTCTACAGATTCCTTGATGATTTCTCTTCAGTCATACGTCCCCTTTCCGAACCTATCGTCAATGCCTGTGTGGATGTCTACATGCGTATAGCCGAGGAAATGTTACCCACTCCGGATAAATCCCACTACATTTTCAATTTACGCGATCTTTCCAAATGTATCCAAGGCATTTTGCAGGCCAGTAATCTTCACTATAACGCAGAAATGCAGATCTTGCGTTTATTCTACCACGAAACCACACGGGTCTTCCATGATCGTTTAATTAACGACGAGGATAAAAATCTCTTTAAGAAGATCATGCACGATGTGTGTCTGAAACATTTCAATAAAGAAGTGTACCGGGAAGAAGAGCCACCTGTACTTTTTGGAGACTTTATGGTATTTGGTAAGGCGCGAGCCGATCGTATTTATGAAGAGATCAAAGATCATAGGAAACTGGAGAGTATATTAATGGATTATGTTGAGGACTATAACACTATGACTGGCAAGAGAATGCATTTGATTCTCTTTCAAGATGCTCTGGAGCATACGGTGAGACTGGCCCGTTTGCTGAGAAGTGATCGTGGTAATGGTTTGCTAGTAGGCGTGGCCGGAATGGGTAAACAGTCCTTAACGAAATTAGCAGCTCATGTCAATGAGTACAAATGCATGCAAATTGAGTTGAAGCGAAATTATGATATTAATGGATTTCACGAGGATTTGAAGATTATTTATCGGGAAGCTGGGGTATGGGTTGTAAATTATAGTGTCAGTCTAAATTTTGCTAACTTTTGCTACATTCAGATTGATAATCAACCGGTTGTATTTCTTATGATTGATACGCAAATTGTTGAAGAGGAATTTCTGGAAGATATTAACAACATTTTGAATTCGGGTGAGGTGCCCAACTTGTTTGAGGGCGATGATTATGAGAAAATTATATTGGAAGCTCGAGAGTCCTGTAATGCAGCTACGAAAGAGGTAAATACTACTGTTAGGCAGATGTAAACTTAGGAAAGGTCCAAAAAGTATATAAATAAAAAAAAAATCTTCAAAGGTTTCAACTTTCTTTCCTTTCATAATAATTTTCGGAAAGTACCCAACCACTGTGTCAGAAGGGTGTCCCAAAAAATTTTTCTTTTTCGATTTTTATGGTTGCACAAGCTTGATTGGATAGATTATAGGGTAAAATATTTTTGAGATTTTTTCAGATTTTTCGGAAGAGGTTTAGAGGTCGCACAAGTCGAATTTTCCCCACAAATTTGTTAGAAACGCTTTTTAACTTTTAAAATGTCTATAAAAATTTAAACAACTAATGATGCATTCTAAAAGACGGATAAATTCCAAGCAATTTTGAAGAAAAAAATTTTTAATTTGCTGTTACTTATACCATTTTAAAGCTTTTTACCCATTGTATGAACCTACAAATATTATAAACTGTTTGCCATTTTTGCATCGGATTTGCTTAAAATTTTTATGAAAATTTAAACAACTAATGATGCACTTTAAAAGACGAATAAATCCCAAGCAATTTTGTAGAAAAAAAATTTGAATTTGCAGTTACTGTTTCAGAGTTATGCCATTGTAAATCTCTTTACACATTGTATGAAACTAATAATACTATAAACTGTTTGCCAAGTTTTCATCGCATTTGTTTTAAACATTGTATTCATGAAAAAATCTACATGCGCTATGTAACGACAAAGATTTACACGCAGAAACAAATGGCCCCAGCAACATATTGTAGGAATTATATATATGTTTGCAAGCAAAAAAATCTCAAAAATACTTTACCCTATAAGCTTTCAAATAAAGCTTAAGCAAAAAAAATTTTTATTGATGGGACACCCTACTGGGTCATCCTCTGATTTCCGTAATTGATCTGAAGATCTTTGTCGATAATGGAATTCCCTTAGTTGTTTGTTTTCAACGAAAAAATATTCACAAGTCAAAAGTTAAATTTTAAAGTGGAGCAAACTTGTTGCCCACCATTTATAATTGCATGTTTTATACGATGACTTACGACCCTGGGACATTGTGTACATTCACTTTTGGTAACGCTTCGTAAATTCATGTGCGTTCAGACAACGACTCTCTGTATACAACTATTCGTGACTCTTTCTAACGTATTGTCGGTTAATCTTCTTTTTTGACGTAGAATACGTCTTACCTTACGGTATGAGGAGTCATGTCAGGTTTTTATTGTTGTAATCTTTATTTCATTGAATTTGAGGAAACGACTAGATGAATTTCTTTAAAATTTTTTTTGTAGGTAAATGAAGATGTTATCTTTCGTTTGATATACATTTCATATTGGTTGATATATTTCTAGTATTTTAATTTCTCAAATGAAAATTGTTTAAACACATCCACTCAAATATATGTGTGGTGTTTGGTTGAGTGTTTTTGGTTGCTCAACATTGCTTAGGAACATGTATCTAGTAAAAAGTGAAACGAACAGCAAGCTAATGTTGCTTGGCAACATGTATCTAGTAAAAAGTGAAACAAACAGTAAGCTAACGTAATAAAGCTTTTTGCGAAAGCTTCAATAAAGCTGTTGTAACATTAATTTTGAATTGTAAAGCGTAAAGCTTTCACACAACGCTCGAATGCTAATGCGAAGACCCCTGTTTCTTCTCCCCTCACCAAGAAGCATCGTAAGTCGTGACTCGTGTCCCAGGGTCGTAAGTCATCGTATGAAAGACGAAAATGTCTTTCTTTTATGGATAGCCAGGATGTGATTTTCTGGTTTCTCGTGTCCCAGGGTCGTAAGTCATCGTATAAAAGACGAAAATGTCTTTCTTTGATGGATAGCCAGGATTTGATTTTCTGGTTTACATACGATTATGGAAATTATTTAATTTCAATACAAATCAACAAACTCTGTCTTGATTTTTTCAACATCAGCTTTGAAATACGATTTATCAATTCAATATCTTTTGAAATATATATACATAATTTCCAATTCCAGGGTTGCTCTCGCGATACAATATATAAATTCTTCATAAATCGGGTACGCAATAATCTTCATGTGGTACTCTCGATGTCGCCAGTTGGAGATGCTTTCCGCCGAAGATGTCGAATGTTTCCCTCACTTGTAAACTGCACTACAATAGATTGGTTTTCGAATTGGCCTACCGAAGCTCTATACTCCGTGGCATTGGGTCTTCTGGCGAAGGTTACTAAAACTCCTGAAGAATGCAAGGCACTGGCCACAACTACTGTCTTTATGCACAAAACCGTGGAAGACGCTTCACTGAGATTCTACAAAGAAATGAAACGTCATTACTATACAACGCCCAGTAGTTATCTGGAGCTTTTGAAACTCTATCAGAGTCTGCTGAAAGATAAAAATCAGGAAATTATTAATAAACGAAAACGCATAGCAAATGGTTTGAATAAGATACTGGAGACCAATAAAATTGTGAGTAAAATATTGAGTCGAAATTATTATAAAACTCATTTTACCACATTCATTTCCGAATGCCCTCTTAGATTGCTGTCATGCAAAAGGAATTGGAAGTTATGGTGCCACAACTGGATGAAAAATCAGCTAATATGAAAACCATGCTCGAACGTTTGGCTATCGAAACCAAACAGGCTGATCAGGTTAAAGAAAGTGTCGTCCGAGATGAGTCAAATGCCAAGGAAAAGGCAGCAGTCTGTCAAGCTATGTCCGATGATGCCAACAAAGATTTGGAAATTGCTATGCCCGCCCTAAAGGAATCTGAAGACGCATTAAAAGGTTTAACAAAAGCTGATATTAATGAATTGAAATCATTTACTACTCCACCGGCCCTGGTGCAGTTTGTCATGGAGGCTGTGTGCATTTTGCTGGGAGCGAAGTAAGTTTGCTCATACTTTATTACAAAGGATTCTTAATAAATTGCACTTCTTGTTTCGCAGACCAACTTGGGCTTCAGCCAAAACCATTATGGCCGATGTTAATTTTATCAAACGACTGTTTGAATTCGATAAGGAACATGTGAAAGAAGAAACCATGAAAAAAATCAAAAAATACATTGAGCACAAAGATTTTGTACCCGCTGTAGGTCTTAAAAGCCGGTTTGTCTATCTCGAACGAAAGGCTAAGCGAACGAAAATCAGGCACTCACATTCGACTGAAATTAGATTCCTCTAAGTCGAAATTTTCGTTCGCCTGACTCTATGTTTGTTCCCAACTCACAGCACATTCGAAATAGAGAAATCAAAATTTGTACTGAAAAATTTTGAAAACTGTTATGTTTTAATTCGACTTGAAACGACAAGATTGTGTAACCTAAATCAACTTTCTTTCGTCTAGAACACTAACGAAACCTTTCGTTCGAGATAAAGAAACAGGCTATAAGTCTTCCAAAATTTCTTTCATCATCTGAACACAATTTTAACTCTTTATTTTCATATTTTGTTTAGAAATTCGAGAAGGTTTCCAAAGTGGCCAAATCAGTGAGTTTATGGGTTATTGCTATGGATAAGTTTGCCAAAATATATAAAGTAGTTGAACCCAAAATTCGTCGTAAGGAAGCTGCTGAAAGTGAGCTAAAGGAGGTGATGGCTATTTTACGTGCCAAACAACAGGAACTAGCAGCGGTCGAGGCTAAAATTCAGACTTTGAAAGATAATCTCGATCAGAGAAGTCGGGAATTTCAAGTTATTCAAGATGCCGTAGATCTAACGTATGGTCGGCTTAATCGTGCGGGTCGTTTGACATCCGCATTGTCGGATGAACAAGTCAGATGGAAGGAAACTGTAGAGGTAAAATGATTTTAGGCATGCGTTCGGTGATTTTGAATGATAACGTCGGTAGGGCGTTAAAGACGCACGAATTGTTTGATATGTACAGATTAATGAGCTAAAAATTACCAGTAGCAACAACTACTTATTCCAAACTACACCATTTCCAATTGGAAATTTAAAACGACCAATTTAATTTTGAAAATGTTGAACAATATCACAGTACGACAAAATCAAATTTTTTTGAGTACACATGAGAAATGTTAACAGAATATGAAAACAGGCTTAAAATAAAAAAATACGTGTCTCGACGTTTTGCTGTAGCACGTCAGAATTTTGAGAAAATCGATTTTTAAGCTCCGAAGGACCGTGGAGGTTCACTTGTAATGTAATACGATTATAAAAAGTTCTATAAAAACAGAGTGGGTGAACCGATTTTAATGATTGAGCCAGTTTTGAAAAGGGAATTAAATTTGGATTTTTTTTATTAAAAAAACAATTTTTTGTCCTCTAGATGGCGCTTTAATTTTCATGTAAATTTAAAAAATATCCAAAAATGTATGTAATGTAAATGTAACGTAAAACTACAAAAATGAATATGGAATCTTAACTATTATTTTGTGTTAAAAATGTTGGTCGTTTATTGGAATTTAAATTTTCAATTTAAAATACATCAACTGAAATTTAAAACATATCAATCAATAACTATTTCAAATACATCAATTGAAATTTAAAGCATATAAATTGAAATTTAAAATATATCAATTGAAATTTAAAAAACATCAATTGAAATTTAAAACACATCAATTGAAATTTAAAACATATCGGTTTGAATTTAAAAGACATCAATTGAAATTTAAAATACATCAATTGAAATTTAAAAATCATCAATTGAAATTTGAAACATCAATTGGAATTTAAAAGGCACCAATTGAAATTTAAAGGATGGAACAAAGACACTGGTAGTAGTTCATATATCAGTAGGTAGTAGTTCATATATCACTACACCATTTCCAATTGAAATTTGAAAAAAATCAATTAAAATTGAAAAATTCTAATTGAAATTTGAAATTTAAAAAAAATCAATTGAATTGTAAAAGACATCGTTGAAATTTAAAAGACGTCAATTTGAATTTAAAATTTATATTCGAAATTTAAAAAACATCAATTGAAATTTAAAAAACGTCAATCGGAATTTAAAAAACATCAATTGGAATTTCAAAGGCATCAATTGAAATTTAAAATTCCTCAATTAAATTTAAAAATTAATTTCAATTGATAATTAATTAATTTCAATTGATAATTTTTAAATTTCAATTGATGCATTTTAAATTTCAATTAATGTTTTTGAAATAGTAATTGATATTGTATAAATTTCAATCGATGTGTTTTAAATTTCAATTGATGTTTTTTAAATATCAATTGATGTCTTTTAAATTCAAATTAATGTCTTTTAAATTTAAATTGATGTGTTTCAAATTTCTATTGACGTGTTTTAAATTTCAATTGATGAGTTTTAAATTTCAATTGATTTTTTTTTTAAATATCAATTGGTGTATTTTAAATTTCGATTGATGAGGTTTTTTAAATTTCAAACAGAATATTTTAATTTAAATTGATTTATTTAAATTTGAATTGGAAATGGTCCAGTTCATAAAATAAAGGCACTCGTAGAAGTTCATATTTCACTAGTTTATGAAAACTCTGTTTCTGTTTGGATGCAAATATAAAGTGTTTGTAGCTTGTGGAAAATATAGTATACTTGTGTCCAAACACATTGTGTTTGCCTTTCAATATTACATGTTGGAGACACAATGATTAATAGGTTATATTATATGTTTTTATAACCCAAGTGTGGATTTGTTTGTTAAAACTACTGAAAACAAAAACGTGACAGACAACAAAGAATCAAAAAAGCAGCAGATCTTCAATTCAAGACAACAATTCTTGCAAACATATATACGGTACCTGCAATATGTTGCTGGGGCCATTTGTTTCAGCTTGTTATTGTTGGGTACTAAATACTTAGACTAAACTTTATGTTAATGAGACCGCAGTTTCAACTATGCACTGATCACTTATTATTTTTATTGCGACAGTCACATGTCTAGTGGCGGCGACCGACACTACCGATCATCAAGCCATGAAAATGGCTCTCAAAGCATACTCGCTCAAAAAAAACCTATCAGTATCAGTAGGTTGAGAAAAAGGAGTCTCCGGAGTACCTTATCTTTGTTCATCGGTATTTTGTACTGCGTACAACTTTGATCAAAGATCGCCAATCCCTTCTTCTTCATCGAAGAGGTGTTGGATTCATAATCACGCGAAAGCGGGACAATGGCAGAGTCAGTGTCCATATTCTTGCCCATTATTTTATATAAAATAAATGTGTCCCATAACATCCCATGGAGGGATTGGGGAGAGCTTCTCACAAGCAGTGAGATGTGCGCTTTCTAGTTTTGCACTCACTAATTGGGACCTACAGTTTTACACCGGTTCCGAACGGTATTTTGAGAAGCATTTTCATGGCTAAGTACTCGATAGTGTCGCCATCACTAAGCGAGGTGACCGTCGTCGAAAGAAATGTAAGGTGGTCTGAGCAGGGATCGAACCCACGTTCTCATGTACAAGAGTCACGCACTCTAGCCATATCACCACCGACGTTTTATGTAGTTTAGCCTTTATTGCTCGAAAACGCTTTGCGTTGTCCTAGTTTACCGAAGAGGCGAATACACTATCGGTTTTATTCTGAAAAATGGGGATCAATGAATGCCGGCCTATCAATATCCAATCAAGCCAATTTTACCAATATTCAATCAAGCCAATTTTACCTACACGCTGAGAAAAACGGCCTCAGCAACATATTGCAGAAACATGTACATGTTTGCAAGTATTGTTTTCATCGATTGCAGATACATATGTGGCTTTTGGGTTTCTTTGTTGTCTTTCACGTTTTTATTTTTAGAAGTTTTCAGTAAACAAATCCACATTTGGGCCTATTAATCATTGTGTCTCAAACACGTAATATTGAATAACAAACAAAATATGTTTGGACACAAGTATACTATATTTGTGACAAGCTCCAAACACGTTATATTTGCATCCAAACAACAAAAAAACCAAATTTTCAGCGTGTACCCCTAGAATTTAACCCATTAGTCTTCATCTAAAGCAAAACAAAAACTTCCTATGCGGATTTTATAATCCAGCTCAAGGTCCTAAATTGTTTTCAAATTGATTATCAATTTTACTCGATATTTCGAACCTCTTCGGCGAACATCTTCAGGTGTTAAAATAAAACAAACAAACCCAAAAAACTAAAGAATAATTGCTACTGCGTTCAGTCCTACACTGTCGTCGTCTAATGAAAACAAATTAAGACCTCGAACTTGATTATTTCGTCCGCAAAGGAAGTTCAAATCATAAAGAGCGAATATCGATATTTGGTTAATACGAAACACAAACTGTTTTTTTTAGTTACTCACTCATGAATTGGCATGTAGTCCCGGTGATGTTTTAGTCTCCGCCGCCTGTGTGGCATATCTAGGAGCATTTTCCACTGAATATCGCTATGAGCTCTCCTCCCAATGGGTTGAGAAATGTCGTGACCAAGAAATTCCCTCAAGTGGTGAATTCCATCTACTTAAAGTTCTAGGAGATCCTTATGAAACACGCCAATGGACAATGGACGGTCTGCCAAAAGATGACATTTCTATCGAAAATGGTTTGTATGCCACAAGAGCCCTAAGATGGCCTCTTATGATCGATCCGCAAGAGCAAGCCAATCGTTGGATTCGTAACATGGAAAAATCAAATAATTTACATATTCTCAAAATGAACGATTCCAGTTTGCTAAGGGTAATGGAGAACTGTATACGCCAAGGTTATCCTGTATTACTGGAAGATATAAGTGAAGCAATAGATCCTTCGATAAGACCTGTCCTGCAGCGGGAGACTTTTGTTTTTGAAGGTAGAACCTATTTGAAACTTGGTGATGTGATTATAGACTATGATGAGAAATTCAAATTGTATATGACCACCAAGTTGGCAAATCCTCATTATTTGCCAGAGATCTGCATCAATGTGACATTGGTGAACTTTTTGGTAACAGAAAGTGGTTTGGAGGATCAGTTGTTGGCGTAAGTTTGGGGATTCTGGGTTGTCTGGGAAAATGTGCTGTAATTGTAAAACTTTTCCAGAGATATTGTAGCCATAGAATTGCCGGTTATGGAGCAGCAACGAAATGATTTAATTGTAAAAATCAATGCCGACAAGCAACAGTTGTTGGCTTTGGAAGACAAAGTCCTAAAACTATTGTTCCAATCCAAAGGTAATATTTTGGACGATGAGGAGTTAGTCGAAACTCTCAATGATGCCAAGGTGAGAAATAAAACAATGTTTAATTAAATATATTTAAAAAACGTTAAGATTCATTCAGTTTCAAGTTTGCAAGATATTTCAATCCCCTCTTTTTAATGATTCCAGGAAACTTCTTTGATTATTGCCACTCGTCTTATCGACACCGAGGAAACCGAGAAGGTCATTACAGCCTCTCGTGAAAAGTATCGCAATTTAGCCTCACGCGGAGCCATACTGTACTTTGTCGTTGCCAGCCTAGCCGATATAGATCCAATGTACCAGTACAGCCTAAAATACTTCTCTCAAGTGTTTTGTTCCGTAATCCGCTTGGAGCATCCCAAAATGGGCACAGAAGAGCGTATTGCACAATTGAAGTTGGACGAGTTAAAAGCTCTGTATGATAACGTTTCTCGAGGCCTCTTCGAGAATCATAAATTGATCTATAGCTTTCTACTATCACAAGCTATAGAGCGTCAGGAGGGTCGTGTAACTCCTCAGGAGTTCAATTTCCTTACTAGAGGTGTGGTAGGCAAAGTACGAGATAAACCGAAGCCTTCGGGCTTTAAACTTACCGATTCTGAATGGGAAGCTTGTTTGTTTTTGGATGAGAACTTCCTTTCTTTTGAAAGTTTTGCAGATAAGGCGGCCGAACCGTTCTATTTGAAAATCGACGATAATCTGGAGGTTAGTCCCAGGACATTTCAAAGTTTGGTATATATTTGTGTTTATATTATTTCATATATTTCCAGATTTTCAATTTCGCTCTGTCCAACAACAAGCCTAACGATTATTGGAATGTCCGTTTGACGGACTTCCAAAAGTTGATGTTTATTCGAATCTTTCGCAAGGATAGATTCCTCCTGAATGTTGTTTGTTATTTGAGAGTAACCATTGGCCGATATTTCACTGAAGTTTCCGCCGAGGGGAGTCAATTGAAAGTGGTGTAAGTGCTTAGATTTGACTGAAATAGTTCCAGTGCTGCTATAGAAAATTGTATTGGAGCTGTTTTCGAAAATCTTACACGACAATATTCGAACTTTTCGAACTAAGGAACAACTACTTGAAAAGTCGCAGAATGGAGGCAATTGTCCCTAAATCAATGACGTTGCAACGTTAATTATTCCAGTTAAAAGCAGAGCTATACACGCTGCTATAGAATAGCAAAGTTATACAAGCCTACAAAAAATGGTCCCAGCAACATATTGCAGGAACCATGTATATGTTTGCAAGCATTGATTTGTTGAATTGATGTTCTGCTGCTTTTTTCCTTGTTGTCTGTCACGTTTTTGTTTTCAGCAGTTTGCAACAAACAAAGCCACATTTGGGTCACAAAAACATACAGGGTGGTTCAGCCACGACTGGACAAATTTCACCAGCGTATTCCTTGGATCATTTCATAAAAATATGTCCATGTACTACCATCCCCGAAAATGCCATGGGGCGAAATGGCAGCGGTTTGAAAATTTTCGGACTGGTGGTCGGAGGGTACTAGGGTAAAATTGCTAAGTTCTGAATCAGTGGCGGATTTTGGGCTTGTTGGAAAGGCCTTTAAGAGACCTTTCAGAATCATTAAAAAAACTTTAAAAAAAGTGAAATCGCCAAGATATGGAGCTTTCAAAAAAAATTTGGAAAAAAAGACATAAGAACGTGCACATAATCTCAATTGTCTCATCCAGATCGCAGATAACTTATGTTTTCTAGCCATACCTCTTACCTTTCCGAAATTACCCAAACGAATCCC
This sequence comes from Phaonia tiefii, assembly GCA_963931995.1. Lineage (NCBI taxonomy): Eukaryota > Metazoa > Arthropoda > Insecta > Diptera > Muscidae > Phaonia > Phaonia tiefii. The sequence goes on from OZ008370.1 coordinate 234,177,968, forward strand.
AGAGGTCTTACCGTTCCAAAGTTATGAATATTTGACTGAAATGCAAAATTTTTTTGGAAACGAAATAACAGCACACATTTTTTTGTTTTTGTAAATTAACAAGTTTAAGATTTTATTTTATTGAAATTTTTGGCTAAAGAATCAAACACAAAGGAAAAAAACATTTAGCGTAAACTTACATTTTTTTAATGATTCTGAAAAGTCTCTTAAAGGCCCTTCCAATAAGCCGAAAAACAACAAAATCCGACCACTGGTTCAGAACTTAGCAATTTTACCCTAGTACCCTCCGACCATCAATCCGAAAATTTTCAAACTGCTGCCATTTCGCCCCCTTGCATTTTCGGGGATGGTCGTAGATTGACATATTTTCTTGAAATGAGCCAAGGAATTCAGTGGTGAAATTTGTCCAGTCGTGACTGAACCACCCTGTATATTACAACCTATTAATCGTTGTGTGTCCAACATATAATATTGATTACCAAATACTATGTGTTTGGACACAAGTGTACTATATTTGCGGCAAGCTACAAATAAGTTAAATTTGCATCCAAACGACAAAAAAATACAAATATTTCAGCGTGCACAAAGATATATTTTTTCCTACTGGGGAACAATATTAAGAAGTGCGTACGAAATAAATGGTGCACATATTTTTGGTTCAAAAAATCAAGATGCATGGATTTTTAATTGTACTCTCTGGTACCATATTAGTGGTTGTAGCCCACATTCTTCTACAAACTTTTGCAGCCTTAGCAGCTCACTTCGTAGCCTTTAAATGGCGCTTAACTTAGGCCCCATATCTTTCGATCGGACGTAGTTCTAGACAGTTAGGTGGATTTGCCTCCTTTGGTATAAACACTACATTATTGTTTTGGTACCACTCAATAGCTCGTTTGCTGTAATGGCAAGACGCGAAATCGGGCCTAAAGTATGTAGAGTCTTCGATCTTTCCTAAAAATGGAAGAAGTTATTTTTGTAGACATTCCTTGATACTTCAGTACTTATCGTGCCAGTTGTAACGAATGAGCTGCTCCTTTGTCCACAAGTGAAAATGGCTTGCCATACCAAAAATTTCTTGGGAAACTTGTACTCTGTACTCTTCTGCAACATTTCCTTTACTATCTGCAAAATAAAACTCCTAGCCAGGTAGCTGTAAAAAGTCATGTAAAAGGTTTCATCATCCATTACACAGCATCCATAATTTGGAATCTAATTTCTTGGTAAATTTTTAGCTCGCAGTATTGCTTCCGATTTTTTTTGGAATTTCTATCGGGCATTTTTTGAAATTTGTAAGTTTTGAGACCTGCCTCTTTTTTCACTTTTCTTACCAAAGACTCCGAGCAATTGGTCTTTTCTTCCTGATACGTTTGAATTTTTCTTAAGCATGTCTAAAATTGTCTTTGCCTTCCCGATGTCTGAAAATACCTTTTTGTGTAACACCCAGATTTTCTATCGATCGTCAGGAGTTCCTTTTATTTTTTTATAACTCTAGAAACTGTAAACTCCCGTGCCATCCTGGCAATTGTTTTATGTGGACGTCTTTCATTTTCGTTGAAAATGTTGATTATCTTTTCGCGAACTTTTTGTTGGCTCTCCATTTAAAAAAAATCCAATGAGGGTTCGAACTCACGGGCGATGTGTTAACACCTTTTTGTTACAAGGTACCTGCTCAATTTCTAGGTACCCGTTCGATTACATTGGAAAATAAAAAAAACAACGTTCAATCATATGATGACGTTACATTTAAATAATATTAATACTTAAAATTATTTAAAGGCCAGTGCAAGCACAGTGTCATTATTTTCTTGCTTAATACTTTTTGTTTTATTCCCACAAAAAAACAAAGAGAATGCAAAGTAACAGACACATGTTTATACATACATTGTTATGTTCGTACATACGCTACACAAGTTCACACAATTTTCGTTGCTCTCTTGCTATCTCATTTTTATATACGTATAACTACGTCATTATTCTCTTTACTCTGAGAGTGCTCCTCACCTACACAAGGAAAATATTCACTGCCGCTACATCAGTGTGTGTTTTTTTTTCCGCAGTCTGACAATCTGTGTTTCGCAGTCGAACAAATCTGTGTTCTATATAGGCGTGGGTCCCACTTATCATTTAGGGGTTGATGTGCACACAAAATTTAATACAAATCAGTGTAGCCGATTCGGAGGAGTTTAACGCTAAACAATCTGTGATCGCAGTTGGACAAACTGTGTTTGGATGTGTTCACATTGTGAGTTTAGTCCCTACCCGCGCCTATAGATGTTAACACATCAAAAACTAAAAGAACGATTGACGTTATTTTATGCACGTGGTTTTTGATGGCACTGACAGATGTCAAAATGTCAATGACATCTAAATGCATAGGATACAAAAAGTTTTAAGCCTAAAAGTATGCACCATTTATTTCGTACTCCATTACATCGTACTCCTTACAGTTCAACATAAATTCAAATTCCTATTTTTTCAGCTTTAACGACACATCCAATGTTACGCCCCTTGTATTCGTTTTGTCCAGCGGCTCGGATCCTATGGCCAATTTCTTAAGATTTGCGGATGACATGAAATATATGGATAAATTCTATTCCATTTCATTGGGTCAGGGTCAAGGACCTATTGCCGAAAGCCTGATAGATAAAAGTTTGCGTCTTGGCCATTGGGTCTTTTTACAAAATTGTCATTTGGCTACATCTTGGATGGGTCAAATGGAAACTATAGTACGGAATATAACATTGGGAGAGACTAAAGCTCATGAGAACTTCCGGTTGTTCCTTTCATCTATGCCCCAGAAAAGCTTTCCCATTAGTGTACTACAAAATTCCGTGAAGGTTACCAATGAACCACCAAAGGGCATCAAAGCAAATGTCTTGGGTGCATTGGCAGACATTAATGCTGATTTCTTTGAGCAACATGTACTCCAAGCCAAATGGCGGGCTATTGTCTTTGGTCTATGCGTGTTTCATGCTGTCCTTCTAGAACGTAGAAAATTCGGACCCCTTGGGTGGAATATTACCTACGAATTCAATGAAAGTGATCGTGAATGTGGTCTCAAAACGCTGGATTTCTTTATAAGTCGTGAAGTGGCCGAAAAGATACCCTGGGAAGCCATCTATTACATCAATGGAGAAATCACTTGGGGCGGTCGAGTCACAGATTCTTGGGATCAACGTTGCTTAAAGACTGTATTGAAAATTTTTACATTTGACAAGATATTGGAGGAAGGCTATAAATACTGTCGCGGTGATCCCTACTATTGCGACCCAAGGAAAGTTACCATACAGGAGTACAAGCAGTATGTTCTAAATTTCCCCACTCAAGAGGATCCGGAAATTTTCGGCATGAATGAAAATGCAAATTTAGTATTCCAAACAAAAGAGACAAACTTCTTTATTAACACGTTGTTAGAGGGTCAACCTCGCTCAGCAGGAGATGAAGGTCAATCGCAAGAGAATGATTTGTGTCTGGACATAATATCGAGAATTCAAGGTGTTTTAGTGAAGAAGATTACACAGGAGAATATGCATCCAACATTAATGGCGGTAAGTAAATTCATAGCATTTGATTGTGAAATTGTAATACACGGCTTAAATATTTGTCTTCTTAGATCGACCAAAAAGGTCAACTTCCTTCTCTCACCACCGTTTTGGTCCAGGAAATCGATCGCTATAACATTTCCTTACGTTTAGTACACGATAGCCTAGTTAATTTAGGCAAAGCCATTAAGGGTCTGGTGGTTATGTCCGACGAACTGGAAGAGGTCTTCAAATCCCTGCTGGCCAATATTGTGCCGAAGATGTGGGAAAAAAAGAGTTTCTTATCGATAAAAACTCTACCAAGTTATATAGCCGATTTCCAGAGACGCATTGATTTTATACAAACCTGGGCCAATGAAGGCAATCCCAAATCAGTATGGATTAGTGGTTTCTATTTTCCGCAGTCATTCCTCACCGGTGTTCTACAGACCCATGCGCGCAAACGTATTTTACCCATAGATTCCCTCAAAATTGATTTTGAGGTTATCGAAAGGGTTTTGGTACAACAGGATTTCTTTGAAAGAAGAGCAAGTGACAAAGAGGTGAGTGGAAGATTTAAGTTAAAGTTTAGAAGTTATAGCTTGAGTTTTTCACATTTCAGGTAAATGACTTATATGGTGACTTGCCCGAATCCTCTGAAGCTGGCGTTAATGTTCATGGTATTTTTGTGGAAGCTGCTCAGTGGGACAGAAATCGTGGTGGTCTTTGCGACGCTAACATTGGCGAATTATATTCTCGCATGCCTACTATACGATTTGTACCCTGTTTGAAATTGGATCGGGGTACACGTTATGAATCTCCTTTGTACAAGACACAGGCAAGATCCGGTGTTTTATCAACGACTGGGCATTCAACAAATTTTATTCTGTCAATACTTTTGGAAAGTTCATTACCGGCTGACTTTTGGATATTAAGAGGTACTGCCTTAGTATCGGGAGTTGCGGATAATGTATCATAAAACAAATTTACACAGAATTTGTATATTCACATATAGTTTATTCAATATTTGGACACACTTGGAATGCGTTATCAATTGGTATAAGTTATTTTTATGATATTCAAATAAAAAGGATTACATCTTAACGATTTGTTTTGTCTACACTGCATCCGTTCAGTCTTCCTTATCGTCATCATCTTCGAATTGTATCATCCTACGATTATGAACTCCATTATCTTCGTCCATCATTCTTTTCAGGTTAATTGTACTTCTGGCATCGTCTATAGGAGAAATGAATATATCGCGTACAGCCCGAAATTGGCCAACATTGAAGAGGTGTTCATTCTCTAAACGTATGTAATTCCAAATGTAACGTCTGGCGGGTAGAAAATTATTGATTAAGATGCGGAAGAGATAAAACTTCAGCAAATTTCAGATGAAATTTTAAAAAATCATACCTGATAATTTCCAAACATCCCGCTATACTCTCCATTACGAAAGGGTTTATCTGGCGATTGTTTACCATATACAAAGATATGACCCAAAAGGAACGTAATACCAGATTCTCCACAATGACAAAATAATAGAAAGTTGCAGGATATATAATTTGATCTCTTAAAAAGATATTGTTACCCGAAAAGTTCTCGAACAAACTAAAATCACGTAAAACATCCCAACTGTAGCAATATATGGTTTGTATGATAGCCGAGATGATGTAGCACCATACAAAGGGATTATCAAAAGTACTGGAGAATTTATCTGGAAAAGTTTAATCCTCTTAGTAAACAAATATTTCAAAATTATAGCCTTTCGTTACCTTTATATACTGACATTAATGTTCCAAATATTACCACAGGGAATGAGGTTGAGTACTTGCCCGCATTCACCAAAAAAGGATGCACCAATTGGGTGTCGCGATAACGTCTCAGACATTGGGCAAACCGAAACCATGCTGGTAGACAACGAACAATGGAATTGCCAATGTAATCATAGTCCATGCACAGACTTGCCGGAAAATCATCATTCCAGGTGGGATTAAAGACGTAAAAGCACAATAAGTATTTAAAATCCAATAGACAGACGACCAAGGAATTCAATTGATCACCAAACCAGAAATCGGCAAAACCGACAGGATAAAAGGGTGCAGAAGAAACACGGCCCTTTTGCAAAAGAAAATTTTCAAATTATTTCGATTTTATATTACAGCTTAAGATCATAATATTGTGAGATATAAGGAGACTTAATGTTGCATGAAATATAGGAAATAATCGCACAATAAATGATCAATCAATTTAGTTTTCAAATTATCAAGAATCGTTCGGAATCGGTGTAAAACTGTAGGTCCCAATCAGTGGTTGTAAAACTATAAAGTTCGCAGCTCACTGGTTGTGAGAAGCTCTCCCCAATCCCTTCATGGAATATAATAGGAAACCATTTTTATACACCGAAAGAAAATCTTTACATCAAATAGATGATAAATGTTCATCTACTTAGTAGAATACTGACCGATACGAAACTGATTAAACGATACGAAACTGATTAACTGATTTCGTGTCACTGACCGACACGAAATCCTCATTAAAAATTGATAAAGATCTCATCGAACCATTTAGTACGAGGCGAGGCATCAGGCAGGGCAACACTCTGTCGTGCGATCTCTTCAACATATTAATTAAGATCATAGTGGCAAAAACTGCAGTTAACACGAATAAGGCTATCAGCAGCAATATGCTGATGATTGAGACATCTTTGGAAGAAATCTGCGAGAAGTTACTGCAGTATTTTGAGTATTGAGAATGAATCGGCAAAAGTGGGTAAGGCAGTAAACCAGAACAAGACACAATTAATGGTTTCGACAAGCAGAACGTCAACCAGATTAGATGAAAGGGTGAACGTTTATAACCTTTATAATTTCGAGGTAATGGACGAATTCATTTACCTCGGATCTGACGTGAACAGAAGCAATAACGTCAGCCTAGAAATCAAACGGAGAATTGTACGTGCAAATAGGTGTTATTTCGGGGTAAGCAAGCACTTCAGAGATAAGACCCTCTCTATCGGCCTTGTTCTGTAAACAGAATTCAGACAAACATAAAACGTTTCAGAATATTTGGGTTTCTGTAAATCAATTCAGAAGGAAAATATAAGTTTTGAATTAGAATGCAAATGCCTTACGATTTTAAAACAAACAATTTAGAACAAAATTATTTCACGTTTTAAGAACAACAAAATTGTAGACTTTATATTCTGAAAGAAAATTGTGAGTTAAAATGATTCTGTATGCAGAACAGGGCCGTATATATCAGATTATATTCACTATATCAGACTCTCGTACATCCTGTCTTGCATTATGACGCAGAATCCTGGGTCATAACGCATGCTGATGAAACATCACTGGAGGTCTTCGAGAGAAAAATGCTCCGAAAAATATATAAGTATGGTACTATAATAGAACACGGCGAATTTCGACGACGGATGAACCACGAGCTGTATAGTTTGTATCCCGACACCGACGCACAGTTGCGCCCGTAGAGAAAACGAGGTTGCAAAAATCAACATTTTCATGTACGCCTACGAAATTTTAAATAAACCCATCTTATAGGAAATTTTTCAACGATCTCAAATATGCTACTCTTAATAATATCAGATTTTTGGATTAGAAGACATAACCGTTCAAAGTTGAACGAGTTTCGGTTTTCAAAAAATACACCATTTAAGACATGGTTGCAGAAATTGTATGGCGTGCATCCCTTACATGTTTTGACTGACAGTTTGATCTAATAGTTTGAAAATTTGTTTATTGCATTTAAGTCGGTTGTCTACCTGAGAGCCTCTGGCAAAGTCTGCTTCCAATATTCTGTTGCAGACACAGGATGCACAAAAAACAACTCATTGGAATTAGCAGGTACGCACCTCACTTAAAAATTACTTTGGCGTACAAATGGTCAAGAACAATATTGACTTATGGTCCCTACAGGTAGGCACAAATCTTATTTGGAAACGTGCATAATATCAAAATTTCATAATTCAGCCTAAATCCAGGTAAATTTTTACGTATGATAGCATAAGCCTATAACGGGTTTTTCAATAACAGCGCTACAAAAGTTTTTTTTAAATAAAACAAAACCGGTTTTATATACCAATGAAATTCTTTATTCCTGTGAAAGTACGTTCGATGCCATTATGTATGGAACTCGATTTCTTTTGCATGGCCACCACGGACACGCTTGCAGAAGTCCAGACGCTGAACCCAATTTTCGACGGTTTTCAAGCATAAATCGGCCGATACTGCTGCAATTTCACGTTCGATATTCGTACGAAGTTCATCAATCGTCGCTGGCTTGTTGGCGTAGACCATAGACTTGACGTAGCCCCACAGGAAATAATCTAACGGCGTCAAATCGCACGACCGAGGCGGCCAATCGACTAGGCCATTTCGTGAGATAACACGTTCACCAAACTTGGTTTCCAATAAATTGATTGTGGCATTCGCTGTATAGCTTGTGGCGCCGTCCTGTTGGAACCACATGTCCTCAAGTCCATATTATCCAATTGGGGCCAAAAATATTCGGTTATCATTGAACGGTAGCGATTCGCATTCACAGTAATGTGCCTGCCTTGATCATCACGGAAGAAGTACGACCCAATGACGCCGCCGGCCCATAAACCGCACCAAACCGTAATTTTTTCGGGATGCAATGATGACTCATGGATTACGTGTGGATTGCTGTCTGACCAATAACGCATATTTTGCTTACTGACGAAGCCATTCAGCCAGAAATGAGCCTCACCGCTGATTGTTGAGGCCTCTTAAAGTTGGCCTCTTAAAGTTGAGGCCACTGACTCCAAATTTCGGTAGTAAATTTTAATAATTTCGACTCGTTGTTGGCTCGTATATCTTTCCATGATGAAATTGCAAACCTTACTGAAGACAAATGTCAAAAGAGCGGGAAAAAATATGCGTCGTTTGCTGTCCGTATCGATTTACTTTTGTAGCGTCTCTGTGAAAAACCCTTTATATTGCAAAATAAGCATAATGCCTGCATTAGTCTACGACTGAAAGTTGGCGCAACAAGAACTGAAAACTTGGCGTTGAACAATTTAAAATTATTTGACCCGTTTAGAAAGTCCACCACACCAACGTTTTTCGCGGAAGCTGCTTTAGAAGAACTCGATAGCTTATACGGAAATATTGAGAGAAGCAAAAGTATAAAAAATAATCTTTATATGATATATGCAAAAATTAAGGCAAAATGGGAGAAATGCAATCGAACCATTCACAACTTCAACTCCAAATACGACGACTGGCTTAATGAAGACACCATCCTGGATATATTGGCAGTAGATAAACCCACCACATCAACCAGAGGAGCAAAAGGAAGGCGAAAAAAAAGTATGGAGGAGTGTTCAATTTTCACAAGAGGAAACTTGCCGATGCCACCAATGACTTGACCACGAAGCATTTATCGGACGCGCTGCTGTCTATTAAATATACAAAGGATAGCGAAAGAGTTAGGTCGCAGATTACAAAATCTGTTGCTGATTGATGCAAGCCCGCTGCGACTAAAAAGGATTAAGGAAAGCATTGGTCAGACAGCAATCCCACAGCAAATGGGGCTGCGATGGATCATCCGGACAAAGCAAAGGACATCTTCCGATGTCGCTACAATATCTGACGGAAATATGTTTATGACATCTGTTGTTCCTTTGCGGCTAAAATCTGATGTTTCCCTACACTGGGAAATCCACGACCGTCATCAATGCATTATTGCCGACCAATAATGTTTCAGTTTGCAAAGGAATCGGCAGAACTCATAAGGAGGAAGAGAAGGACATTGAAGAACAAATAAGCAAGATTAAGCCTACAAAGCTGCAAATTGGAGAAGGAAAATATATTGAATGTAGTTACGAGTTACACCTGACCATGGTTGACGGAAAAGTCGTAAACGAACTGACAGGAACAACCTCAACATTGTCATGCCCGATTTGCAAAAAGAGTCAGAAGAACTTCGGTAATTTAAACGATTCTACAAACGAGGACAATTACGAATATGGAATGTCACCATTGCACGCAAGGATAAGGGGTATGGAGTTCTTGCTAAAACTGGTGTATACCCTACCACAACAAGATGAAAACATCGATGAAAATACATCAATTAAGGATAAGGAAAAGATCAGAAAGAAGCAAATACAGGATGCTTTTTTTAAACAAGTTGGACTAAAGGTAGACTGTCCCAAATGCGGATACTGTAACTCAAACGATGGAAACACTTCTAGGAGATTTTTTGAAAATGATGAGGCAGTATCTAGTATCACTGGAATTGGCAATCAAATCGTGAAAAGATTGGGAACGATCTTGAATGTTTTGAACTGCAAAGAAAGTGTTAATTATACAAAATATGTAGAATATGTATCGAAAACTGCATCCCTTTTAGCAGAAATGTATCCACAGAAGAAGTTGATCCTGACCGTCCATAAAATATTGGTGCTTGGCAAAGATATAATTGAGTACCAGTATTTGCCAATTGGAGAGCTTTCTGAAGAAGCACAGGAGTCTCTTTACAAATTTTAAAAAAAATATAGATTGGAGACCACATTCAAAGCATCAAGGGTAATGCAAAATGAGGACCTCTTCAACATGTTGGCAGCATCTTCCGATCCACTTATTTCATCCCTGCGGCATGTGAAGTCACGAATAGAGTTATAAAATAATTATACTTTAGAAATGATTAGTCTTTTAGATATATCTTCTGTTACGAATTGTGATGAATATTTTACAGAAAATTTAAAAAAAAATTAATTTTTTTTAATTTGTTGGGTAATAATTTTAAAACATAAAACCCTAAAAAAAATAAAAACAATCTAAAAATTTAAAAAATATTTTTTTTTACTTACCATAAAATTGATTTTTCTACAAATTTTAACTTTGATAACCCATATGGCCGTCGGCCGTCGGTGGTGCAATGGTTAGTGTGCGCGGCTCTTGTACATGAGATCCTGGGTTCGAACCCTGCTCTGACCACCTTAAAAAAAAAAAAAAAAAAATTTCTTTCGGCGGCGGTCACCTCGCATAGTGACGGCGACACTATCGAGTATATAGCCATGAAAAAGCTTCTCAAAATACCGTTCGGAATCGGTGTAAAACTGTAGGTCCCAATCAATGAGTGAAAACTGGAAAGCGCACAGCTCAGTGATTGAGAGAAGTTCTCCCCGGTCCCTTCATGGGATGTAATGGGAAACCATTTATTTTTTTTTTTAACCCATATGTAAGCACCTATAAAGCCTAGCACCCTTTCCAAACACTTATTTCACAAGCTGAACAGTTATCTATCATATGCCGTTTATATTGTTCAATTATCTTATTCGGTGTGGCCGTCGGTGGTGCAATGGGTAGTGTGCGCGCCTCTTCTACTTGAGATCCCGGGTTCGATCCCTCCTATGACCACCTTAAAAACAAAAAATTCTTTCGGCGGCGGTCACCTCGCATAGTGACGGCGACACTATCGAGTATTTAGCCATGAAAAAGCTTCTCAAAATACCGTTCGGAATCGGTGTAAAAACTGTAGGTCCCAATCAGTGAGTGAAAAAATTAGTAAGCCCACAGCTCACTGGTTGTGAGAAGCTCTCCCCAATCCCTTCATGGGATGTAATGGGAAACGGTTTTTTTTTTTATCTTATTCGGTTCAAAAGATATGATTTTTGAACGAAAAAAACTCAAATGGCGCCACTGTGCGACGTAGTTATGCTGGGTAGGACATTTCAGTAGAATGGATCAGAATGAACCAGTGCGAAAGGTATAAGAAGGACATCGAAAAATAGTGCAACCAAAACTTCGCCGAAAAGACCATGTGGAATATTCAGCCTTATTACGAATGCCGTTGTCGTATTTCGACTACGACAGTTTTGTAAAAGATTAAAGACAAAGTAGGCGTGTTATCTTTAATCTTTTACAAAACTATCGTAGTCGAAATACGACAACGACATTCGTAATAAGGCTGATTACCTGCGAGAGCTTAGTGATACCAACTGTAGGAGATAAGCTGAAGATCGAGCCGGTTGGAGAAACACATTATACTAATTTTTTAAGGCCCTTGGCCCCTGGTTTGTTTGAGGCCACCTAATTAAGTAAGTATATATTAGTTCTATTGCATCTAATCCCGTTTTTACAATTCACAAACTTGTGGCAATAGTTCGACTGTTTTCTACTAAGATATAAACACAACTCACCATTAGCTTCAATAGCCACTGCCTTGCGCTCCAATGGAACACTTGGAATGGCATCAATAGAAGTATTAACATCGACAGCAGTTGTAGCAAGGGAAACCAATAACGAGAGATGTGCAAATAGTCAGCATAAATATATCCCACAACACATGTTGCCCATAAAACACCCAATATGCCATGCAATTCCAAATATTGGGAATAAGTCAAATGTTTGCGAGGGTTCATTTCAAAGATCAATATATGATTAACACCATATTGACGCCAGGTCAGAACGTTAATTCCTAATAGGAACAAATACATGATGACATAAAAAGGACCTCGGAAAAGAAGCAAGCCGTAAGTAGCTTCAGGACTCGTTAAATTTTGAGTATAATCTAAATAAAAATAAATATTAACGTTATTATTAATGGAACTGAAATGGATTCCAAAAGGTTTTGCAAACTGTAATAAGACAACTTTGCTAAACTGTTTCGCTATCGTTTTTTTTTTACTTGTCATAAATAATAATCCCAGCAGCACTGTAAACGCCCCTATGAAAAATCCCACCCTAAACACTGTGCCAATTTCTTGAGTCTCTTCTAAAGGAGGAACACGCAAACGTTTCATAGCCTGGGCACGATCTCCATTTTCCAAATACTGCGTAACATTATACTCCACTTCCTCTATAAGGCTGTCCAAATCAGCGTTTTTATAAAAATAAGCTATATCCACATTCTGGGCAAACCATTTCAATCCCTTATCATTGTTTAGTAGCTAAAATTGCAAGACCAATCTTCAGTTATAACTGTTGACGATGAATCTAGAAATTTGTATATCCTCAGACCTTATCATGCTTTTTCAGAATTTTTCGAAATCCCGTGTGATTTAGCACCTTATAATTCTGAAGAAGAACCAAACTCAAATAAAGCTCACTATATGCATTGCGTAAATCCTCCATCCGTGCCGTTTTCAACTTTTTTTGGTTTTTTTCGAATTTGCTCGCATGTAGGGTATAGCGGGACTGGGTACGCTTCTTTAAATGAAACTCAGCCACAATGACGTCCAGTGCGATCGAAAGCGTTTCATTTCGTCTGGTCGCTTCCGCCAACTTTTCCGCATAGAATGTGTTGACCTTACGCAACTCTTTGTCACATTCGAAAAAAAATTCTTCCTCGAAATTGGTATAGTACACATCGACAACGCGTCCTGTCACCAGTTGTGGAATGGGTGCGTTTTCGGTAACATTTAGAATCATACTTTTTAAATCCTTGTGAAATAGGGGAAAAGTTAAGGTATTTCATGATTAGATACATACATACATACAGTTACAACTTACCACATAGCAAATGTATTGTTGGCGCCATTCAGGCGTTAAATGAGCTCCAAGTTTCTCAGAGAATTTCATGACAGTTTGATAAAATGATAATAAGTTTTTTTGCTTGATATAAAATAGTTGCGTTCAACGTATTCTCCAAACAAATATGTTATTTAAAGTTATTTTTCACTTCTGTATATAACGGGTTTTTCAATAAGAGCGCTACAAAAGTTTTTTTAAATAAAACAAAACCGGTTTTAGAGGCCAATGAAATTCTTTATTCCTGTGAAAGTACGTTCGATGCCATTATGTATGGAACCTGATTTCTTTTGCATGGCCACCACGGGCACGCTTGCAGAAGTCCAGACGCTGAACCCAATTTTCGACGGTTTTCAAGCATAAATCGGCCGATACTGCTGCAATTTCACGTTCGATATTCGTACCAAATTCATCAATCGTCGCTGGCTTGTTGGCATAGACCATAGACTTGACGTAGCCCCACAGGAAATAATCTAACGGCGTCAAATCGCACGACCGAGGCGGCCAATCGACTGGGCCATTTCGTGAGATAACACGTTCACCAAACTTGGTTTCCAATAAATTGATTGTGGCATTCGCTGTGTGGCTTGTGGCGCCGTCCTGTTGGCACCACATGTCCTCCAAGTCCATATTATCCAATTGGGGCCAAAAATATTCGGTTATCATTGAACGACGGTAGCGATTCCCATTCACAGTAATGTGCCGGTCTTGATCATCACGGAAGAAGTACGGCCCAATGACGCCGCCGGCCCATAAACCGCACCAAACCGTAATTTTTTCGGGATGCAATGATGACTCATGGATTACGTGTGGATTGCTGTCTGACCAATAACGCATATTTTGCTTATTGACGAAGCCATTCAGTCAGAAATGAGCCTCATCGCTGAAGATGATTTTCCGATGAAAATCCGAATCATTTTCAAGTTGTTGCTCAGCCCAATTCACGAACATACGACGCTTATGGTGGTCAAGCGGCTTCAGTTCTTGCGTCAATTTGATCTTGTAAGGATGTAGGCCAAGATCTTTTCGCAAAATTCGCCACAACGACGTCACAGAGATGCCCAACGCTTGAGAACGACGTGTGAGAGACACGTTTAGGCTTTCTTGAACTGAAGCCTCAGCGGCAGCAATATTATCGACACTACGGGCACTTCTTTGTCCCACTGGCACGGGAACATTTTGTACTGTGCCTGGGGATTCAAATTTTTCCACTAGAGGCTCAATTGCTGATCTGGTAGGACGATTATGACGACCATAAATTGGACGTAGCGCTCTTAAAGTTGAGGCCACTGACTCTAAATTTCGGTAGTAAATTTTAATAATTTCGACTCGCTAACGTATATATTTCCATGATGAAATGGCAAACCTTACTGAAGAGAAATGTCAAAAGAGCGGGAAAAAATATGGCGTCGTTTGCTGTCCCTATCGATTTACTTTTGTAGCGTCTCTGTTGAAAACCCCTTTATTTAAAATTTTAGGATAAGGTGGAGTCAGGATATTTTGTATGCAGGGAACTAGAAATATCATAGAGTAAATATACCCACAGGTAACATAAGTCTCATCTGACGTTTCATTTCACACTCTGCGTAGTGAGGTCGGTGCGATAAAAAGATGTTCGCCCAAAATTGACTTATACCAGGTGGAGTTACAAGAACTGTTGATTTAAATTTGTCATATCGTTTGATAACTGCGAAATTTAAATGAATTTTTGACTTTTTTTTGTTATCTTTTATTGTGTTTTGTGCTGTATCTAACACAACAATTTAAACGCACAACTACGAAATGCCGTGGTTGGTGGTTTTGAACTAATGCCTCTATCTGCTATTATTAACTTTATTAACAATACTTTTCAACATGCTACGTCTATGTACATGCAACAAAGCCTAATGTCGTAAATTTACTGAGAGAAGTACAAGGTGTTTCAAAAGAAGTCATCCGATGTTGTTTGGCTCTCATTTTTTTCTAAATGAAAAACTTCGATTCTGTTTTTTGATTATGTTTATTTGAACCTTTAGAATTTTATTAGTTAAGTTGAGAAGATGATATCGGCTAAATGGTCGCCGTCACAATTGATTACCATACGGGCTCGTTTTATGGTATTTTTCATCACTTCGGCGAGACCTTCGGGCGACTGATTTGACCTTGCGGGCTGCCAGGGTCTCGGGCTTGTTCACGTACACACGGGACTTGAAAAAACCCCACAAAAATAGTCTGGAACGGTTAAATCGGGCAATCTTGCGGGCCAGTGCAAATCGCCAAAACGAGAGATGTGTGCGTTGCTCCGTCCTGTTGAAACCACATGTTCTCCAGTCCTAATTAGTCGAATTGCGGCAGAAAAAACTCGGTTAACATGGCCCTATAGCGCGCACCGTCCACTGTTGTCGTTTGACCAGCGGCGTTCTCGAAAAAAATGGCCCGGTGACTCCTCCAGCGTGAACAGCGCACCATGCAGTCACTTTGAGCGGTTGTAATGGCTCCTCATGCATCACTCGTGGATTTTCGGTGCCCCAGAAGCGATAGTTTTGCTTGTTCTGGTACCCGCTGAGGTGGAAATGTGCCTCATCGCTCATTATGATTTTGGTGGATGGCTTGGGCGTAGGTTACACGCGTTTGGCGGTCGGCAGGCAGCAGCTGATCCACGGACTGGACTTTGTATAGGAACATGCGCAGGTCTTTGACCAAAATTCGCCATAGGGACGACCGGCTGATGGCTAATTGCGAGGCACGGCGTCTGGTCGATGTTTCCGGTGACAGCTCGACATCCTCGGCAACAGCGGCGATATTCTCGGCAGAACGGGTGCTCCTGGGCCGGCCACTCCTGACAACGTCTCGTGTGGTCCCATACTCTTCAAGGTTAGTGGCCAAACGGCGCAGTTTTTGCGCAGTCGGTGTCGGACGGCCGGGGAATCGGCGACGGTATTCGTGCTGCGCCAACACCACAGACGAATTGTTACGCAAAAAAATAGACACGTTTATTCCGCGTTCTTGGGGAGTGTATCGGTCCATAGCTTGTTTACTTAAATTCTACAACTGTCTAGTCCACAACTGTCAAAACAGATTTGACATTGGCGGTCATTTGCAAAAATATTAGCATCTTCCAATAGTGTGGTCACTTTTGAAACACCCTGTAGATACTCTAGGTATATTTATTCTATGGGAAATTTTTTGAAAACTGTACTAACGATTTCATAAGGGCATATTTAGATTTCTTAAGGTCCTGGGCGTAGAAAAAATATTGGTCCTCTCATAAAGGAATCTGCGAAAATACTGTAACATTTTTGGAACACAACAATAATACTTTACATTCTTTGCAAGTTTTATTTAATTTCTCCTACAATTTAAAGTTTAACCCAATTTTTATTTATTAGTTCTTGCTTTTGTTTATATGAAGAATTTTTATTTTTTGCAAATAATAAGGGTTTCACTTTTTCCAATCCAATTGTAAGATAACAATCGAAACATCCCAACCAAGCTCGTATTTTAGATGGACCGGTTATTTGTTGAATCTTGAAAATATGAGAATTCAAGATTTAAACCTAGCCCCATAGAAATACATTAAATAGATCGAAACCTAAATTTTCTTAGTCTATTAAATTTTAAGCCGTCATATATTCATGGTTACCATTAAAAAAAATTAAAATACCCTAATAACGCATTTACTCCGCCGTTTATCGCGACCAGGTTAGCGATAACCTTGTTCTCTAATCTTTGCCGTTTACACCAACAAATTTGAGATTAAATTCACATTTCAATTGGCAACTCCGTGCTTAGGCAATCTCCGCGCCGAGATACAATTATCGAAGACGGCGGCACAACAGAAAAATTAAGTTGGCGGCTATTGGTTTCGCCAGTTTTGTACAAATTTGCGATGTTTTTGATACAACTGAACCTTTAAAATTGGATCAGTGGGTCAAATCGGACCAGGCGATAAAACCGGCTCACATTTTAATCCAATAGGAACTAATGATATCGGCGCCGACGTGAGTTTCAAAAAACTTTTGGTGGCGGTGACGCGTCGGAAAAAACAGTTTATTATTTGTGTAGGTTTTTATTATGGTTGCATTTTTTAGTAACTAACAGTGTTGCATCAAAACATAGACCAGTTTAAAATGAGGTTAAAAATTAAACTTCAGTTTTTACATATTAAAATTGTATGAGTAATCTTCTGGATAAGTGCGGGTTAACGAAGTTAACCTTCGAAATGCGTTAATCTTGTTCGGTGTAAATGCCCTATGACTTCTAATGAAATCACAAAATGGGCGAAATTTCGTGAAATATAAAAATTGGTATACATATGTCTTTAATGGTGCGTCTAATAGCAAAAAGGATAACAGACTACCGAATATTTAGCCATGAAACACCTTCTCTAAATACCGTTTGGAACCGATGAGTATACAATTATCACCATTACAGGAATATAAATTGCAAGAGCAAAGAAATTTTTTGATCACCATTATCTAGTGCGTCTATGGGTTTTTGATATAAGCATATACGATTCAGCTCTTCTTTCTGTTGACTATGCAGATCAAGGTCTCTTTAAAAACTGAAACTATACAAAGTACAAGTGGTGATATGGCACGGCATGCCGCGGCACCGACACCGGCACGATTTTTGCAAAGTGCTTACACACGACACGATACCGAAATGCAGTTGTTGTTTGTTGATCGAAGAAATATCATCATCAACTAATTCAATCAATGTGACAATATCATATATGGCAATTTTATTAAATTTTACTTAAAAAATTTTGCACGATAACAAAACACTGCACTGTTCATAAAAATATAAAAATGTCGTCGACGACATGAGTGGAGTGTTTGCTTCTCGCCGACATGTCGTCGCCGGCAACGACATAAAACCGTCGTATCGGCAAGTGTGAAAGCTTGCCCATATAATTGTATGAGTTTGCGCTCCCACTGATGCCGGTGTCGTGTCGGCTAGTGTGAAAACGCTCATAGGCTACAAAAATGAAAAGTATGCCAGTTCTGCGAAATATTGCAGGAACGAAAACAACGCTCATGCTAACCAAAACAAAACAACAGTTAAAATGTTATTGTAATATAAACGTCGGTGGTACAATTGTTAGTATGCGCGTCTCTTGTACACGAGACCGAGGGTTCGACCCATACTCTATCGGCACGGTTTGTGACGGCGACACTATCGCACTGCACATAGCTCACTGATTCCCATGAAATGGCATGGGAATATACATATATATGTATATGTAACTGGCGGTCCAAATACAATCATCTTTTTAAATCATATGGTATTTTGACACTGATAGATTTTTTTCTGTTCGAAATATTACACGCTAAAAAATTGTTTTTTTTGGTTCCATAAGTCCGTGTAATGCGTAGGCAATGTGGTCCTTATCACTTTCTCTACCAGATAGACCTGTGATTGTAGACCATAGCCTTTTAGAATCAACACTGCAGTTTTCCAGATGTTCTAGCCATCTGTCACGGCGGTGTGGTTGAGAAGGGGTATTATTCATTCATCGGCCGGGTTGCTGGCGCGTATGAGATCTCGCTGATCCCCTAGACGCGCAGCATCAGATGGGTAGTTGGGTCTACCATTAGGAATTCTACCAGCTGGGATAAAACGCTTTGCAGCCTTCGCTATACTCATCCCTAAGAATTATCTCCCCCTGTCTGACGCAAAAGAGTAGTTGCAAATGACGAATTAATTCATCAATAACGTTCGTAAAGCCATGCCAGTTCGCTGTGTGTAGTTAACCAAAGTGCGCTTACCCGACTCCAAAACGTCGCTAGGCTTCTATACAGTGATCAAAATGGGAATATGATCACTGCCAGGTGATATTGGCGAGTAGCGACGCACTGACAATGGAGATGTCAGGGGATCTTGAGGAATTAGCCGTTATTCTTGTAGAGAAGTCCTCATTTATCGCTAAGAATTCCTTGTCGTCTATCTGGTCTGCAATAGTAATGCCACGCTAGTCTGAAACCAGCAGGGAGAACCACATGTCACGATGAGCATTTGAATCGCCAAGTATAATTGTACCGTCACCCTGGAGTAGGTGTTCAATAGAGGGGTGATAGTCCGCGCCAATGCTATTAAATAAATAAATAGTTTCCCATTACATCCCATAAAGGGACTGGGGAGAACTTCTCACAATCACTGAGCTGTGCGCTTTCCAGTTTTCACTCACTGATTGGGACCTACAGTTTTACACCGATTCCGAACGGTATTTTGAGAAGCTTTTTCATGGCTAGATACTCGATAGTGTCGCCGTCACTATGCGAGGTGACCGCCGCCGAAAGAAAATTTGAAGGTGGTCAGAGCCGGGTTCGAACCCAGGATCTCATGTACAAGAGCCGCGCACACTAACCATTGCACCACCGACGGCCAATGCTATTACCGGGCGGAATATACACATCCACGATTTCAATGGCGATATATCCAGTCTCTATCGCTATACTCATCGCATCAAGGAACTGATCGGGCTGGGTAGGGGAGGGCGGGCATGTGAGTCTGCAGATCACACATCGCTCGATGATTAACGCGAGCCCGCCACCGCGATGTCTTTCCGAACGATGGCATAGTTTCCATGATATGAAAGTCTGCACTCACTGGTGTGCTTAACGTCCTGAACAACGGCTATAAGGATCTTGTGAGTGTGCATATAATTGGTGATCTCAGCAATTTTGTTTTTAAAACCATTACAATTAAATTGCTTGATATTAACAGATTGTTGATGTTGTGCGATAGGTTGGGAGCTGTCTGGCGCAGCTGGGGTATTGCCGGAGGCAATTGAGAAGCAGCCCAAAGCAGCTGTGTGGTTGCGGGAGGCATCTGATTGGCTGGTGAGTGCAGCAGCCGTGATGAGTTGGGCGCTGTCGAGCACAGCCGAGTTGTCGTCTGAGGCGACTGTATGGCTGACGTTTTCAGCTGAGGGATTGCAATATGCGACTGGGTAGCCTCAGGTTGTGGCTGAAAGAGTGCGAGGCTTGTCATTAGAAACTGTGTAGCTGGCGGGCGCAGCTGAGTTTGAGCGTCAAGCTCGTTTGAAATTCCGGGACGTAACTGAGAGTTTGCACTAATCTGGGGGTAGTGTTGATATAAGAGTCGCACTTCCCACTGGAGTGCCAACTGTTGTCCCGTGATTAACATTGCAATAATCTGCGATAAAGTCTTTATTCCAGGTCTTGTGCGAACGAAGATTAGAGCAACACCTCATGTGGCACCATTTTCTACACCAATTAAACTTTACTATGTATAACGCCATTGGGAAGGCTTAGCTGGACTGTGATCTGAGGGTGTAGACCGACCACGGGTTGGGGGTGTAAAAACAACTGGAGCAGTGTTGCCGATTGTTGCAATTGACCACAACAACTCGCCACGAAACTGTTCGACCAGTCTTTGTGACTGGTGAGGCCAGAGAACCTTCTATGATGACACTAGTTTTGGCATTCATTACACTCGACCTGGGTAAGGTTACGGTAGATGGACAGATCGAGGCCTCTGGAATGCCTGGATTCCGTTCTACGTCAGCTACAATTAATATTATTCTGAGCAAATCTGCTGGCATGATTTATTCACCTGGGTAAAAAACGGGTGGGTGGTATAGCTGTTGCTGAGTTGGCAGTCCTTAACCGAGTGATATTCGGGTCGTTTCGGAGCATAGATCCGATCGTCGTGGGAACGTTCTTTGACGGTCGCCTCGATTAGTGACGATTAGTGACGGCGACAAAATTCGTGATGAAAAAACTTCTAAACGTATAACCGTTCGGATTCGGATTAAAACTGTACGCCCTAAACAGTGACTGCAAAAATTAGAAAGCACACAAACAGCTCATGAGATGTAAATTGAGATGTTCATGGGATGTAATGGGAAATAAAGTAAAAGTCTTGTGAAAAATAATACACTTATACATAGTTTGCTTTAAACAAATCGTTTCTTATATGTATAGTTGTTGTTCTTTTTATTATTGTTATTGTTTTTAGATATCTCATATTACACAGGAATTAGTATTAGAAAAATAGTGTATATATTATCAACTAGAATTGATTAATTTTAACTTTCTATTAATTTCTTAATTTAGTGTAAAAAATGTTTAAAGCTCATCAATAAAATGAGCAACAAGTTTTGTAACAAAACTTGTGGATATTAGAAACTTTCATTCTTTTATGTTTTACATTTCATTCTAGCACTCGATCGAAAAGGGGGAACAAACAAAATAAGGATATGCTGCAAATCTCATTTTAACAAAAAAAAAACAGGTGTGATTTGTATTGGAATTTTTAGAAGACAAGAAAATAAGTTATTGGTTTGCAATTAAAAAATATATTATACGAATTTCTATTCAAAATCCATTTAAAATGATGGGCTTTAATCATTTTTTTTTTTTTGTCTAAATGAGACTTGCAAAACATTCTCAGGACATTGAACAAATACATAAAAGTAGGCAAGGCGACGAAAGTAATCGAATAAATGGGTACCAAAAATTAAAGATTAATTATAAATAAATTGGTGGTTAACATAATTTTAAGACTTAATTCAAAGGGAATGTAAATGTGAAAAATGTTGTGTTTTTTGGAGAAAAAAAAAAAGGAAGTGGCGGTGATTTTGAGTTCACTATTTCATTAGTAAATTATAAGTAATACTGCCGCTTTAACAAAGTTGTTAGGAATTATGGATCTTAGGAGTTGGAAAATGTTAAACACAGAATATTAAGTACTTATAAATAAGAGGTCAGAAACATACGAAATCTAGAATATATTCGGTTATTTTGAAAAAACAAACAAGAAGTTGTTATAGATTATAGAAACGTGGCCAGAATCTTTTTAACAATAAACATTTAGATGCAGTAAATTTGTAATTATTTAGTCTACTGTTGCTAACTTGGCTTTACCAAATTTAACCGCGCTATGCTAACTTTGAGAAACACATCTCATCGTTCTAGTTTCAAGTGATTTTGCACATAAAAAAACTATTAATAATGCTAAACAAAAAATATACGTTATACATTTTTTAAAGGATAATCTAAAACTATACGTGTCGTAGAAATCCGTCGGGTTCGTGTATAATTATTTTTTTTTAAATCAGATCAGAACTCGACGGTTACAAAACTTAATGTTAAAATAAGCTCTATTGGAAACTTCGCTAAGGGAACATTTACAAATCCGTAAAATCCTGCACAAATTGAGTTATTATAACTTTTGGCCAGTTGACAGAAGTTCGAAAGACTATTCACAAAAGCTATACTCTTTTTTAGCAATAATTTATAAGTACATATGTTACATTTTGAAATGGGTAACGAGTGTTGGGTTTCCTCATAATCTTTAACAACCACTTTATCATTTTCTACAAAAAAACTGAATATATATTCTGAAATAAATATGTAGGACTATTATTTTTCTGAATAACACAAAAAGGGAATGAACTATAACATGAGGTAAAGATACAGAAAAAAAATTCACTAAATTATAAGAAAATTAAACTATTTCTTTTGAACTTAACTAATGAAAATAATAATAAAAACGTGTGTAAACGTATGTCTGGAAGCTACTAAAGTAAGAAATTGTATTATTTTCGTTGAATCTTTTGTTTGCTTATCTTTTCTTTTTTATAGCTTTTTAGTACCGTCCACATCAATGGTAAGATCCTGCAAAGAACCACCACGTGGCGGTAATAAACTTCTTTTCTCCGGATCTTTTGTCTTTTTCGGTTTAGGTCGATTTGTTGTTGTATAACGATTAATAACACCGTCGGGTTCATCCATCATACGTAAAATTAATGTTTGATCAGATGAGTCAATAGGTGCAATAGAAATATCACGCACGGCTCGGAATTTACCACAATTATTTAAGTGTTCGTTCTCCAAGCGGAAGAAATTCCAAACGAAGCGGCTGAAAATGTTAACGAGTGAAAAGAAGATGAATTAGTTGAGTTTTTAGATTTTACGTTGATATACCTACCGGAAAACTTCTAAGATACCAGTAATGGAGGCCATTATGTCACCGCTTAGATATTTCATTTCGGTTACATAGAAAGATAATGCCCAACTGAATCGCAGTAGAAGATCTTCGATAATGGCAAAGTAATAGAAACCCTGAGATGAACAGAAATATTTAGACATTAAGGTTAGGTTTGTAAGACAAAGTGGATGCGACATTTGGTTAACTACAATTCTGTGGTCGTGTGGTTATCAAATCTATTTACAAGTTCTGGGGTTTAACTAGTTCTTTACTACAAACGTTTCAAATATAAAGTCCCAATTTTTGACTGGTTATTTAAATTGGTAATCAGTTGATTTTGATTTATGTTTGATCTGACTTTAAATACGAAGAGTTTTTTCATGCTTTGTCAAATAATTTTACTACCATGTGGCAACAGTAGCAAATGTTTCGAAAAATAAACGGTATTCATCCATTTCTAGGCTAATCGCTACGATACATCAAACTGACGCCATTTGCAAAACAAAAGTGAAGTGATAAAATACAAAATATTTAATGAAATTGGAGAATATTTGAGCAGAAATAAAGTTATAATTGCACTACGAGTTAAATGATACATTTTTATTGTTATTTCAACTAAGATGGTGATTATAGTTGTTCAAATTAACAATTAAAGAAGCTTTGTGTTTGTTCTTCTTGTTGTTTTCTGTCAAAATCATATGGTCACTTGATCATAGTTTAAATGCCCAACTTTGGCTGTTTAAACAGCAATTAACTATTAACCTACAAATTTAATTCAGAGTTTAAATTATGTTTGAGGGTAATTTTGTTCTACGCCTGTCGGAATTCGATTGGCAAGAGCAGGGGTCTTTGCCCAAAAATCACCTATGGCTGTGTAGTCTGGCGGAACGCATTGGGGAACAGCTGCTAGTTGAAAATTCTCTATAAGGTTCAGTGCACTGTGTCGTTGTGAATTAGTGGGATGAGGAGAAGCACTCCCCAGGCGTTGCTGGATATAATCCTGAATTTGACTACTCTTGATGTCTATGCGAGACGGTGTGCCGTCAGAAGCGTCCTTCGCATGAGAGAATTGAGTATCTGGAGACATGCTCCTGAGGGACATGCCAACATTCTCCAGGAGTTGCAGGAGAGTTCTAGGAGAAGCGTCCATCGCATGAGAGAATTGAGTATCTAGAGACATGCTCCTGAGGCACATGGCATCATTCTCCAGGAGTTGATTGAGAATCTCCCGGACCAGTGTTTGAGTGAGGCCACTCACTACATGCTGTCGACTGTAGAGTTTGGGCGATGCCTGAAGATCATGCTGCCAGATAGGAGTGACTGGGTGGGAATTACACCTTCCTCACTCTCTGGTCGTCTGATCTTTTCAGATGGCTCTAAAATTGAATCGGGCACAGGATCGTGTAGCTTTAGTGAAGACCTTCAAATCGGGCATTCGATGACTTATATCCATCGGGTGAACTCGTCATCTGTGTTGATAGTAAGCCAGCCCTCAGTGCGATCAGGTCACACAAATGTAAATCCAAATTGATTGGGGATTGCAAGCGGGTCTTGAACAGTGCCCTGCAAGCTAAGACTCCGCTGGGTTCCGGGACATAGTGATGTCACAGGAATTGTTGAAGCAGACTGTCTTGCTTGAGCAGAATGCGCTTCTGCTGATTTGAGATTGATTGCCTCTGCAAATCCACCCATCTGTTACTTGTATGGCTTGATCGCTCGCTGGTCGCTGGACGAGATCAACGCCGCCTGGCTGGTCAGAGTGGATTGCAAAATTTCAGGAGACATATGGCCGGCAGTGGAATCAGGAGGACTAAGTCGCATCTTCGACTGGGCAAGGCTGACTTGCAGCTTCTCATTGGGTTTATCACGGACCACTGTGATGCTGGGGGCTTCACTCGAAACTGGATTGTGAACGGGGTTGATTACAGACGTACTTGTGGCAGGGTTCGTATTACCCAGGGTAACCCATTATTATTGACGTGGTTAATGGGTAGCGATCGTTTACCCGTTATCCACAGGGTAATGGGAAAAGTAATGGGTAGTTACCCACGACAATGGAAAATTACCCATCACTATTACCCATTTCCCACAGGGTAATGGGGAAAATAATGGGTAGCTACTGACGACGATGGGTAATGGGTTACCCATCCCCATTTTTGATCGAAAATATGAAAAAGTTAGAAAAAGTTTCTATATCTCGGAAACGGAGCGTCCAATCGAAAAAATAACCAATGTTTGCGGTTTCAAAGAATTTTTCATAAAGTGTCCAATTCGTTGGAAGAATTTTTTTCGAAAATAATAAAATCGCTAAAATAAAGTGGCTGTAAATCGAAATGGTTAGTGTGAGCGACTCTTGCACATGAGAACGTGGGTTCGATCACTGTCTGACCACCTTACATTTCCTTCGACGAAAAAATAACATCATGGGAAGAACTTCTCAGTTGCCGAAGAACGTTCACTTGTTGACCTGGTGGAAGAACACAAATTTCACAAATTCTTCGCCGAATTTGATATTCTGGAGTTTTTTTTTTGGGAATGAGGGTATTAAATACTGAAAATATATGTCAATAGCTTTAATTTGATACTAGTCACAATCGCTAAACTGTTCCCGATTAGGCGCTACGGCCCCAAAATATTTCCAAGATTTTCTATGTAAGAAATCCTCATATTTTTTTACCCTACCAAAGAATAACTGAGTTTGAAGTCCTGATACATCATCCTTTAATAAATCCTTGCTATAACATGTATAATTTTTGATTATAAATATTTTGCGGATCGCGAGAAAATCGAAAAATTTCTGTAACATCTCCAAAATTTAGCTATGTTACATAGTTCTGTTAACAGAATTGGTTTGTGTCCCTGCTAGTTAAATTCAAATTTGTCTTCAAAGGCATTATAGAGCATAACCATTTGGTGACGCGTCATAACGCCCACGTTATGTCACACCTAAAATGGACATAAAATCCATGGGCGTTATGTCGCACCTAAAATGGACATAAAGCCTTTGTCACACCGGTCATGGACTTTATGTCCATCTTAGTCAAGTTAGTCAAAAAATCGGCGCCTTTTACATGTAGACCATATTTAATTGTCAAAATTCATAAAATTTTAATATAAAATTTCCTAAGTTTGATTAGTTAATTATTAATTCCAGTGCTGATCTGTATAATTTAAAGAAAATCGAAAAATAGTCTTCTAAGAAATAATTAATAATTTTATAATGAAAACTTATGTGGTAGAGACCGAATGAGAAACGGAAAACACCAGCAAATATATAAATGGTTGGTGACGCGTCATAACGCCCATGGGCGTTATGTCACACCTAAAATGGACATAAAGCCCATGGGCGTTATGTCGCACCCAAAATGGACATAAAGCCCATGACCGGTGTGACATAAAGCCCGTGGGCGTTATGACCATTCTAGGTGCGACATATCGTCCACAACTTTGTAAATATGGTCTACATGTAAAAGGCGCCGATTTTTTGACTAACTTGACTAAGATGGACATAAAGTCCATGACCGGTGTGACACAAAGCCCATGGGCTTTATGTCTGGAATTAATAATTAACTAATTAATAATTAACTAATCAAACTTAGGAAATTTTATATTAAAATTTTATGAATTTTGACAATTAAACTATCGACTTTTATCGTAAAAATATTACATAATTCCGGTACAGGGCTTTTCTGCAATTAGAACAAATTTAAACAGTCGGAACAATGATTAGAACGCACGTTGGGAGACGATTGTCTCGCAGTTTGTAACTGCACTCATCAGCGCCCTAGCGTTCTACGCCAGTGACCGTCTTGTTCACATTATTACTAATTGCAGTAGTCGTCGTCGTGGTTTCTCTTTATTTAAACAAAACTTTTCTGTATATCTCAACGGAAATCGAAAAACTTCTTCTAAAAAATTATTGCAATTTGACAATATAACTACCGTTTTTATCGTTCCAAAGTCACAGAACTACTACTTATATTGTTCCAGTTTCCACTGAAGCAGTACTAAAATTCCACCCTGTGCTAGGCATATAAATCAAATAACTCAGACTTACTGTAGATGAATACACAATTTCCTCTCGTAGAAAAGTATTTTCGCCGGCATTCTTATCAAATAGACCCCAATCCATTTTTATATCCCATGTATAGGCATAACATGATGAAACAATCGATGATACAATCCACAACCATGTATAGGGATTATCAAAAGTATTCGAGTAATATCCTGGAAAGTATATCAATTAATTACACCAATTATCAAACTGATAATATTTTCCCTCCACTTACGACTATTGAAGCTCTTTAATGTTGCAAATATAACCACCATAAATGTTGTTGAATATTTGCCTGCATTCACCAGATGGGGAAAAGCTTCACGTGTATCACGATAACGTCTCAAGCATTGGGCAAATCGAAACCAAGCCGGCAGACAATTGAAAATGGGACGTATAATGAAATCCTTTTCCATACATATTGAAGCGTCTCGGGCCTCAAACCAATTACCATTGGTGAAGTAGAAACATGCCAAATACTCGAAATCCAGCAATGCTGTGACCAAAGAATTCAACTGGTCGCCCAGCCAGAAATCAGCAAACCCAACGTGGAAAAAGGGAGCAGCAATCATACGACCCTTTTTTTAAATAGAAAGTATAATAATTATCTTTTCAATTTTGTGGACATTATAAAACACTTACTGATATTCTTAGTAACCAAAAACGAGCATCGTGATGCAGTACATGGAAGGGGTTAGCCAGAAACACAACCATTATTATGGTTAGAGTTAATGGATTGATAAACGCTGGTATGCTTAAACTCGCCGAAAATAGAAAACTTAACATACTTAAGGTCCATATAACACCAAAGATAGCCGCAAGTTCCATTAAGTGCTGCTCCGATAAATGATTTCGAGGATCTAATTCGAATATAAGTACATGATTAACTCCTGATGAACGCCATCCATATATGTTGACACCAATTAAGAAGATGAATTCTATGATTAGCAAGGGACCACGATATAGACGGAAGGTAACCTTTAAATTCTCGCCAGATATGTCCTGGAAAATGGCTATGTAAGAAATTCAGAAGATTTGATAGTTACTATATGAGGTATGATAAGAATTATGTGACTATAAATGGGGTGATGAGAAATATAATTCCTCGGTTGAAAGAAAACAAGCAAATATAGGAAGATTTTAAAAATTCTTCCGCCACTAGAATGCTACATGACCACTGAGTGCTATAGGCTATATATTTTATATTTTTTCACCCCTACTAAAATTCACGAAAAAGTCTGCCGGGATTGCTAGTAATTTATAAAACTAAGGGCCATTTTCTCAATGTCCAGTTAAAGTATCTGCTTAGTAATCGGTAGCTTAATTTATCGGAACGATATACTGCCTGCTAAAGCGAACCACAGACTTGTCATCCATGAGCATGAACATCAGCTGTCGTTGATGTTTATTGTCGGCTTGCCTCCCGTCTTGATTACAAATAAGAATATAATCGAAGCTGTTCGCATCACTATCATATTCACAAAATTTTTTGGTAATTTTTTTTTTCAAATTCACCAGTCAGACAAAAAGTTATAGACCAAGCTCATGCTCATGAAGGAGAGCTCGCTTAAAGGGCACCACACACTAGTTATTCTTGAGCATAAGTTTCGATTAGTTTGAGCACGCTGTTCGATTACATACTCACTCTTCGTTTTAACTAAAGCGAAGCACAGACTTGTCATTCATGAGTATGAGCTTGGTCGATAACTTTTTATCTGGCTGATGAATTTGAACAAATATTACCAAAAAGTTTTGTGAACATGTTAGTGATGCGAACAACTCGTTTACATTTATATTTGTTATCAAAAAGAGCGGTAAACCTACAATAAACAAACATCGCTTACCCCAACGCGTTGTCATTCATAGAGACGCATGTTGTAGTTGATTCCTTTCATTGACATTTCATTTCCATGTTTTTCAAACTGTGTGTATTTTGTTTTCATTTCAATAAAAATGTAAACATTAAAAAGTAAACATTAATTAAAAGAATAACTTCTGGAGATGAGATAAGAATCCCTGGAAAAGAAACAGGAAATCGAAAATATTTGGCCACAAAAAAAATAAACGTGAAATATAATAGGGATTTATACCCAAATGAAAAATGAGATCGCTTCTATACTTCAAGAATGACGGGACAGTTTCCTGCCAATGGGATGAGATTGTACTACATTCTTAAACTATTTTTTGTCTTTTGATGGTCAATAAAATACTGGCAATTTTATTTGATTGGAACAAAACGTTTTATTTCCCTGATAAATTATATTCTGACAGAAATGTGACTTCTGGATATAGTAAAAACGTGTATTCCTGAGACATTTTTTCGTATTCCCGACGTATTCAAGAAATTTGTCAACTGGACCAATTTATTATAAAAGGAAAATTGTCTTCTGCGTGCCCTGGACAAAAATGTGTCTTGTCTGAATTTCTTTAACACCATGAAACATGAAAACAAAGCAGCTGTTTGCATTTATCGTTCCGATAAACTAGAGGCGTATGCCGATTGTTTCTGCTTCGGCGGCGGCGTAGGAACCTGGGAAAACCGGCGGCGTCGGCTAACCTGGCGGCGGCGGCTATTCCTAATTATTGGGAAATTGACCAGGCTGCTGCTGTGCAGAGTTCAATTCTTAAGTAATTTGACCTGCTGCTGTTATAGTTGTAGTGTGGGCTGTAATCTGTTAGCGAATGGGATTGTTAGGGAATAGGACTACTAGGTAATGGGACTGCCGCGTGTGGAATTTCACCTGACTGTTGTCATGCAAAATTGAAATTGTCGTTTGTGTGTAGTTTAAAACGTTGTGGTTGCAACGTGTGTCGTAAATCAGGCCAAGGCCTGATTATATGAAAGATTAAACAAAAAGTTATACGCCGCCGAACCAAACCACTGTCGCCGCGCCGATTTATACATAATTAGGCGGCGGCGCGGCAAAAATTATCAAAAAAGGCGGCGGCAAGGCGCGGCGACGTAAAGGTCTACGATAAACTACTAACCGGCGTTAGACTTCCTGTTAACTTTATCAATCGAAAGAATTTTAAGTATACACTGAGAAAATTAAATTTTGCTAACCGGCACTTAAGCGTTACGATAAACTATAACCCGTAGTCTGGCAAATTTGTCAGGATATTATTTTCAGTAAACTTTATAAATAATTATAAACTTAAGAACGATGTGAAAATACAATGAAAATAATAATATAATAGATTACATTGGATCGTGGTCTTAAAAAGTACATATCGCTTTCACTTACCCGACAATACCACCACAATGCCCAGCACAATAAATGATCCCGAAAATAGGCCCACTTTAAATGTTGTCCACGGACTTTGTTGTTCACCCAAAGGTGGTACACGCAAACGTTTCATAGCTCGTTGGCGATCACCTCCTTCCAATTCACTGGTCACCGTAGTTTCCGTTTCATTAATAATATTATCAATATCTTTGTTAATAAAGAAATGTGAAGCTTCCACATGATCCTGACGCCACTTAGCCCCTGTGTCTACTCGCAATAGTTTATCATGTTTCTTAAGAATTTTACGAAAGCCGGTATGATTTAAATTCTGATAATTTTGAAGTAAAATCAAACTCAAGTAGAATTCACTGAAAGCTAATTTCAATTCTTGAGCTTTACGATGGGGTAGGCCAGCGGCTTTTTTCAATGACTTGGACTTTTTGGCCGTACGTTCAGACTCTTCGATGCAGGTTTTCAGTTCTGCCTTTAAAGTGGCAAATTTACGTGTGGCTTCAGCCAGTTTTTCCGAATAGAAAGTATTGATCTTCTTCAGCTCTTTATCACAGTAATGAAAAAAATTTTCATCAAAATTAGCAAAATGTCGTTTGAGTACTTCATCTTCCACACTATCGACCGAGGGGGCTTCTTCAACGGCCATGTATAACATGGCCTTCATTTCCTAAAATTGAAAAGGAGAGAGAAAACATGTAAATAATTGGTGCAATAGGTGTTTTAAAAATAACTAACCTCATAGTTAATATATTGTTTACGCCACTCCGGCGTTATGTGGGCCGATAAATGTTCGGCAAACTTCATGGCGTTAAACTAAGGATAGAATCTGCAAGAAAATAAGGAGAGGAAATATAAATATTAATAAAAAAAAGAGATATTGGGGTTATTTCAAGATTTGTACACGAAATTTAGGCACTCAAAATAGGCTAATTTCTCTTTGTCTTTTAAAGCTGCAACCATCAAAACACATCTGGGTTGGTTCTATCTTTCTAACCCTTTAGCGACCATACATTTTCGGCCGAAGCGATTTAAATTTTTTGGATTAATTTCACAATCTATGACTTTATCATAGATATCATAGGCACACAGTTAGCCAAACATACATACGCTCGGTCGATATAAGAACGTTGAAATTCAGCCTATCATTTTTTAAAAGTTGAGGCATGGACTCAACACGTACCTGATGTTTCCCTCAAGTGCGCCCCTTTCTTCTACCCGTTACATACCTTTGTAGTAAAACCACTGCATCATATGGGTCAACTCGGATCAGTTAGAGAATTGACGCCTACTACACTATTTCTACCCATACCGTCTTCTATAAATCACCCATGGATATATGTATATGGTATATTTCTTACCTAAACAATTACAGGTGCCAACAATTCTAGGGCAAACATACTTGCCTGTGGTCGTCAAAGGGTTAATTCATAATATTTCAAACAAACTGCGTCCAAAGAATGAATACGATGCGAACTAATACATGGCAACTTTTGACAAAGATTTATTAATGAATTATTAGCGATAATTTCTTTTGATTATAAATAACGACGTAATAATTAGTTGTTGTGGGTTCGTCAATGTCTCTGTAGACGCTCCTAACATTACTGACCCCACTCTATATAGGGGCTTGTGGTTGTTAGCAAATTCCATCATAATCGACAATTATCAAATGTGGTGCGATAATTGATAAAACAAAAAACGATTATTTTCGTGTGGCGAGTTTTTCAAATCTATCGGGTTACGTTAAGGCAATGATCGTACATATTTTATAATTAATAATTTCTTTATCATTACTTTGAAGCAAAAATGAATGTTACTTGAAACAGAAGTAACACTCAGTACTATTCTAAACTGTGCAGTAGTTCATGGTCATAATTGAAATCAAAAAAAAAATATTTATGTAGAAATGTCGAATCACTACGTACAGCTTAGATAAAATACAGCTAATTGCCACAAGTTATAATACAGCTAATTGAATACCGAGTATTACTGTCACGCTGTAAGTAGTGGAGTTTGTTTTAGTGATCACTTCTTCGAAGTCATTTTATTCCTTCAAACTAAATTTGGAAACAGGAAATATATATAAGTCAAAATCCTGAGTATAAGTTAACGAAAAAGTTATGTTTTCAATATTTGTTCGGTTCAAGATCAATATCATAGAAAAAGTACTTTTTAATAGAAATATTATTATGAAATGTGTGAAATTAATCATTATGGTGGATGGTTGGGAATATAGCTATTTCAATGCCCTCCCAGGCATATCATCAGCTCCCTTCTCCACAAGTATTTAGGTATATCATCACACATTATAGGGATAAACAAATCTCAAGTAAGCGAGAATTGTCTAAACTCCTCCTACTTGTGCGAAAACATCCACAACAGCCACAACAACATCACCTATAGCCTTGACGTATAAGTCCAGTGGCGGAAGGCCCAAGAACACGTCCAAAGCCGCTTGCGGTGTGCTCTTTCTAGCCTCAGTGATCACCATAGCAGGCATCCTCTTAACCTTGTGTACCATTTTAAGTAGATTTCTCTTGTCAAGGCCCTTCTACAAACCAGACATCCATAAGTATTTATCGGCCGCACTTTCGAAGTATACAACCACTTACGTGGTCACCTTCGATCTGAGTCCCCAGCTCTTACCTATAGAGTACCGGCATGCAAATAGTTAGTAGCTCTAACTCTTTTGGCGCATTTTGACGTAAATCTATTAAAATCAAAATGATTCAAACGGAAGAGACTTTACATAATTGGTCTTCAAATCACCCTTGTTCCAATGTTTGAGTACAATTACTTTCGATCATCTTGATTTATGCGATAATTAAATCAAATCATACAATTATTATTAAATCAAATCAACTGTACAATATTTAAATAATATAAACAAATATTGACAAAAGTATGTTGATTGATATGAAACTGTTTAAAGAAATATTTAGGTAAAATATGTTAATTGCTTTTGAAAACCATAAAAGAGATGGCATAAATATTCCCACTGACCCATTAAAACAAAATCATTTATTCTTATTCTTATCAATTATTAATGATGTAAGAATAATCCTAAAAATATTTATGATATTTTAAATACTACAGATGTTTGGCTTGC
This sequence comes from Phaonia tiefii, assembly GCA_963931995.1. Classification (NCBI taxonomy): domain Eukaryota; kingdom Metazoa; phylum Arthropoda; class Insecta; order Diptera; family Muscidae; genus Phaonia; species Phaonia tiefii. The sequence goes on from OZ008370.1 coordinate 234,211,345, forward strand.
CAAACGGAAGTGACATCGATAAATATGAGGGCGAATATGGGGCATTATTTTGTAACGCCCCCGAGCGATTTAGCTAGGATTGTAGTTACATGAATAATTTACACGACTGTTGCTTGATAAACTTGAATATTTGTTCATAAAAAGGTGGAGTTTATACCTAAACAGGCATTCCTTTTGACAACAGCTGCCTTATCGAGTAAGGACGACAACACCACCGATTAATACACGTGATCTATACAAAATTATATATTATAAGGCTGGATCAATAAGTCCGTGACTTTTCGAACTTTCCTCGTAGCCATCTGGTAATAGATTACTGTCAAATTTTGAACAAAGTTCCGACATTTACTTTGCGTTTAACAGCTGTTCAAACCATACAACCTCGTGCATTTTTTAAAAATGGAAAAGTTAATTTCGAGTGCCCATTAAACATTATTTTTTGGGGGAAAAAACCGACAATGAAACCAAGGAAAAGCTTGATAAATACTATGGGGACTCTGCACCATCGATTTCAATGGTAAAAAAGTGGTTTAATGACTTTCGTTGTGGTCGCACAAATACAAATGACGTTGAACGTTCTGGACGGCCAATTGAGGTCAATACACCCGAAAATGTCGAAAAAATCCACGATATAGTGTTGGCCGATCGAAGAGAAAAAGGGTGTGAAATTGTTGATGCCATAGGTATTTCATATGCCAGTGTGGTTTCGATTTTAAATAATGAGTTGGGTTTAAGAAAGCTGTCTGCAAGGTGAGTGCCGCGTTTGCTCTCAATTGACCATAAACGTAACCGTGTGACAACGTCAAGGGATTGTTTGGAGTTGTTTAACCGCAATTCGAAGGAGTTTTCGCGGCGTTTTGTAAATGTGGATGAAACATGAATCATGGATCTAACCAATGGGTTTCTCCGTTTGAACCGGCTCTGAAGAAGGCCAAGGTAAGTTTGTCGGCCAATAAGGTGATGGCAACAGTTTTTTGGGATGCAAGAGGGATAATCCACACCGATTACGTTCAAAAGGGAAAAACAATAAACGGCCAATATTAAAAAAAAATGGTTTTCCCATTACATCCCATGAAGGAATTGGGGAGAGCTTCTCACAGCCAGTGAGCTGTGCGCTTTCTAGTTTTATACTCACTTATTGGTTGGGCCGTCGGTGGTGCAATGGTTAGTGTGCGCGACTCTTGTACATGAGATCCTGGGTTCGAACCCTGCTCTGACCACCTTAAAATTACTTTCGGCGACGGCCACCTCGCATAGTGATGGCGACACTATCGAGTATATAGCCATGAAAAAGCTTCTCATAATACCGTTCGGAATCGGTGTAAAACTGTAGGTCCCAATCAGTGAGTGAAAACTGGAAAGCGCACAGCTCAGTGATTGTGAGAAGTTCTCCCCAGTCCCTTCATGGGATGTAATGGGAAAACCATTTATTTTATTTATTTATTTATTGGTTGGGACCTACAGTTTTACACCAGTTCCGAACGGTTTTTGAGAAGCATTTTCATGGCTAAATACTCGATAGTGTCGCCGTCACTATGCGAGGTGACCGCCGTCGAAAGAAATTTTAAGGTGGTCAGAGCAGTGATCCAACCCAGGATCTCAAGTACAAGAGGCGCGCACACTACCCATTGCACCACCGACGGCCAACAAAACGGCGAATATTATGCCAACTTATTGGACCGATTTAACGAGGATTTAAAAATAAACGACCCCATATGGCCAAGAAAAAAGTTTTTTTTCACCAAGATAAGGCACGGGTGCATACGTGTATAGTCTCAATGACAAAATTCCATGAATTGGGCTACGAATTGGTATCTCATCCGTCATATTCTCCGGATTTAGACCCCAGTGACTATTTCCTATTTCCAAACCTAAAGAAATGGCTCGATGGAAAGAGATTTAACTCCAACGATGAAATTATTGATCAAACAAATGCCAATTTTATGGACCTCGAAAAATCCTATTTTTTGGAAGGGATATAAAAATTGGAGAAATGTTGGACTAAGTGTATTGAGCTAAAAGGAGATTATGTTGAAAAATAATTATTTTTTTGCAGTGTGCGCTGCTCTTGTGTTTCTTAAATTTCTTTCGACGGCGATCACCTCGCTTAGTGACGGCGACACTATTGAATACTTAGCCATGAAAAAGCTTCGTTCGGAACCGGTGTAAAATTGTAGGTCCCTATCAGTGAATATAAAACTAGAACGCGCACAGCTCACTGTTTTGTGAGAAGCTCTCCTTAATCCCTTCATGGGATGTAAGCTTTAAAATCATTTATTGCCCATATTCAGTTATACAACTATCAGTTCTTCTATAGGTTCATCTTCTCTCTAGCGTCCAGTGACAATTCTAGAGTTACAATCTCTTTTCGACAATTTAACGGCGAGATAACTTTTTTTAAAAATTTTTTTGTAGGTAAATGAAGATATTATCTTTCGTTTGATATACATTTCATATTGGTTGATATCTTCCTAATATTTAAATTTCTCAAATGAAAATTGTTTAAACACATACACTCAAACATATGTGTGGTGTTTGGTTGAGTGTTTGAGTTTGTAGCGTGTACACAAACTTTGCTGCTGTTTCAGTGTGGACACAAACCTTCGGCTGTTGTTTTGATTGATGAATTATTGAAATTTCGTATATTTACTTATGTATTTAAGTGAAACAAAATGTTAAATGTGAATTTGAATTTAACATGGATATATAATTATAAAAAATATATGAAAAAATTAATTCATACATTTTTATGTTAAATGAAAGTGCTGCCAAGTAAGCAAAATAACAATGCTGCTTGATGCTGTTTGACAGCAGCTGACAGTTGACGTTTAGTAAATTAAAATATCAAATAAATAAATTCATTTGCTTATGTTATTTATCATTTATTGTTATATATGTTTTCCGTCTTATCCCATGCCGTATTCTACGTTAAACCTAATGGCCGTGTCTCTGACACAGCCTGCAGGGACAGTACGTGGCCGAAGGCCTCGGACAACTGTCTGCTGTTTGTTTTTGTATCCGTTTGATAAAGTACAACTTTGTAGATGTTCAAATCGCGACAAGTATTCGAAATAATCTTCTCTACTAATGGTAGCCAAATTACACTAGTGTCATTTTGGGTAATTGGAGGATTAAAACATAATCCGCTTGTATACGCGTACAAATGCAGGACACGCACAGTGGATCTTTAGAATGGCAACTGCAAGACTAATGGATACTAAGAGTATCTCCTTGATTCATTCATGGGATGTGATAAATATCAGTATTTTTTAACATTTGGAAATCATTGTAAACAAAAATTTCTTAACAAGATCAATTCACAAATAATGCCCCATATATTTACATATGTAGTTATCTTATCGAATCAAATGAGAGGAAAAATACCTTCACCACCTATAAAACTGAAAAAAATCATATGCGGACAAGCGAACTCAATGACTTGCTGTTGACATAACACGAAATAAAATCGATATACTTGATATCGGTTTCGTAATATGACATTTTTTACTCATTCGGAAGCAGAGTCGAATTAAAGTCAATAATCTGTCTTTTGTACTGACCACTAACTATGTCAGGGGTTTGGGGCGGTTGCTTTAAATAACCCTCTAAGTTGTGTACGTCATAATCACTGTCACCGATGGTATGGCGCTTAGAAAGTGAAGTAATCTTATTATCTATCGCCTTTGAACTGAGCATGTTTTGGCAATCTATTGAAGTACCGTAGATACATGAGTTAATTATCTTCCTATTATATAGATTAGATATGTATATTCGTTTGACAAACACAAACCTGCAACAAATTTAATTTAGCCAGTGTGGCAGTGATTCGGAATTCCATCAAATAGTGGGTAATGATAATAATATTTACACAGTCGACGACACTAGTGTTAGTTTATTATCAGAATGTCATTTCTTTAGGACGTCAATGACAAAAATACAATATCTTAATAGTAGTGCTCTTATAGAATAATTATATTTGAGAGAACTTTGAATTATAATTGATGTGAAAATCGGAAAATTTCTATTTTATCAATTAAAGTAAATAAATAAACAGTGAGCCAGCCCGCTACTTGCTATATAATCCTCTTCACACCCTGCCATTTAAGTTGTCATGATAATATTTATTGATATAACATACAATTATATGAACTACACCATTTGCAATTGAAATTCAAAAAATAACAATTTAATTTTGAAAAATTTCAATTGAAATTGGAAAATTGTATTTGAAATTTAAAATACATCAATTGGAATTTTAAATTTCGATTTGAAATTTAAAATACATCAATTGAAATTTAAAAATCATCAATTGAAGTCTAACAAAGCATTTACACCGCCGTTTATCGTGGCCAGGTTAGCGATAACCTTGTCCTCTAATCTTTGCCGTTTACCGCACCCAATTTGACATTAAATTTACATTTCAAGTGGCAACTCAGTGCTTGGACAAACTCTGCGCCGAGACCAAATTATCGATAACTGCGGCAGAACAGAAAAATTAAGTTAGCTGGTATTGGTTTTGTCAGTTTTGTATAAATTTGGGATGTTTTTGAAATAACTGAACCTTTAAAATTGGATCAGTGTGTCAAATCGTTCCAGTCGATAAAATCTGCTCACAGTTTAAACCAATAAGAGCCATTTATATAGGCGACGGCGTGAGCTTAAAAAAAGTTTTGGTGGCGGCGACGCGTCGGAAAATTGTCGATCGGCTTCTGTATGTCAAACTGTTGAGTTTTTGTGTATGTTTTTATTATGGTTGTATTTTTTTTAGTAACTAACAGTGTTGCATCAAAATTTACACCAGTTTAAAATGAGGTTAAAAATTAAGTTTCAGTTTCAACAGATTGAAAGTGAATGAGTAATCTACTGGGTTAGTGCGGGTTAAAGGAGTTAACCTTCGAAATGCGTTAATATATTTGGTGTAAATGACGTATTAAAGACGTCTACTAATATTTAAAAAATATTTCAATTGAAATTTGAAAATTATATTTGAAATTTAAAATACATCAATTGGAGTTTTAAATTTCGCTTTGAAATTTAAAATACATCAATTGAAATTTAAAATAAATAAATAAAATAAATGGTTTCCCATTACATCCCATGAAGGGACTGGGGAGAACTTCTCACAATCACTGAAAATACATCACTTAAAATTAGAAACAATCAATTGAAATTTAAAATACGTCAGTTGAAATTTAAAAATTATTATCCGATTTTATACATATATAGATTTTTAAATTTCAATTGATCTCTTAAAATTTCCAATTGATGTTTTTTAAATTTCAATTGGCGTGTTTCAAATTTTAATTGATGGGTCTTACATATCAATTGAAGTTTTTTAAATTTCAAATGAAGTGTTTTAAATTTTAGTTGATGTGTTTTAAGTTTCAATTAATGTCTTTTAAGATGCACTTGAGGTATTTTAAATTACAATTGATGTTTTTCAAAAATTTCAATTGATGTATGAATTTCCAATTTCAAATAGAATTTTTAAATTTCAATTAATTTTTTTTTTAAATTTTAATTGGAAATGGTGTAGAATAAATATATAAGTATACTATACTCGTATAGTACTGTGTGATTTTAAAATGATGATGGGCTTTTCTTGCCTGTTGTTGGAAAATTTAACCAAATTAGACGACATGACAAATTGTTACATGGCACAAAATTAATAATATAATTGAATAACACAGTGCAACACGAAAAAAAATAACCATATACGGACACCACTACGTGATAAAAGACTAAAAAAAAAAAGACCCGTGTCTCCCAATTTTTCCCAAAGTCATGCACTTTTTTTTTATGGGCCGCCAAAGATTTGGGGCCTCGGTATCATTTTCGTAAAATGTGATCATTTTCTCAGGCTCATATCTTGCAAACCGTTCAGAATTTCGATTTACTCTCTGAGGCAAAGTTGTAGCTCTTGTCATAAAGAACAAAAATTGCGAACATATAAAATCAAAAAAACTTCACCTTCCAGATCAAAATCGCAAAAAACTTAAAAAAATTCGATTTTTTTTTACCTTTTTTCCCGTGTTCAGGTCCATAGGTAGCAAACCCTTCAAAATTCAAGGAAACAATCAACTACAAAAATTTACCAAAGATCTCAATAAACAAATTTCTAGAACATATAAACTTCCTAGAGATGATTCTTAACACTGTTTAGGTAGCACGCAAAAGTGAAAAATTTGCCGAAAATTTTTTAATTTCATTTTTTTTACCTTTTTCTCCTGTTCAGGTCCATAGGTAGCAAAAAATGAAATATGCATGGCCAGAACCATGTGTTTGTCCAAGGGTTAACACCGTTTAGGTAGCGCTTAGGTATCACGCGATCATGCCCCGACAGCAGCAGCACAGGCAATGCAGTAAGCTCAGCACACGCAACAAGGGACGCAGCACACAATATAAAAGCGACACTACGCTCACATCGAGGCATTACACAGCGCGACGTCAACGAGAGCTCAGCGGTGAAAGTGAAAGTAAAAGTAAAAAAAGTGAAAGTGCTACAGTATAATTCGCACACAACATTGGCAACTGACAATTTCAATATGCAGTGTGAAAATATTCATTTATTTTGCTACGTTTGCGGTCATCAAACCAGAAAAAAAACATCTACAAGATTTCAGAAGGAAAAGAATCTTTTAACTAGTGAATTCAAAAGAGCATATATATTGTTTTTCGACGAAGTGGACTTGACCGGTGAAAATTACACACCTAATACAGTGTGTCGCCAATGTTATAACAATCTCAGGGCATGGTTGAGTGGAGGCAGAGGTACTATGAAGTATTGTAAGCCGGTAAACTGGATTAATCGCCCAGGTGATCATGATGCAACCAGTTGCTATGCATGCGTAAATTACACATGTCGTCTAAATCGACATTCTGAGAAGAACAAAATTTATAAAGCAACTGCAACAGCCACACTACCAGTGCTTGCACCTGAAAATTTTGTATCACCAAGGCCGCCAGCTCCAGATCGTACTACAGAATTTACAGCAATGAGTACATCAAGTGGTGTTACTTATGAAGATCCATTTGATACCGATTATGAGCCCCAACAGAGAAGAGATGGACCACAACTAATAACACAAATGGAAATGGATTTCATTGTGGCCATATTGGGATTATCGCAGCGACTTGCAATATTTTTGACAGCTTTTTTAAAGCAAAGAAAACTCACACATGCTAATGTTAACTCTACGGCGTACCGCAAACGACAAGCTGAATTTCAGATGCTCTACACTCTAAATGATGACAATTCGTTCGCTTACTGCAACGATATAAAAGCTTTGGTGGTAAAAATGGGAATGAACTACATCGCTAGTGAGTGGAGATTATTTATTGATGGTTCTGTTTCAAGCTTGAAAGCAGTCTTGTTGCATGTGTCGAACCGAAAACCTTCGATTCCGCTAGCAATGGGTATCAACATGAAAGAAAGCTATGAAACATTGAAAGATATAATGGAAAAAATCAAATATTACGAAAATAAATGGAAGATTTGCTGTGATTTGAAGGTCATCAACATTTTGCAAGGGATCATCGATAAGGGCGGCTTCCCAAAATTCTTTTGTTTTCTTTGTAATTGGGATTCACGCTCACTTCTGAATCAATTCCAATGTAACTCGTGGAGGCCAAGAGGAAGTGTGGATGAACAAACACAACAACATCGACTGAAGAATGCACATGGTTCTGGCCAGGCATATTTCATTTTTTGCTACCTATGGACCTGAACAGGAGAAAAAGGTAAAAAAAATGAAATTAAAAAATTTTCGCCAAATTTTTCACTTTTGCGTGCTACCTAAACAGTGTTAAGAATCATCTCTAGGAAGTTTATATGTTCTAGAAAGATATGAGACTGAGAAAATGATCACATTTTTACGAAAATGATACCGAGGCCCCAAATCTTTGGCGGCCCATAAAAAAAAAAGTGCATGACTTTTTGAAAAATTGGGAAACACGGGTCTTTTTTTTTAGTCTTTTATCACGTAGTGGTGTCCGTATATGGTTATTTTGCCATGACTTAAAAAATTACACACAGTGTAATAAAACAAGTTGTTCTCAAAATAAACCATCAATAAAAATATATGTAGTTGTAAGGAAGTCCCAATATTTTAGATAAGTCTCTCAGCTAGAAATTATTACATTTCTATAGCGCTGAAAAAATGGCCCCTATAACATTATTCAGGAGCCATATATATGTTTGGAACATCCATATACTTAAGTGCAAGCACTGTTTTCATGCATTGAAGATCTGCTGCTTTTTTGTACTAAAAAAAATAAATGGTTTCCCATAACATCCCTTGAAGGGACTGGGGAGAGCATCCCACAACCAGTAAGCTTTCTAGTTTTATACTCACTGATTGGGATCTACAGTTTTAAACTGGTTCCGAACGGTATTTTGAGAAGCTTTTTCAAGCCTAAATACTCGATAGTGTCGCCGTCACTATGCGAGGTGACGAACGGAGTACTTATGTTGGTTACCATGATAGGTGGGAATTCCTATCAAACTCCCCTTGGAAAGTTGCTACGACTTGCCAGAACCTGTGGCTTGCGGTTAACTCCCAAAATCGGAATTGGTTCCCTTCACTCGTATATAACGGGATTTTCAATAAGAGCGCTACAAAAGTTTTTTTTTAAATAAAACAAAACCGGTTTTAGATACCAATGAAATTCTTTATTCCTGTGAAAGTACGTTCGATGCCATTACGTATGGAACTCGATTTCTTTTGCATGGCCACCACGGGCACGCTTGCAGAAGTCCAGACGCTGAACCCAATTTTCGACGGTTTTCAAGCATAAATCGGCCGATACTGCTGCAATTTCACGTTCGATATTCGTACGAAGTTCATCAATAGTCGCTGGCTTGTTGGCATAGACCATAGACTTGACGTAGCCCCACAGGAAATAATCTAACGGCGTCAAATCGCACGACCGAGGCGGCCAATCGACTGGGCCATTTCATGAGATAACGCGTTCACCAAACTTGGTTTCCAATAAATTAATTGTGGCATTCGCTGTGTGGCTTGTGGCGCCGTCCTGTTGGAACCACATGTCCTCCAATTCCATATTATCCAATTGGGGTCAAAAATATTCGGTTATCATTGAACGGTAGCGATTCGCATTCACAGTAATGTGCCGGTCTTGATCATCACGGAACCGTAATTTTTTCGGGATGCAATGATGACTCATGGATTACGTGTGGATTGCTGTCTGACCAAGAACGCATATTTTGCTTATTGACGAAGCCATTCCGCCAGAAATGAGCCTCATCGCTGAAGATGATTTTCGCTCTTAAGCGCTCTTAAAGTTGAGGCCACTGACTCCAAATTTCGGTAGTAAATTTTAATAATTTCGACTCGTTGTTGGCTCGTATATCATTCCATGATGAAATGGCAAACCTTACTGAAGAGAAATGTCAAAAGAGCGGGAAAAAATATGGCGTCGTTTGCTGTCCCTATCGATTTACTTTTGTAGCGTCTCTGTTGAAAAACCCTTTATTAGATTAAAGACTTCAGGCCACCGAGTCTAGATTCTAGTCTAGACCTAGGTGTTATTCCTGATCACAAGCTGAATTGGTGAAGGAAGCTGGGGGCTCAGCCCGAAGTTGGCAAAGAAGTTGTATACTGCAATAGTGCGGCCGATAATTACTTATGCACGTCTGGTTTGGTAGAAGGGCCTTGACAAGATTAATCTACTGAAGATGCTCGGCAAAGTTCAGAGGATGGCTGCTACGGGGATCACTGAGGATAGAAAGACCACCTGCAAGCCGCCTTGGAAGTGTTCGTAGGCCTTCCGCCGCAGGACTTATACGTAAAGGCTAGTGAGGCCCGGTGAGGGGGGCCATCAGATTGAGGGAAGCTGGAGATTGGCACCAGTCTGCACATGGTCATACGTATATTCTCCAGCTTTTGGGTAGTGTAGACTCTTGTTGTCTGCCGGCCCTTACTGATTTCTTGACGAAACGTGTATAGTGGACGTTACTATTACGGAAAGATCGGAGCGGAAGAACGGCGGGATCCCCTATGGGACTCTATTTCTAGCTTTACGGACGGATCGAATATGGAACAGGACACAGGGGCTGGTATATACAGCGAGGACCTGCAGCTAAGTCTTTCACTTGGGCTACATAGCGAATGCAGTGTCTTTCTGGCTGATGTACTGGCCATCCAGAACGCCGCGGAAGCCATCATGGGATGTGGAAATGATACTATCAGACGGATAACCATATGTGTGGATAGTCAGACTGTGATAAAGGCGATCAATTCTACATGGTGTAGATCGAAGATGGTGAGAGAAGATGGAAGGAGAAGTTACACATACTTATGCTTCTGGATGTCAGCCTTTGCTGAGTTCCAGGACATTGTGATATTCCTGGAAACGAATCAGCGGACTTACTGGATAGAGGAGGATGTAAGTTCTGCCCATTTGCCACCTATTTGGCTTAATGGAGGAATGCCAACTGGAGAAATAAGGCAAAAGATCGAACTGATTGGGGAAATAAGTTATCTTCGATTTGTAAGGTACCTGACCCCTCGGGATTGTTCGAGACCAGATAAGTAACGAGGAATGGATGTGGAAAACAGCTAGTAGATGTTGGGCATCCCCTGAGTGTTGGTTTGATAAAAAAAAAAAATAACTGTGGCCCGAACATAGCAGATCCCGATCAATAAGCGTGTTTTTTGGTTACACCGCTTGCTTATATAATCGCTATTTTTGTATGAAGCACTTTTCGCTAAGTTTAAACAAATATTTTTTTGACATCTTTTACCGTATTTCATATTTTTCATATTTTTCAATAAAATTTCTTATTGCTAAAAAGTTCCTTTCTTTGCAGCGTAGCAAGCGATAATCGCTTGCTTGTAACCAAAACACGACTAATATACATGGTTGGCCTGTGCAGGGGAGATTTGAGACTGGCTTGTGAAATTTTAACCGGCCACTATAATATCAGACACCTGACGATATATCAGAAAAATTAGATATTTCTGTACCAGACTACTGTCGCTTGTGTGAGGAAGAGGAGGAGCCCGGGACGATGGAGGTAGGTGCCCGCTTTGAGCCGTAGAAGACTCAGCTAATTGGGGCGGACTTTATAGGGGATCTGGTGTCTCTCTCCTCAACAGCAGTGAGCATACTATTGGGTTTCATGAGGTGTCTCCCATGGTTGACCGGGTCAAGATGAAAGGGCTGGGTTTACTGCTTTGGGGGCTTCATCTCACGATCATCTCATCTTCCTCTTACACATTCTCTCTTTTCTATCCGTCCCTTTCCATTCATTTTTTCTTATTTTCTATCCTTTTCTCTCTCCTTTTTCATCTGACAATCACAATGGATCAATAGATCGCCGAGTGTAGTGTGACTTGCTTTTTTTAACCAGACCACAAGTGTCCCAAACCTAATCAAACCTAAAGTTTGAAAGACGTCAATTTCAAATAAATGCAAACGAAATTGAAAAGTCAACAATTTGAATTCTAAACACACCGATTGTAATTAAAATCTCACCAACTTAAATTTAAAATACACCAATTAAAATTCAAAACTCATCTACTGAAATTTAAATCTTTTCAAACAAAATACAAAACACATCAATTGAAATTCAAAAATATTTCTAATAAAAGAGGTTAATTTTTTAAAACTTCAGTTGAGGAGTTTTGAATTTTAATTGATGTGTTTTATATTTCAACTTATCTGTGCATGAGTTAGTTATCTTCAAGATATCCACATATATTAGAACTATTCTTTTGACAAACACAATTTAAATTTTAATTTAACACAAATTTAATTTACTCGGAATTCCATCAAATAGTGGGTAATGATAATAATATTTCCACCGTCGTCGACACTAGTGTTAGTTTATTATCAGAATATCGTTTCTTTAGCACTTCAATGACAAAACACAATCTGTTAATAATAGTTCACATATAGAATACGTATATTTTGAGAGAACTTTGTATTATAATTGATGTGAAAATCGGAAAATTTTTATTTTATCAATTAAAGTAAATAAATACATAGTGAGCCAGCCGCTACTTGCTATATAATCCTCCTCACCCCCTCTCAATTAGGTTGTCATAACAATACTTATTGATATATGACAAATAAAATAATATGAACTAGAAATAAATATGTACGAGGGTTGTCATTTACATATATTTCTGGCCTTGGCAGTTTTTAGTTTCGCCATGTGTAATCTGTGAACACCATTGGAAAGAGTTACCATTTTTAGAGTTATAAATTTTTAGCCTCGTATTCAGTTCTAGCGACATTTGTGTAAGAAATTTTGTCATTCATCTCTAAACGGAAAATTTTGTTGCAGAGAGTTACCACCTATATCGGATTTACCTGGCAAATATTTCATTAATAGTTTCATTTCGTACTCCATTTTATTTTTAACGCATGTGGTGTTACTTTTGTTTGTTAAAATCAGGGTTCGTATTTCGTGGGTAATGGATTACCCTGGGTAACCCATTATTATTGCCGTGGGGAATGGGTAGCGATCGTTTACACATTACCACAGACTAACTACCACGATTACCCATCACACATGGGGAATTGGTAAGCAGCATTTACCCATTACCAACGGAGATAGCTAATGGGTTACCCATCCCCATTTATGATCGAATATATGAAAAAATTAGAAAAAATTTATACATCTCGGAAACGGAGCTTCTAATTGAAAAACTTAACTGATTTTTACGGGTTTTTTATAAAATGGTCCAATTCGTACGGAGGATTTTTTTTCTCAAAAAATCGCCAAACTAATAAAAAAATAAAAAAAATTTATACATCTCGGAAACGGAGCGTCTAATTGAAAAAATAACTAATTTTTACGGGTTTTTCATAAAATGGTCCAATTCGTATGGAGGATTTTTTTTCTCAAAAATTCGGCAAAATAAGAAAATTGCTAAAATTAAGAAAAATGGATATAACTCGAAAACAGTGCGTCCAATCGCAAAAATAATAAATTGTTTACCTCCATAGCAGGCTTTAAACAAAGCACGTCTTTAATACAGCATCACTTACTTTTTAAAAAATATAGCTAAAGCAACAATCGCAAAATAAACGCAAAAATCGCTAAAATGCTCTTATGTCTACATTTCGGAAACAGAGCTTCCAATTGAAAATATAGCCAATTGTTGAGGGTCTCTAGGGGTTTTCCATAAAGTGGTTCTATTCGTATGGAAGAATTTTTTTTCTTAAACAAAATAAGAAAATCGCTAAAATAAAAAAATGGCTATAACTCAAAAACAGTGCATCCAATCGCAAAACTAATATTTTTTTAAATTTTATTTTTTAACTAAATAAATTCGTATTTAACTAAAATAAATTCGTATCGAAGTATTTTTTTTTCAAAAAATCGCCAAAAGAAGAAAATCGCTAAAATAAAAAAAGTCGCTAAAATAAAGATAAGTACCTCCTCTTAAAAACGTACCTATTATTGAAAAAAGGACCAATTCTAAAAAAAATTCCCATTTCCAAAAAAAAACTTTCTTCAAAAATAAAACCTTTTCTTCAAAAAAATCCCATTTCTTAAAAAAAAAAACTTTTCTTTAAAAAAAAATACCTTCTCTTATAAAAATACCTTTTCTGAAAAAATTTCATTTTCTTTTCTGGAATAAATAAATTCTGAAAATAAATAAATTTTCTTAAAAAAATAATCTTTTCTTTAAAAAGTACCTGTTCCTAAAAATGTACTTCTTTATAAACCAAATTCATACTCTTATGGTTTTTTCTTCTTGAAAGTTTTTCTTCTAAAAAATATTACCTTTTCTTAAACAACAACATTCAGTTTTAATAAAAGAAGTACCTCTCTTTAAAAAGGAACCTTTTCGGGGAAATGTAATACATATTCTTGCAAAAAGGACCTAAAAATATACTTTTTTTTTGAAAAAAAAATACATTCTATAAAAACATAAATTGTTCTTAAAAAAAGGTTTATCATTTTACAAAAAGTATCTATTTTAAAAGATCCATTTAAATTATCATATTTTTCAACGGGCGCCTTAGGCGTGTTAGTACATAATCGCCCTTATTACGGTTGTAGTCGTCGACGTCGTTGTCGTTTTTATGTCAACATCACTTCGTGTCAACATCGTCGTCACATCAACGCTAGTTTGGTATTCTGTAACTGTCTTGGGACGAAGTCGACTGTTTATCGATAATCTAATAAAAACATTAACAAAGTTGTCAATCGCAGTGAATGAAAGCAGGAAGAAGAATATTTTACATTTGTACTTCTATTATTTTATTTTTTTTGGTAAAATGTTTTCAAGTTCCTAAAAATTGTTTAATTATAGCAATCATATCGACTCCGATTTGGAAGTTATTGAATGTAGACGCCCTATATCACCAGGTTAGGCGAATGGAAGTGGTGAATTGAGACGAGCTCTCCATGGAGGCACATACAGCCTTTACTGGGCCCAGAGCTGCGTGTGTTGGAGAAAAGGACGTAATGGAGAGCAAGAAATGATCTCATGAAATTCACCATGGACCGACCATTCGGCTATATTAAAGGATTTGAACTGTACGTTTCGTTAGCGGCCGCTTGTTTGAAAGACGTCAGACTAAAATGAAGAGACACCAATTGCATGACAGAAAGCGCGCAGAGCAGGCGTGTCACAACAAGAATACAACCACTGCCTAGACAATACATATACTGTAGTTTTAACTGTTCCCTGAAGGAACTCAATTCCAGCAGCTAATTTTGATTCAGGGCAGTGACCGTGTTAATACCTAATATTATTTTTCATTAACTGTTTGTATAAGTTACAATTATTAAAAATAGGGCCAATAACACGCCTGGAACACGCCTGCATACTCTCCTTAGGGGTTTCCGTCCGCCATTAAAAGTTGCGAATTAAAAATTTTAATTTGTTAATCCATAATTCAAACATAAAACTGGGCATTTCTTTAATTGAGAACAAAATTGCGAATTTTCTTCAAGTCGTTATCGAAAACTGTGTCGACAGAAATAGAGTTGTCTCAATTCAATGTCGACGTCAGTACTAGTTACAAAAGACCAAATATGTGTCGACAGTCGTCGTTAGTGATCGATAACGACTACGTAAATACCGATTTTCAACTGTCGTCACAAGACGACGTCGTTTTATGTCGACGACGACAACCGTAATATATGTATAGCGAAAGGAACATCGTTCCAACCGGGTGTCCCCTGGCACCTCATGTAATTTTTTTTTTTAATTTAAAATTTTTTTATAAATAAATGTTTTAAACTTAGCATGAAAATCTCTTTCAAATTTGATTATGATTTTCGAATTTTAATTAGTTGTGAATTTGAATAAATCTCTTAAATTATTTATTAAAATACGCATTCCAAATTGAAATGTGATATACATTTTTAACTATTTTATTATATACGTGTATCGGCCTTTTGAAAGTTTACGTCTATAGATTTTGTTAAGAGGGGGATGAAATTTTCCCCCTTTTGCACATTCTTCTTATGATGAATCGGCAGAGGAAACCATGTTATCCTTACATTTTAGGTATAGGAAATGTTCAGCAATTTTATGTAAAAAAATTTACGAGAAACATTTTTGTGGAATACTTTAACCCTCTAGCGCCTCAATATATGGGTCTTTTTTGTTGTTATTTTTATGGAGAAGGGTAAAAAACCACCCCTAAATCAGGGGTGGTGTAAAATGTATTACAAGAATATTCCTCATAAAATTTGACTACATATATTTGACTACATAATTTGACTACATATATTGCTTAACACACCAAAGCTCAAAACTAAATTTGAAACCCAAAAATAAGTCAAAACTGAAAAACCATTAAAGGGTTAATTTCGTACTTATTCCGAGTTGGCGCTAAAATGTCTCACAAAACTGCATTATGGGGGGTTGGTGTGTACTGAAAAAATATTCAACGAAAATTGCACTATAAGTTTCATTATGTTCCACAGTGTTGTCAGGCCAGAAATATAAACAGCAACACTCATAGTACTGTGTTATTTTCAAATGATAACGGATTTTCCACATCAATTGAAAGTTAAAATAAATTTTAGTAAAACAGTGGTTAATTTTTTTAAAATTCAATTGATGAGATTTAATTAATGTGTTTTATATTTATATTTCAACAGACTTCAATTGTCAATCTATGAGTTTTGAATTTCAATTGATATGCTACACCCAGCGAAATAAATATAAAGGCAACACCATTTTTTGTTTTTTCCAAATGTTGTGAGGAATTTTCAAGTTTTTATTTTATATTGTATTTTAGTCCTTTCAAAATTAAATACTTTTCAGCAAAAATACTATGAATATGACTTCTTCAAGGTAAATCAACAAAAATATACTAATTACTAGTGCGAAATGTTTATAAAGGCAACAGGTTTATTCGAATATTCTAAAAAGTTTCGTAAGACATTTGATCTCCATTATCGCTAATAACTTCTACTAAGCATCTTGGCATTGAGTTTATCAACGAATGAAAATGCGCAAGATCAGTTACTTTCCATTTTCTGGTATTGCTACTCTTCGATCTTTGACATTCTTCAACTGGAGTCCTGGGTGGTAAACTTGGGTAGGTAAATAGACCAGAGGTTCTCGATCGAATAGACATCAGAACTAAGTACAGGCCAGTCGAGAGTGTGTATTATTTCTGGACTCCAGAAACTTTGGGAGTCTTCTTAGACCGATGTACTGTTGCGTTGTCCTGCTGGATGATAAATTCTGGAACACAAATTTCCTCTCCAGAATTAACTAAGACGACATCAAATAGTCGAGTATAATACACGGAGTCCATTTTTGTGAAAATGCCTGCCCAAACCAAACCGTAAGGGACCCACCGCCAAAATTTCGCCGCTAACGCATAATTTTGAAAAAATCTCTGGAACGCAAATATTTGTTCGATCCATCAAGTCCATCCAAATTTAATTTTTTTCAACGGCAAATATCACTCCTCCAAAAATCTGTATTTTTCAGCGAATTTAAATCTGGCTAATTCATGTCTTGGTTTAAAACCAAGTTTTGCATACTTTTTCCCATATAACAGTTGCAAGTCGCGTTTCATTATTTGTTGAACACGACGCAATCCTGCTCCCAAGATCAATTCAGCAATAATTTCCTTACCGCCGAAGTTTTCTGTAACAGCAACCCTTTTGATCTCTCTTTTGGCGCTGCCACTGATAAGTGGTGTCCTTCCTGGTCGTTTTGTGTTTCCATATTGGCCACCCTATTTTATAAAATTGTCAATGACACAGCTAGATCTTTTCAATCGCCTCGAAATTTTCCGATTGGACAGCCCTTCGTCATGATAATCTTAAATTTTTCCCTTTTCTTCTTTACTTAGGTACTTTCCTCCAGGTATTCTATATAAATTATTTTTTTTTTAATTTGACCTACGTTCATTTTAAAACAATACAATAAAAACCAAAGATAACTAACTTCTGTTTAAATTCCTACTTACTACTGTTCGAATTCGGGTTCTTTTCCATGTTGCCTTTATAAATATTTCGCACCAGAAACAGAAAAAACAACGTCACGTTTCATTTAACTTGTAAAAGAGATCGAATGGTCACATTCACTGACATAATATACATACCTAATGACACATGTATGCATTAAAATTATACACCAAAAACCCAGTGCATTGAGAGTACGGAGAAAAATACACTGCCTTTATAATTATTTCGCTGGGTGTATAACATTCCATTGATACCGTATAAATCGCAATCGATAGATTTATTTGAAATTATTAACAGTTGTAAATTTTGTGAGTTTTATATTTTACTTAAATCTTGGTGAGTTTTAAGCGATGTATTTTTAATTTCTATTTATGTATCAACTTTAAATGTTGAAGTCAAATGTAAATTGTTTTTTCTTAAATCTAATTAGAAATTGTGTAAACAAAGCTGTATTACTCTGGTTTGTACTAACTATTACAATGGACAAAAGTGTCGTTATTATTTTTCAATTTAAAATCCTAACTTTCGATATTAATATAAACTTCCAGTATTATACAACTTTTATTGCTAAGCAAATATTAACAATTAACATAACAATATTGACAATATCAGTATTAACTTAAGCTATATAAACTTAATTAGTTCTTCCATGATCTTGAAACATCTCTGTAGATTTTAAAGAACATTGTGTACAATTTATTGTATAAATACAATTTGCCAACGGTGTCGTTGTTATGGAAATGGTTTTATCAATTTTGGTTTTTTGTTTGAGAAATATCAAATAATTGCTCTTACGAAAAAAAAAACTTATTTACATTTTGCTATCTTGTAATTAAAGTAAAACATTTGTAAGTGATTATTTTTAATAGGTAACTGCATATGTATTTAGCGGTTATTCCTTATCAAATTTTACTTGCTGAGATTCACTGCAATGCATGACGGTATTAAAATATTTTGAAATTAGTATTTGTTATACTTTATATACAGCCATGTTACAGATACACACAGGGAAAAAGATTAGTTGGAAATAAATTCAGGCATTGGAAATTCCATGCTAAAATCTATATTTTGATTAGAGTTCATAATTGTCAAACATCAGAATTATTTGACGATGATATTGATAGATTAAAAATAGGTCTTACTAAATAGAAGTTGCTACTACAGAAATTAAGTTGTATTAAGCAATTTGAGTATTTCAAAAACCGCATTCATTTGAAATGGAAGATACAACTAATAAAAAGTATAATATTAGAATTCGTGTTCAAATATTAGTCACTGAAATCATAATTTAGTTTCTGTTACAAAAACACCTGTTACAAAGTTATGTATTCGATTTTTCCCAAGAGGCATTTTTGTTAAAGTGAAACTACATGCATTTGAATGTTACACGAGGACTTTACAGAAAAACTATTCACCCTTATTACGGTTGTCGTCGTCGACATAAAACGACGTCGTCTTGTGACGACAGTTGAAAATCGGTATTTGTGTAGTCGTTATCGATCACTAACGACGACTGTCGATACACATTTGTTATTTTGTAACTAGAATTGACGTCGACATTGAATTGAAACGACTCTATTTCTGTTTTTGATAACGACTTGAAGAAAATTCGCAATTTTTTTTTTTTCAATTAAACAAATTTCCAGTTTTATTTTAGAATTATTTATGGCTTATCAAATTAAAATTTTTAGTTAGCAACTTTGAATGGAGGGCGGAAACCCCCAAGAAGAGTATGCAGGAGTGTTCCAGAACAGGATCCACTTTATATGTAAGTAAGTGCAGTTGTCTGTCTGCCGGTAAATGCAATGAACAAAGGGTTCGTTCTAATGCTAATTTATTGGCCTTATTTTTAATAATTTTAACTGATACAAACAGTTAATGAAAAATTATATTGGGTATTAACACTGTCACTGCCCTTAATCAAAATTATCTGCTGGAATTGAGTTCCTTCAGGGATCACTTAGAACTACAGACTTCGGATTGTTCAGTGTCAAGTGCTCACCAGTAGATGTATTGCCTAGGCAGTGGCTGTTTTTTTTGTTGTTGTGACATATACGCCTGCTCTACGCGCTTTCAGTCATGCAATTGGTCGTTTTCATTTTAGTCTGATATCTTGCAAACAAGCGGCCGCTAACGAAACATACTATTCAAATCCTTTAAGATAGGCGAATGGTCGGTCCATGGTGAATTTGATAAGATTCATTACGTCCTTGTCTCCAATACATGCAGTTCTGGGGCCAGTAGAGGCTGCATGTGCCTCCATGGAGTGCTCGTCTCAATTGACCGCTTCCATTCGCCTAACCTGGTGATATAGGGCGTCTACATCCAATAACTTCTAAATCGGATTGCATATGGTTACGATAATTAAACACTTTTTTGGGAACTTGAAAAACTTTTACTAAATTAAATAAAGTAATAGAAGTACAAATGTAAAATGTTCTTCTTCTTCCTGCTTTCATTCACAACGATTGACCACTTTGTTTACATTTTAGTAAGTTATCGATAAACAGTCGACGTCGTCTCAAGCCAGCTACAGAATACCAAACTAGCGTTGATGTGACGACAATGTTGACACGAAGTGATGTTGACATAAAAACGACAACGACGTCGACGACGACAACCGTAATAAGGGCGATTATATTAAACAGAAAGTGATAAACAAAGTTGTGAAAAAACAATAAAGTGTATAGATATCATCCGCCGATAAATATGGGAAGTATACATATTCACATTTTGTATCGCATAGACCCAGAATTTGATATACTTTGGACAAAAACAATGGTTGACATATATTTTTCTATACGAAATCAAAACGTTATTAAAGTCCATGTATTCGACAACACGGAATACACCGAGTTCATATATCTCACCACTCTAGTTTCTAAATCGCATGTATTTTTTTATTTTACTAGTATGTATTACCATAAATGGAGGTGAAGTGAAACTTTTAAACATAATAGTTGAATCTGACGACACTACTGACGCCTTCACAAACTCATCCATACATGCAATTGTGGACACTTGGCTGGAGGAACTATTATTGTGGATGACAAAAATTAATTAAAGATACATGTGATACCCAGGGTAACCCATCCCCATTTTTGATCGAAAATATGAAAAATTTAGAAAAAATTTCTATATCTCGAAAACGAAGCGTCCAATCGAAAAAATAACAAATTTTTATGGGTTTCTCGCAAAGTGTTCCAATTCGTATGAAATTGTTTTTTTTTTTGCAAAAAATCGCCAAAATAAGAAAATCGCTAAAATAGAAAAATGGCTATAACTCGGAAACGGTGCGTCCAATCGCAAAAAAAATTATTTAAAATAAATTGTTTACCTCCTCAAGAGGCTTTTACTTATGGATATCTGCAATATGGCATCACTTTTATTTTTTAAAAATCGCTAAAACTTAATTTTCTGGACTCAAAAATCGCTAAAACGCCCCTATGCCAATATCCAGGAAACGGAGCGTCCAAACGAAAAAAAACTATTCTTTTTTATGAGTTTCTAAGGGGTTTTCATAAAGTGTACCAATCGTTTCGAACAATTTTTTTGAACAAAATCGTCAAAATATGAAAATCGCTGAAGCAAAAAATGGCTATAACTCAGAAACGATGCATCCAAATCGCAAAAATAATAACTTTGTTACCTCAATAAGAGGCTTTAAACAATGGATGTCTTTAATACGACATCACTTATTTTTAATCGCTAACACATGTGTGTTTTAGCGATCTTTTATTTAAAAACCGCTAGTTTAACGCCGTATGAGAGGCATCCATTGGTTAAAGCCTACTCTGGATGTAAAAAATTGATTATTTATTTTTGCGATTGGACGCACCGTTTCCGAGTTATATGTAGCTATTTTTTTAATTTAGCGATTTACTTATTTTGCCGATTTAAAAAAAAAGTGCTTACGAATTGAACTACTTTATGAAATACCCTTAGAAAGCCGAAAAAATAGTTATATTTCGATTGAGCGCTCTGTTTGCAAAATATATATTTAATGGCGTTGTACCGATTTTTTATTCGAAAAAAATTAGTTTTAGCGATTAGTTTAGTTTAGCCGTATGAAAGACATTATTTTTGACATATATTTTTGGACGCACCGTTTCCGAGTTATAGCCACTTTTTTATTATAGCGATTTTCTTATTTTAACGATTTTTTGAAAAAAAAATTATTTCATGCGAATTGGAAAAGTTTTTGAGAAACCTTTAGGAACGCGTAAAAGTTTGCCCTTTATCGATTCGATGCTCCGTTTTCGAGATATATTTTCATATTTTCGATAAAAAATTGGCACGAAATACGAACCCTGGTTATAAATAATAATAATTTTGTTTATATTTAAATATAAAATACACAATTTTAATAAAAAATTATTTTTATACTTTTTTGTCTATAAAATTCATAGCATCACCAAATGGTCGTGACAGCCATCAAATTCAAGTAATTAGTTGAGCATACCAATATATTTTTTGGTACAACCGAAGTAGTTTTTACATTTTTCGGTGATCCAACAAATAGAATAATCACCACTACAGGATAATTTGATTGCTACAACTAAAACTCAATTGACAGATCATATTTATTTCTTGTTACTGTGGCTTCAACTAAATATTTCAGTTCTTGCAACCAAAACTGAATCACAAATCAATTGATATGCACAACATTTGGTGATACGCAACACATTTATTGGTAATCACAACTGAATAATGTGATAGTCCAAGGAACCGTCAAATGTTAGTTGG
Organism: Phaonia tiefii; assembly: GCA_963931995.1. Taxonomy (NCBI): domain Eukaryota; kingdom Metazoa; phylum Arthropoda; class Insecta; order Diptera; family Muscidae; genus Phaonia; species Phaonia tiefii. The sequence continues at coordinate 234,233,516 of OZ008370.1, forward strand.
CTGTAACTATAGTTGTGACAACGAATATCTTCTGTGTGTGTACTTTTTATGTTAGTTTGTCATTTCATTCATATGTCATTTTGACACTGATGGATTTTTACTGTTCGAAATATTGACTATCAGTGAGTATCATAACTCCGCGGACCAAAATGAGTCAATTTACGCTTGAACAACGTTAGGACATATTGCAAAACTGTGTGCTCTGTTGCTCTGTTAGAAAAGTTATCGAGAAATTTATAAGCTACAAATCTTTTGAAGACAGCGACCGCAATTTATTTACCGTTAGGCAAGAAATGTCAAAACATATAAAATATGTTAATTTTTCATGACGTTTCGTGAAATAATCGATTAACAGTGTAATTTTCTTTAGAAATATATTAGAGGGAATTGTGAAATGGGAAAATAGCTACAATAATGCCAAAGGTTGTAATGCAATATTTCAAGCTGTTTAGCATTTATTGAAGACAAATCTGAAATAGGGCCCTGGCCCACCTCCAAAATTTTCTTCGGCCTGTAAAAAAAAATTGTTACGTACAGAGGCAAAACCAAACGGGGTTTTGTGATACCACGTCCAAGTACTTTCACAATTTTTTGATTTAATTGAGGCCCGAAACCTACTGTTGCACAGTGTAATTGGAATATTTATTATTTCTAACAAAGCCATAATATACCAAAAGAAATGAAGTTTAGATCATTTAGATCATAGAATAACACATACCATAGAAGGTTTTATTCGCTCAATAAATTAAACGTCATAGGTACGATGGAAAGTAAACATTGGATGGTAGAAATATGGGTTCAATAATACCAGATAGTGGCAATAGTATACAGCGATCAACATAGGAACAACAACCGAATTTCGTGTTTTTGTGGCAAACTAGTTGTGTTAAATACAATACAAATGTATAAAATAAATAAATGGTTTCCCATTACATCCCATGAAGGGACTAGGGAGAACTTCTCACAATCACTGAGCTGTGCGCTTTCCAGTTTTCACTCACTGATTGGGACCTACAGTTTTACACCGATTCCGAACGGTAATTTGAGAAGCTTTTTCATGGCTTGATACTCGATAGTGTCGCCGTCACTATGCGAGGTGACCGCCGCCGAAAGAAATTTTTTTTGATGGTGGTCAGAGCCGGGTTCGAACCCAGGATCTCATGTACAAGAGCCGCGCACACTAACCATTGCACCACCGACGGCACCAATACAAATGTATACCAACGATAAAAGTCAATAAAAAAGTGCAAAATATATTTAAATTTTTCAGTTCTACACCAAAACGACAGGAAAAAGTTAAGTGAACATATTTTGTAACTCCACCTGGTGTAAGATAATTTTAAATTTAATTGCTCTCATTTCCACAAACCTACGATTAGAGTGTGAAATGAAACGTCAGATGAGAGAATAAGTTTATCTAGGTATGTATTAGTCTATGATTTAGATATTTAATTTTTAAAATGATATTTCTATTTGTACCACCCTGTAGAAAGGAAAACGAATTTAGGGTATTCACATGGTGTCTTAAAGTCATAAGTCGTAAAGTCATATTTGAAGAAAAATAGTTCACTTGTGAACACCCCCATTTATTATCGCATTGTAAAGACGTAAAACGTCAAAATCAAACCTTACCGGAACAACCGTAACTCTTACTATTTTATTACAAATAAGTTGCAAGTATTTATTTCTTAATTATCATAAGAAATACACAAAGTTCAACTTACAAAAACAATTGACTAAAAGTAGACATAAAACAGCTGGCTAGTACACTGTATTGTCGTATAATATTTGTGAGTGAGGGATACCAAAAACATATATACAACTATTGTATAAAGATAGTACTTACGACAAATACAACACTTTAGTACACCTTGTGAATACCCTAAATGTGTATTAAAGTTTGACATTCCATGATTCAGCTCTTTGAACGCACCGTTTGAGACACCCAGTGAAAAAACCCATAAAGAACTTAAAAGCGCAAGAGCTCTTAGTTTAGAACATGTCAGTACTTTACAAACAATTCGGGCAATCTAAATCAAAATACAAAATACTACAATCAAATACTATTGAAATTGTATCTCACTCTTGTGGGTTGAATTTGTCACATAAAATTGTGAGTAGTAAATCTCTGTAACAATGCAGGCTAATCTCTGTAACAAAAATAAATACGATCCGTCGATCGTCTCTTCTCTAAGTAAATCAATTATAAGTAAAAACACAAATCACGAAATCAATACACAATCAATTAAAATCATGTCAACAATCGATAGAACCAAAAGCCATTTAAATTCAATAGGTACAAACTACAACATACTAATCAACACTTACAACAACAATTTAATCAAAACGAATGAAGCAAATGTATTGAGGGAGGAGCGGAGCGGAGCGTCCAAACACGGAAATTACAAAAGTAATCGATGAAATGTACACGAATTAAAAGCAAATCTATTGAAGCAGTCGACGTTGCAATCATCCTGAGGAAATTAGTGAGAAGAAGGGAAATTTTAGAAAAACAATATGATAGATTGTATGAAGGCCGCATGGAATGAAGAAAAAAAATGTCTCTGAATGAAATCAATTATCTGAAATTACAGGGTGATCATCATTTCCCTTACGGGAATTTTTATTCGGTCTGTTTTCTAATACTTACAAATTTATTCAAGCTCAAGACCTTTTTAAATAATATAAAGCTTATTATCTTTATATTATGTACTTTCAAAATAGTCGAGCATAAAAATGCTCCAATGATACCAAGGCTGTCTGTATAGCTATTTCGGATCTTGCCAAGATCTTCACCAAAAACATACCAAAAACGTCTGCTGATGAAGATCTTGGCAAGATCCGAAATAGCTATACAGACAGCCTTGGTATCATTGGAGCATTTTTATGCTCGACTTTTTTGAAAGTAATATAAAGATAATAAGCTTTATATTATTTAAAAAGGTCTTGAGCTTGAATAAATTTGTAAGTATTACAGGGTGATTCAATTGTAATTCAGATCTTTTGCAACAATTTTTTTTAACACCAGTATTATCAACCATAGATAAAGGAAATAAGTAGATATCGCACAGGCGTTGTCAAGTACTACCACTAGGTGCTGTGTTGTCGTTTTGTAACTCTCATTGAAGTTTCTCATAACTTTCACTGACGTTTATTCAACACTGTGGGAAATTTGATACATACAAAAAAAGTATAATTTTCCAGGTGATGCTATTCGATCAACTAACTTAATTTTTTTATGTCGTGTTGCCCAATTTCAGGTTCAAATTTTGTTATTTTGATTGTGTGTGTTTTTTTTTTACTGTTATTGTTGGTGTTCGTATGTGTTGAATTTGAGAGCAACGGACCACAAAACAAAAACAAAATCCCTGTTGATGTTACCTACCACAACTATTGTTATCACCTGTTCTAAATACATCTTGCAAGGTATATTTTGTATGGGATCAAACATTGTAATTATTGCATTCAACTCCATCTAGAAAATATCCCATTGAACAAGAAATTTCCCGCGGCATGTGCGATATCTAGTTAATTCCTTTATCTATGTTATCAACTATATTAGGTTCACTTGCTTTGGTTTGTGTCTACACTAACATACGTTGGGAAATTTCTTGTTTAATGGGAAGTTTTCTAGGTGGAGCCTGTAACCAATATTTAGTGTATATTGTAGTTTTTAACCCCATAAAAAGTAAATTTAGAAAAGCCAAAGTGAAAGAAGATTTAAAAAATAAAATTTTCTTAAATAAATGCCTATTCATGTTCTTAAATTAAGTAACCTTTTTTTTAAAAAAAAAGTACCTTATCTTAAAGAAGTACCTTTGCTTAAAAAAATTACATTTTCTTACAAAACGTACCTTTTCTTAAAAAAAGTATTTTTTCCTTAAATAACTACCTTTTGTTAAAAAAGTACATTTTGTTACAACAAATTGCCTTTTCTGAAAAAAAACCTTTTCTTTAAAGAGTACCTTCTTTCTGAAACAAAATAACTTTTCTTGAGATAACTACCTACTCTTAAAAATTTACCTATTATTGAAAAAGGACCAATTATAAAAAAAAAATCCCATTTCTTAAAAAAAAACCTTTTCTTCAAAAAAATACAAATGAAACAAATGAAATCAAAATGCATCTTCTACGAAATATTACGTAAAAGTTTTCTGAAAATAAAATTGGCAATTTTTTGTTTTAAATTTTATATTTTATTGCTTTAAAAATAAGGAAAAGGGATCTACTCCATAGATATTTAGAAAAATGTATGAAACAAAATAAAAATACATGTTCATTCTTATATTTCAGTGGCCAAAATATATGCAACTAATAAAATAAAGCGGAGTTCAATGCAAATAATCTGAATATTTTCTAGCAAATCCGTTGTTGTCGATTACAGCCTGACATATTCGAGGCATTGATATTATTAGTTCGTCAATGGCGCTTGTTGGGATTGATTTGCATGCTTCTTTCAGTCATCGAAACAAAATATCAGATCTTCTACAATTTTCCCACTCAAGTTTGTGATTTATGATTTCCTAGAGTTTCTCGATGGGATTTAAGTCTGGTGATTGTGGTGGCCATTCAATAACCGTAACTCCATTTTTGCCAAACCACTTTCGATGAGTGTTTGGATTCTTTGTCTTGCTGGAAGAGCCACCACAATGGCATATCGTACTCGGCATATGGAAGCATTACCCTGTCCATAATGTCTTTATACACAAATCGGTCCAAATGCCTGCAAAGGACGTCTACGAATTGTTCGAGCTGATATTTGAATTTTCCAGTTATTTAGGAGGAAGAGACAAATGGGTCTTAATTTATGTGCCTGATGATCAAATTGTCCGTCCGATCACTTGTCTTGCGCAGTCGACCACCTCGGTGTGTAATACAAATTTCTGAAGTTTTTTTAAAAGTAGCAATAATGCGAGATATTGAACTTTTGAGTAATTCCAAAAAAAATGACCCCTTACAGCTCAAAAATAAAATTATTATTTGTTATGTATTTTTCCGCTAATATTACACAAAACAAATGTATCTGTCATTTTCCGATGGATTAAATTTAATTTTCTTTATACATACTAACAAAAATATGCTACTTTGAATTTGGTATTTGGAAAATTTTTTCCTATGAATTGCACGGTCACTTTTTAAGCCCTTTGGCAACACTTTTCTAACGGTTGTTTACGAACAAAACAAAAGCCAGTTGAAAGCTGAAAATGTTCTTCATGCTTAGTAACAATTTTGAAGACGACAAGTTTAAAGCTAATTTTTTGCGAATAGTTCAAAAACAATCTCACCGACTGTAACGACCGTTACCCCAAAAGCAGAAAAGTTTTATTTTTTTGTAATTCATTCAAACGATTTAATTTTATAGTAGCGGAAAGTAAGAAGGTAAGTAACATGAAGAGTTTTGTAAGGCGAAATAAGCATCAAAAGCCAATTTTGACTTTTTAAACATTTTTTTGAAGATGTAACAACCGTGACTTTCCTTTTTGGCATTTTGCATTTGAACTGTTTTCGTCTTCTTAATTTGATTCTTGCTGATATTAGCTGAAAAATCATGGAGCAACTTACCAAGATGCAAAAATACAGAAAAAAACGAAAAGAAGACGCAGGAAAGCATGAGGCTTACTTGGAAAAAGAGAGAGAGCGCTCAAAACAACGAAGACTTAATGAAAAAAAGGTGATGACGGCCGAAAGCCAAACTCAGGAACGAAAAAACACACGCGAACGGGTTAGAAAATGTCGTGAAAAAAAGAAAGAAGAAAAGAAAAAATATGTAGTGGCTGCGCCAACATATTTATGAAGTTTTAAGTCAAATCATTCTCTTCAGAAAGCTGTGTCGATAGTCAAACGCAAGCTACCAATTAGCCCGTCAAAAAAGATAGTAGTTGCTTTAGATGTAGCTGTACCCGATTTGCTTTGTACTGAAAAAAAATCGCCACATTCCTGAAGCCAACAGAGAAAAAGCAAGAACATTTTATTTGAAAGATGACATAAGCTACCAAATACCAGGAAGGAAAGACACAAAGAGCGTAAAAGGAGTGCAAATGCAGTTAAAATACATGACAATGACGGTTGGAGAATGCTATCAGCTTTTTAAAAAAGAAAATCCGGATTTAAAAATCGGAAAGTCAAATTTTTTCCAAAGTCGGCCAGAGCATGTTCGCCTCATTTCAAAGACCCCACCACATGTGTGCGTCTGTATTTACCATGCTTATTTTGAGTTTTTGGTGAAATCTTTTTCCGAAATAGTCCCAAACGTACCGAGGGTTGCAATGACTTTCTGAATGAAATTTGCTGTGACACAAAAAACGAGGCTTGTATGAAAGTAAATGCAAAAAATGCAACTCAATTTGCGACATATTGCAACTAAAGTTCGACTCAGATGTAAATACGCGTTGGAAGCAGTGGACACAAAATGAAAAACGTACGGAAGTAAAAGATGAGGAGGGCACCCTTCAGTTGCTTCTTGAAACACTGGAAAACAAGCTCAAAAAATTTAAACAACATTTTTATGCCCACCACACCCAAAGTGCTTATTTTCGCGATTTAAAGGAAAACATTGAACGCCATGAAGCAGTTCTTCAAGTGTACTTTGCTGAAAATATCACGTTTGTTTCCCAGGATGAAGTGCAAGGCGCTCACTGGAATCAAGCACAAGGAACTATTTTTACAGCATGTGCATGGTTAAAAACGGCAACTGGTTTCACATCACATTCTTTTGCCATAATCAGCTACGAATTGGCACACAACAAAGAAAGCGTTTGGTATTTTCTAAAAGTTATCATTGCCTACCTTAAGACCAAATTAGAGTTAACTACCTACCATTCACGTATTTTCTGATGGATGTGCCGCGCAGTTAAAAACTGATAAAATTAAAAATATCCTTTGCGTAACAAGACTTTGATGTTGACTTAACTTGGTCTTTTTTTTTTGAATCTGGTCATGGTAAGGGTGCTGTAGATGGTATAGGGGCCATCGTCAAAAGATCCTTGTGGTCTGCAATTATGTCCCGGCAAGCAATAATAAACAATCCAAATGAAGCCTTTAACTTCTTTAACACTACAAGAAAGCTGGAAGGTATTATAGTGCTTTACTGCGAAAAAAAAAACGTCATCAAATCCGAAACTGCATTTTTAAAAAAACGTTGGGAAAATATCAGATCCATCGAAAATATTCAACAACAGCATTATTTTCAAAAAGGTAACGTTAATTCGGTGCAATCGGACTTAACAGGCATATCAACTTTAAAAATGAGCAGCCTAAAACGCTTACATTTTAATGACGTTTATTGTCGAATAAATCTATGCAAAAAAAAATTAACACACTTATTTTACGCAATAGAATATAGCTTTTCCTTAATGTTTTTTTTTTTGTTACCCACAATAAATGAATTCAAACACAAAAAACGTTTACCGTTACTTTTTAAAAACCTTTTTTTTGTGGAACTAATTTTCTTTGATTTGAAAATAAACCTATTACTTAAAGAAAACATTACAAAGAATTTTATGAGATTTTTTACTTGACACATCCTGTGCAAAATTTTACAATACAAGATATTCGTTTCCGAAATTTGAAAACAGCACATTTATAAAGTAACGACCGTTACTTTTTTAATGGTCAAAACTAGTATTGAAATTAGAGTTTTTATGAATTCTTTCGGCTGCTACCGATGCTTCAACTTTCGAAGGTCCAAAATTAAGCAATCCTCGTGACATATATTCTTAGGATGGAATTTTATTTAAAAAATCACTGAAAATCGGTAACGACCGTTACTTTGGAAACACCCTTTTATGAACATTATATTTCTCGGCAATGTCTTTCTGTGATATTCCACAAGAATAAGCATTCACAATTTTCCGTCTGAGCTCAAATCCGAATTTATCGCGCACCATTTTAAAACGAACTCTATTTTAGCTCCAATAGGAAAAATTCATTTTCTTAAAAATAAAATAATACCTTTTCTGTTCTTTTCTTGAGATAAGTAGTCTTTCTGAAAATAAATACATATTCTTAAAAAAATAACCTTTTCCTAAAAAGAGTACCACTTCTTTAAAAAGTATCTGTTCTTAAAAAAAGTACTTCTTTTTTTTTTTTTTTTTTTTTTTTTTTATCGAGCGAACCCATCGCCGCCACTCTTACCCGCCCCTACCGACCGAGAGGGCCACGTCCCCATAACGTGAGGACAGCGTACACATTATAGACCGGTCTATAACGGGAGAGCAAGGATTATAAGTTCACACGTTACAACCAACTACAGAAATTCTTCACCAGTTGGTATTACACTAACATAAATAAGTATAAAAGCACATCACGAGATATTAACATAAGATACTTCAATATATAATAATTACGAGCAAAACGAAAACCAAATCATAAATCAGACCAGATAGTAAGGATAAAGTAAATTAAATTTACATATGTACGTCAACGAATATACAGCACTAATGCAATCGGTTCAAATGACAAATTATGCTAGACTTTGTCGTTTCCCAACTACCTGTGAAATCAATAAACTGATATAGCTCATTAAAGTCACGACACATTCTCCTAACTGGATCAAAGGACGCATAATTCGAACGCTGAAACTCGATGTTTACGAGTTTATAGTACCTCGTGGGTCTCAATGGGACATTTATGAAAATCTTAGATAACAGAAATTCAGAACAAAAAAAAAATCATACTCTTGTGGCTTTTTCTTCCAGAAAGTACTTCTACTTAAAAATAGTATCTTTTCTAAAAAAAAAACATTAGCTTTTAGTAAAAGCTCTTTAAAAATTTACCTTTTCGGGAAAATATAATACATATTCTTACAAAAAGGACCTAACAAAATATTTTTTTAAATTAAAAAAAAATTCCTTAAAAATTTTTTGATTTTACATTAAGTACCTTTTCTTAAAGAGCCATTTAAATTAACGTATTGTTCAACGGGCGCCTTGGGCGTGTTGGAACTAACTAGAACATAATATCTAGCGAAAGGAACTTCTTCCCAATCGGGTGTCCCCTGACACGGCATGTAATTTTTTTAATTTACTTTGTCCCAAATTTTTATCTTTCAAACTAAGAAAATAAAAAAATTAAGTACTAGACATATTTGTTTAAAAATTTTTTCATAAAAGTATAAGAAATATACATACTTGCTTTCATAAAATTTAAAGATTGGAACAATTTATATTGCACAATTCGTACATTTGTTTCATTTTATTTAAAACGGTTTTACTTCTTTTAAATTAAAAACAACCCAATCCGATTTTCAAAAATTTAATTTTATTGAAATAGACATCGGTTTTCGGATGGGCCGACTTTTGAAATACTGATTATAGTCAAAGATGATAGAAAACCCCTAGATGATGAGATCTATGTGTTGGATTTGAAAGTCAAGAGAAATTTCCCAGATGTCGCAGCAATGGTGGAAATGGGCAAATTTGCCTGTAAACAAAAGATGTTAAGCAAAACTATGGCAAACCCCTAGATGATGAGATCTATGTGGTGGATTTGAAAGTCAAGGGAAATTTTCTAGATGGCGCAGCAATGGTGGAAATGGGCAAATTTCCCTAGAAACAAAAGCTGATAGCAAAACAATGGCAAACACCTAAATGGTGAGATCTATGTGGTTGATTTGAAAGTCAAACGAAATTATCTAGATGTCGCAGCAATGGTGGAAATGGGCAAATTTCCCTGGAAACAAAAATTATTGAAAAAACTATTTAACCATAATTTTTTGCTTTTTTATTGCCAAAAAAATATCAAAAGCGATATGCTTTTCTATTACCTATATTTTGTTTTGAAATTCGAACAACAGAATCAAAATAAAAATAATGTTTGAGTGCTTTTTCGTCGCATCCAAGTGAAAAATGGTCGTACGGAAACATCATGTGCCCTCTGGTGTAAATGGTGAATAAGCAAATGAATCATCTAAGATATTTTTATTATCTTTGTTATGTTAAAGTACAGAATATTATTTAAGGTATTGGTTGGCAAATTTCAAAACAAGAATAAACAATGAAAATAGTAAGATAGGAATTTAATTTAAATGAATTTTATTTAATGAATGAATTTAAATAACAAACAGAATTCATTTATGCTCAGATTTTCAAATTTATATAAAAAAATAATAAATTAAGAATTATTTAAAATTTAAACTAATAATAAAAATATCTATGCGCCATGAAGACACGCGGTAGAAGTGAAACTTCATGTGTGTAGATTAAATTATTTTTGTATTTTATTCGTTCCAAATCGAGATCAAAGCAAACCAAGAATAAGAAACGAAAAACAAATAATATTCGATTTGATCGTTAGCGAGTCAAATTCATCCGACGTGTAAGCGAATCGAATTCAAATAATCGGATGTGATGTCATATAACCGACTTTATGAAGAAATAAAATAACGATACGTTTCAATATATAATCCATATCTTGGAGAATGATGAGGTAGGATTAAAGCTATCATACTGAGTTTCTACAAAGTAAAGTAAATTTTGTGCAGAATGCAATGAGTAGTTGAATGTCGGAATATAGACCTGGGAGAATGCTTCTAACCCTCGATAAGTTTTGTCTAGTCAACGCGTGGAATGTAGCAAATTTTAAATATTTTTATGTGTTCCGGGCAGCATATCAAAGAAGTACGTTCATAAATATACTCTACTCTTAGACATTTTTGAACGTCTAATTCAATTCTCCTGTTAACCCTCTAGTGCTTAAGAGTGCCTTAAGGCACTCTTCACAAAATACATACTGATGGCAAATGGAACGACTTTATTTTAGTAAGGAAGCTTTTTTACAGTTGCTAACACATGTAGCAATATATGTATTTGTAAAAGCTTTTCAAGCTCTTAAACGCTTCCTTTTACCAGTTTTTACCAGTTTTTTCCCGCTTTGTGCTAGGCACTTAGATTTGCGATAAACTTCATTTATGCTGTTCGAATCATAAAAATGTTTAGTTTGACTATCATAACCGAAAATAAATAATGTGTTTCTCAATTCTCATATGATCTTGTAATTAATTTCAATTGTTTTCAACGAAACCCAACATACATTATTCATTAAAAAAAATACTGTATTTTTTGCCACTAAAGCCCCAAGAGTGCCTAAGGTACTTATTTATATTTTGTCGCATGGAAGGTAAACGATTTTTCGTACTGACTTGCAAAACATTTATTTGAAATCAGAGACCCAAATTTAATTTAAAAAAAAATTATTCTCATAATTTTTCACATTATTTTAGAATACAGCATTAGAGGTTAAAGGGAATTCCCTTCCTTTGGTTACAACCTCCTCCCATAAGAAAGAACTTATACACAGTAACAAATTTGTAGTTGTGAAAAATATAGAAATACAAACATAACAACCGACAACTACTACCAATGGCAATCCTCATTCCTAATTGACCTTATTCATCATTCCTAAGTGACCTCATTCCTAAGTGTAACTCAATGGAAAGTCTGCAAAGGATCCAAAATAGTGCACTTCGTATCGAAACCGGATGCACACCAATGACGAAAGTGGATCACTTCTGTCAGTGCAATAACATAATGAGTTGTCGATGACACAGTTTCTCTTGGCTTGTCATCTTCCCAGTCACTCCAACCATCATATGCTGATGCAGAATTCACCTTCTCGTCACATCCGGAAGGGCATCAGGCGGTACTGCGCTGACATCCAAGACGTCATTCCATCTGACGTCAACAGACTTTCGATAGCAATAGCCCAGAAAATGTTGCACAACACGGCGGTGTCAGGGGTCTTAAATGACTATTCTAGCAACAGGGTCCTTAATGAACACCACCTGCGACACCAAAACTATTATGTTCCAGCTTAGATCTGTTTGTAGTTCTATTCTGATTTCATACAGTTCGAGGTTAATCCCCATAGAGTAATGTTGTATAGAGACGCCATTATTCTCATCTGACATTTCCTTTCACACTATTCGTGGTGCGTTATGTGCGACAGTGTTATTTGACGTAAATTGACTTAAACCAGGTGGAATTACACAAATTGTTGACTTAAATTTTTCATATCGTTTTGACGAAAGACTGAAATTTAAACGTTTGTTATATCTTATTGTTAGTAGATGTTTGTGGTGTATTTACACAAAAATTTTAACGCACACATCGAAATGCCGTTGCTGATTTATTGTTGGATGGTTTGAGCCATTGCCTCTATCTGGTATTATTAAAGCAATAATTTCCAACAGGCAACCGCCCATATGCAACACACTAAATATCATCAAAATATTGATAGAGATGGCGTCTCTATACATCATTTCTCTATGATAATTTCAACCACTTTAGATTAGTACCCACATTGCCTACAAAGCCCTCATGACACTATTCATATTTTCAACTGTCCTGATAGACCAACTGACTTGCGCCCAGTGGACCTATGGAACATATCCATGGACGTGGCACAATTTCTTCAGTTCCCCACCGCCACCTCCAGTGACACATAGGGGGATTACTTTTAATTGTTTTATATCTTCCAGGGAAGAACGAGTAGAACCAGACAATCTGTTAAAACAACAACCAATGGCAAACATGAAACCCCCAAACAGATAAAATCAATGACTCAAGTCGTTGGCAGCGTAGCAGCTCAGATAACAAACTACAACTGAAAAGAAACTCGACAAGTCATAAATACATCTTTTAATGAAAATCACAAGACTGTGAATTGGAATAATAGTATAGCTATAGCACTTGAGAACAATGAAAGTACGTACAATCAGTACAAATTTCAAATAGATACGACTGAATTTGGTGTTCTTACCTTTGTTATGCTATGACTTGGGGTATAATTGTGGTGTTCACTTCGGATTTCATATACTTATAGATCATTTATAACTTTTTGGTATTCTTCTTACTATATAATTAGTATATGGAACATAGTTTTGGCCTCTTCTCAAAAACACCTTTAAAGAATAAACATTTCGATAATGTGCCGACTTGTTTTGTTCACTTTTCACTTAACTAAATTCAGTCTTTTATTTCGTTTAACTTGTAATCGTATTTAAAAACAAACACTTTTTCCTTATATTTCTAATTTTGCAAATTAAGTAAAGGTACCACACACACGCATTATAATCTTTGTTTACTAAGCGCAATTTTCCGGACGCGAGAAGTGAAAAACTACCATTTTTCCCAATACTGTTTTGCAATAAATAAATAAAAAATAAGAAAACATGCAACAACAGCGCGTACCGATGAAACCCGAAAAAGAACTAAACAAAGAGTCAGCTGTTGACTTGTGTCATGGTTAAAATGTCATGCATGGTACAAATACAAGGTAGTAGCGTCAGCCCAGCTGGTTTCCTTTGTTTACATTTCAACATGGTAAAATAAGTAAGGTAAACGCACTAGGAATTGTTACAACAAACACAGGCATTTTGTTTTTGTTTGGTGTCCATAATCTGTCAAATTTTCTTCCTGTGTGTATCTAGTGTAAAAGTAAACAAAACGGTACAAAAGCAAAATACATGTGAATTTGACATAAGAGAGACACCTAACCAAGATATCAGCTGTTCTAACGAGTTTACCTTACTTATTTTACCATGCATTTCAACGTACCCAGTAAATGTCAATGTTGATTGTATGAGTTTGATTTCATCTATCCATGTTCACAATTGTAGATGTATGCATGGTACAATATTATCTACATGGTAATAGCAGCGCGCGTTGTTGCTGTTGTAGGCAGAAACAACAGGCATTTTGTTTTTGTTCTATTCGCTTCAGTTGTCAAACTTTACACGAAGGCATACCAACAACACAAGAATACTAAAGAGTACAAAAACAAAATACATGTGAGAGTGATAGCCGAAGCGAACAACCTCATGAAAAAAAATGAAAACAGCCTTTCTTACGACTTTACCATGAACATATTATGCTTGTTTTTTTATTCCCTGCTAAACTAATTTTTCGACGACTTTGTATGGGGAACTAAGCGATATTAGCGGCATTCATGCATACGTGAATGCCGAGAACTTTTGCTCAGCGCAAGTTTCCCTCGCACCGGTGCATGAGGCACCAGGTAAAGTTGCTCAGCGTAGTTGTGCTCAAAACCATATCGGCTGACCAAGATGGATACATAGGGTGGTAGCAGTAGCAATTGCATGTATTATGTACCAGAGAATAGCAATAAGTTTTCGTTGCAAAAGTATACCCAAGTGCGTACACAGAATTTTCATACTTGTGTGTACCCAAATTTTTAACACGCAGAATACATACCACCACATATTTGCTTTGTACAATTTATGTGTGTACTCTATACTTATAAGGAACATTTTCTCTACACATCCACTCCTATTCGCTCTCTTCGCCAGAATACATCTAAAGAAGATTGTACACACATGTACTGAAGTATTTTTTCATAATTTGTATACAGAGTCGTGTTATACGTATGGGTACACACAAGTTCTTATAAGTATACAGCAAGTGCTGTGGAAACGGAAAAATGTAGTTGATTTAGTGAGAAACTGAGAAATGTTGAATGGCTTGAATGGTCCTTAATACCAAACCCATCGAAAATAATAATTTTTTAATTCAATTTTATTTTGTTTGAGGACCAGAATGAGATTAATTTTTGTTGTCGATTTTTTAATAAGGCCACTAAACTACGTCAAAACAATGCATTGTCAGGTCTTGTTGCATAAGCCCCAATATTCAAATGTTAATTAAAAACCAGTGCGCTAATTTTCAATATTTTCTAGTTCTATTATTCACTTTTCCACACTTTGTAAATGTATATACTTAAATACATACATACATATTTCCACATAATTTCACCGTACAACAGCGTTCCTTTCACAGCAACCAATTTTTTACTCATACCCAGTGGGTATTAAGTACCTAACAGACACAAGTGTTTTTGTATACTTCTGTATAACCTAACACACACAAGTGATTTTGTATACTTCTGTATAACCTAACACACACAAGTGTTTTCGTTTACTTTCGTTTAATAAGCGCCCAACAACAACCCTAACTCGCAATTGTACTTATGTACTACCCATCGAATGTTAGCACTTGTAGCTACTTAAGTTATCGTTGGCATAAATATGTAGAGTATTGTATGCGTTTCGTCTATTACTTGTATGTATTTGTATTTGTTTTGCGAATAATACTTGTAAGTGTATTCTAAATGGTACTTATCGACATTCTCTGTTATGTACGTGTACTTTTTCTACTGTTCTAGTGCTATCACCTTATTTATCCATCCTAGTCAGATGACAATGAAATGTCAAAAGTTTACAAGTTTCTCCATCCCACGTTTGCGCAGCAAATTTGCCTCGAAAACTTTCCACTTTTGAGCAAGTCGCTTTGTATGGGAAATTTTTTTGTTTTGACGTTTGGTTCGTTTTACGAGGTTCTTTCTAGCTTTCATGAAGACCACTATTAAGCGATTTTAAGCGGCGCTCCATACAAAGTCGTCGATAAATTAGTTTAGCAGGGAATATAAAAACAAGCTGATTTTAACTTTTTGTTAAGTTTTTCTCTTCTGTCAAAGTTTGTTTACATTTGTTTGTCTACAACACCCGTTCGCCAGCAGCTGCTGTTTTTGGAATGTTTTCGCTGCAAAAATCACATAGAAACGTTTTAATTTTCTCATGTAAACACTTTCGAAATATCAAATAAAACACTATTTACATTTCCATAATTTTGTAATCAGTCGACATGACACAATACAGATACTAAGCAAAAACAAAATTCCTATTGTATCTGGCTTTTTGTACTTGTTGTCGTACTGCATCTACCATTTAATTTGTACCATGGAAGTAGACGGCCAGAAGATTTGCAGAATTTGGCAACCCTCGTAAAAGAGAACCAAAAAGTGGTCACAATTCACTCAAAAGAATTTCTCTCTCGCGTCATACCTTGATTATTTCATACTTTGTGCATAGTTTATGTAATTTTACTTCAACATGGTTGGAATTTGTATAGTTATATAAAGTACAATAACACTATCAAAGAGCTGCTCGTGTATTGAAAAATTAAATGAAGAGCGTAAAAACATGTTTATACTGCATTCGAAATCTAGAGATATCTAGATTTCGTGGCATAAACATCTGATTTTTCATACACAATTCAGCTGTTCGTGTGAATAAAATCTAGACAATCGAGATTTCGGTTGCAGCATAAACTCGGTATTAGAGAGAGAGAGAGCAGAGAATGAATAAGGCTTCACTCGTTTTGTTTGTTGGCATTCAAGAGAAGATAAATTTTGACTTTCTACTTTAGTACATCGTTTTTGTTTGCAGTACACTCAAGAACAGTTTCCCCAGGTTTTTGAAGAAAATCAAAAAATTACATAAATCTATTAGAAGTTTTATATTTACAAAACTTCTGCTCATGTTTATACAGCATTCGCACTGGCATCGATTTTCTTGATTTTGAGACTTGTTGATTTTCAACATAAATCAAGAATATTTGCTTGATATCACATTCGTTTTGACAAACGACAAATCGGGTATTTTTCTTATTTATCTGAAAATCAAGGGGAAAAATGCTTGATTTGCTTTATGCAACGCTGTTTTATATCACCATAAAGCAACTATGGTATAGAGAAGAAAATTTCCTCATGGAGTGGAATGCCAACAAAGAAATCAAGTGAGCGCGTCGTTTCTCTGCTCTCTTACTCTCTTCGTTGAATATTTCAATACACCAGCAGTTTTCTGATGATGTTATTGTATCAACTACATATAGAAATTCGAACCATGTTTAAATAAAATTACACAATGTATGTAAAAAGTGTGAAATAAGCAGGTTATGACACGGGAAAGAAATGCGTTTGAGTGAATAGCGTCGACTTTTCTGGTTTTCTTCTACTAGGGTTGTCAAATTGCGCCGGTATTTTCTTCTTTACTGGCACATCCTCTTTGATATCACACTATGCATGAATATTACGTTTGTTTACAACCATTTCAATCACGGCCAAAAACGATGTCAACATTTCTCTTCACTCAAATGCCAACAAACAAACTGTCAGAATCTCTAAACATACTTAGTGACAACGTTGGTGTGACTCCCTTATGTTTATCACATAAACCCTCAGGGGTCCCAACGTTGAGCACCACGATGCTAGTTTGGCAGTTGCTGCAAGTTTTCATTTAAAAATTTAAGAGTTTGCGTGCTGATCGAGTGAGTTGCTCAATATGCCATGCGTATGCCGGGCTTGGAACTCGCCGGACGGGGGGGTTCTTTTCACTCATCAACACAACTACAGCCTGCCACTGATCATTAAAAAACACATATTGAGTCTTGAAAATTTACACACACGCTTTATCGACATAAAAATTTAAAGTGACGGAGCCCGAAGTTAATTTTCGTAATGATTCAAAAAAAAAACACAAAAAGGAACAAACTAATAATGATTTTATGATGACCTGAAATAAAGATACTAATAAAAGCAAAAGAAAAATATAAAAAGAATGTTTTGTTTTGATTTTGTTAGGGAAAATTGTTCGCAAAGACAGGGACACTTACTTCATCCATGTCAATTCAGCTGATGGGTGACGATACCAGCTGGAACCCGCCCTCTCGAAACCCCTGCGGTTCCGCCATGACTCTGTTTTCTTCTTCAGAGTCCCAAAATAGGAGTATACCTGGGGAGCCTTACTCCCTTATCCCCACTTGCTTACTTTTAGTTTTGAGCCGACATATTTTATTCAGACCAATTTATTTTCGTTACGTTATAATAGTTCATGTTCCGCATTTATTATTATTTCCTCAATATGTGGTAGACAATTTTCTTTCAATTCATTTACTATCGTTGTCTACTGGTCTTAAAACTTAAAATGCCCCTAGGGCGAAGCGCTACCCTTATGTGGGTATATTTCGGAGATCTCAATCTTAAAACAAGATTCCATATAAATTCACATTTAATTCTTATCTTGTAACAATGATATTTTTCTTATTTCATTAGGGGTTAGTAGAAATTATTCTATCTGCCGAGTCTTTGAGGGCCCAAAAGAATGGTAATTAAGTGGTTTTTTTATGCCTTAATTGCAATTCGCTAATTAATTACTGCTGGCGTTAATACATTAATCATTATCAACGAATTTCTTTATTAACACAACCAGAACTTCAAATTTTTACATTACTGAAATGTCCGTCCGAAAAGTTTTCGGTACCGACATTAACACTCGCCTAAATGGCCGAGGTTGGCCCTTAAAGGGTCATTTTACAAAACTCTGAATCGTTAGAAAAAGGGGCTCTCTTCACCGAGGGCTTCTAGACCCTTTTATCTGCTTACCGAGACACTTTTGGGCGCACCCAAAACTCTTTTGGCCTTACAATCGACTTATCACTAACACTTGGTTTTCCTTTTTTGTCTTCATAAATTATTCAATATTCTATTACATTCGGCACTGTGGGAATGAATATTTTCTTTTGGCGACGAACTACATGGAATCGTCTGTTTATCTATGTAGACCGCCGAGATGTTTCAACCGCTTATAGGGTTCTTCCGGAAATTTTTAGAAATAGTCACTGAATGATGATTTAAGGGGCCATGATGGCCACCTTTGGCCTAATTCACCCGGCCGTGCCTCGTCGTCGGGATAAAGAAAAATAGAAAAGACGACTTACCGCTAAATCAGTTGATTGTAGGCTTGTTTTGAATGATCAAGGGTTTTAGATGTTTAAAGGATTTGAGTGATGGATGATGGATGTACCCTGATTATGGTGACCTGGGTGTTGTTGATGTGGACACCGCCTATTTAGATGATTTTGGGTGTTTTGATGGGTATAACAACTGCTCTGGTTAGGTCCTAGATGAAGAGTGGTGAGTGGTGATGGACGACCGAATACAACTGATGGTGTCGGTGTTATTGGTGTGGTGTGTGCTGCTGGAGCTGATGATGTGTGACCGAAAGGTCTGAAAGCTGCTTCTTCGCAGGAAGGTGCCGCTGCTGATGTGTGTCGCCTGGTGTTCGGGCTAAACGGACACTGGTGTTTTGGTGATTTCCGATCACACTTTCTCGGGGGACGCCTCCGAGTCGGCTCCCACGAAGAGGATTCCTTCTGTGACGGAAAAGAACAAAAGGGTATAAGGCTTCGCCGGCGCCTAATTGTTCACACACTTACCTTTCCTTTTGGTTTACGTTGGCGATTTTTCGCTTATATTTTCCGCAGCAAGGGATTAAATGCTTACCGGGATTCGACAATTCGGTTGTCGATTTATTACTCGTTCTACCTAGAGCGATGGTGTCAAACACAAAAATACTTTAAGGGCAAAGACTTTGAAGAACTTGACTGAATTCCGTCGCTTTTAGATTTGAAATGGCCGATGACGCTGAAAACTTTTAACGTGACGGGCCAGAAATCAACTCTGGTCCCGTTATTAATGTGGCGTGACTTGGAAATGCGATGGTATGCGAGATTTTTGTCAATTTCTCTCCAAAACTGTTTTTTTACGCTTCTATATGTGTGTATCAAAAACTTAATTTCACAACGACGTTTGTTTATGTCAGGGATGGTAAAAGTTGATAGTGATGACATGGTGCAATCATTCGGGTATCGTTTCCCAAAGTGATTGTTGTGATTGTTACGCCTTGCCGGCGTTACGGCGCCGCCACAAAGCCTACCATCCTGACGACTCTCCAGTCGAAGGATGGGAGGGAAAACTTGGCTCCATGAAGTTTATGCTAGGGCTCGATCGATCGGGGGCCTTACCTCATAGGTTGTCGACACCGCTCCTGAAAGTTAATCCTGGCTCGTCCAACAGTAAAGTCTTGCTGGACCTCCCTCTAGTTAAAACTAGAGTTTGGTCGCTCAGGGGCCTTACTGAACAGGCTGCCAGCATCACTCGCAGGATTAGCTATCGACGCATCCAGAAGTAAAGTCTTGATCGACTTTACCCTATCATTTACTTCCTTGGTGCTGGTTTTGGTTCTGGCATATCCTTCCTTCCAGGCTCATACCCTTGTTGTTATGCCATCGGACTATTGATCTTCGACGCGTGGCTGTATTATGACGCTTAATCACCGGAGTTCGGTGGCTGCGTTCCTGTGCGCGATGAGTGTGGTAGATGGTCAAGCAACGCGTCCAGCTCGTGTTCGTCATTTATTTCTCGGGGACCTGGCTCTCCCGATAGCTGAACTATTACTTGGTCATTGACCAGGCGCATGTTTCGGATGCCCCGCCGACCGAAAGTGCGTAGACCTAGCTGCTTGTGTAGTCGAACGGCAACGGCGCTGTCCCGGGCTTCCAGTTGTTGCACTGCCGCTCTGCCACTTTCCTTCAGGCGGGTGAAGCGGCTCAACACGTCGAATTTGCCTCCTGGTGTTGTGAAGGACAGAGTGATCTGGTGTTGTTCCGGGTAGAGGACCATCGGAGAAGTGTTGACGATCGTGACCTCTTCCGGTTTGAACTCTAATAGCAGACGTTCGTAGATATCCTCCACGGCTCGCCGTGGGTCTGCTATGGCCGGGGATGAGAGGTGTCTAATAGTTAATTTGTTATCGGCGTATCCCAGAATCTTGCGCCGGTTGACGCTCTCCTCATACGAGTTACGGGCGGCTTGCTGCTCTCGGGCGTACACGATATTCCGGCGACGCGCTTGCTGTGCCTGGATATCCACCTCTACGTATCCGTCCATCCTCCGGCGCAACTCCTCGTTCTCCGAACGGACTGTCTGCATCTCAGCTCGCAGCAGAGCTAAATCCTGGGCCCATGCATTATTGCGCTGCTCATGCTGGGAGCTCATGGCTTGCATCTCTGCCCGTAGGGTCCGTATAGCCTCATGTGGATGGTCGCGCAGCTGACTTAACTCTTGGCGCAGCTCCACATTTTGCTGGTGAGTGGACTGCTGCTCCCGCCGAAGAGTCATGACATGTATGTCATACTGCGCCTGTAGTTCTTCGTATTGAACCCGCTGCCTGTGAATTTCAGCCTGATCTGCCGCTCGCTGTTGTTGATGGGTCTGCACCTCCGCTCGTAGAGACACCAGCTCGCCTACGTCAGCGATAGGCTCGCCTACGCTAAACCCGGGATAGACAGGTTGAATCGTGTAGCCTGCTCGTCGGCACACGGGACAGTCTGTGCGCACTTGATCGCGCCAGGTATGGTGACATGCGCGATGCATCAGATGGCCACAATTTGTAACACATACAGCATCATCTGACGGTGCGAAGATTGATAGACACACACTGCACTCCACACCACTTGCCATCGTGAACTGCCTATCTAACTATTTATCGCTAATGAATGGGGTCTTGCTGAACGGGGCTTGTAGATGTTGTTAGGTGTATTGTACTAGCTGGAAAGATAAAGAATTTAAAAACCTTTTGAGGGCGTTCGTTTTATCTCCGTACAGGACACTATATATGGAAACCTAGTCTACTTGGGGACTTTTCGTCGGCAACTCTTGCCAACCCCTCACACTACTGAGTAGAGAGGACATCTCAGGTTTACCTTAATGTACCACCACCGACGTTAATTAGATTCCAAATTATTTCTACAGGATCAAAGTTTTTTCTCGGCCCAGAATTCTTATGCGGTTTTAAATAAATTAGACGCTGTTCGGTTTACTGGCAACGCGAACCCACGTCCTGAGATCGATGTGATCAAAAAAAAAAAAACGGAAATAGGATTATTGTTTAATATCCTTCGCATGGAAAACGCCTAGCCTATTGCCCTTCAGGTCTTCGAGTTCGTATAGGCTATTACCTATAGGTTTGAGAATTCGACACTTCAGAAACTTTGGAGCCAACTTGGCATTAAAATTGTCCTTAAAGCTACTTTGAGCGAAATTCCGTCGAAACACTTCTTGGCCTGGAATATACTTCACTTGCCTGCATCTGGTATTGTAGGTCCGTTCGTTTCTCTCATAAGCTTTATGTAGACTCGTCTGGATTTTGGATCGAATTAAATCATGGGCCACTGTCTTGGGCACCTGTTCATGGCCCATTTCTGTCAAATTTTTCAACCTTCTCGCCAGTTCATACGTGCTCCCGTGAGTGATCATGTTTACTCCGAAGAGCGCAAAATATGGTGTCACCGCGATCGCGCTGTGAACGCTTGACCTTAATGAACACTCAATGGACGACAAGTGTCTATCCCACTCACGGTGGTCTTCTTTCATGTATGATCTTATGGCTGACAAAACGGACTGATTCACTCTCTCAGAGGCGTTGGCCTGTGGAGAGTAGACAGCGGTCCGGAAATGTTTAATGCCGAAATTTGTGATGAAATCATTGAATTCACCACCGACGAATTGTTTTCCATTGTCTGAGACAATGGTCTCGGGGACGCCGAATTTGTGGCAGACTTCGCCAATCATGAATCGTACCACGCTCTTACTACTTGCCTTTGGCATCGCCTTAAGAAGTACGAATTTCGTAAGGTGGTCCAGGACTATGAAAATGTAACAGTTTCCGTTCTTTGAGCGCGGGTATGGTCCTAAAAAGTCCACGTAAACGCGTTGGAACGGACGCTGAACCACTACTTCTTTACCCATTGCCGGTCGCAAAGTAGTATTGGCTGCTTTGGACTCGCGGCATATCTGACATGCGTCCACGAAACTCTTCACCTGCGTTCCCATGCCAGGCCAGAAGAAATATTCTTTTATCCTTCTCAAAGTCTTGTAAAATCCTCCGTGGCTGGAGTGAGGTGGATCGTGCGCCTTCTGGATAATACCGTGCGTCAATTCCGCTGGCACCCAAATCTTCCACGCGAAATCTTCGTGTAGTGGTACCCCATCATACGGCATCGTCCTTTTATATACAAAGCCGTCAACAATTCTTAAATCTGGCAACCGGTTTGCATTCGCCTCTATCGTCTCGATTAATTCCTTATATCCTGGACTCTTGAAAGCCTCATCTTCCAGGTCTATCAGCTTCAACACATCCGCCGCTATCTCTTCCATCTCGTACCTTGATAATGTATCTGGGACGATGTTCAACTTCCCCTTTCGGTGTTCGATAATGAAATCAAAAGATTGGAGATGAAGACTCCATCGAGCCAAACGTCCGCTCAAATCTCTGTGAGACATCAGCCACTTAAGGCTACTGTGGTCGGTAATCACCGTAAATGGCATGAGTTCAACAAACGGTCGAAACTTTTTAATCGCCAACACTACCGCCAAACATTCACGTTCGGTGACCGTGTAATTCCCCTGAGCCGATGTGAGCTTATGCGAGAAATACGCAATAGGGTGTTCCTCATCATTTCCGTCTCGCTGGAAGAGCACTGCTCCCACTCCGAGATCGGAAGCATCACATTGGATAAAAAATCTTCTTGCGAAGTCTGGGTGAACTAGTACTGGACTAGTTACTAAGGCCCTTTTCAACTCCTCAAAGGCAGACTTAGCCTCTTCAGAGAAAAAGAAAGCTTTACTCTTTTTAAGAGTATCAGAAATCGGAGCCGCGATCGTGGCGTAGTCCGAAATAAATTTCCGGTACCAACCCGTGGCGCCTAGGAAGCTTCTCACTTGCTTCAATGTTTTTGGAAACCTATAATTCACTATAGCCTCCACCTTAGCTGGGTCAGGTTTAACTTGGCCGCCTCCCACGAGATAGCCTAAGTACCGTAACTCCTTAAAACAAAACTTCGATTTTTGGACATTGATGGTAAGTCCTGCGTCAGCCAGGCAACGTGCCACTTGCTGTAACAACTCCATATGGGTGTGGAAATCCGGTGAAACTACCAACAAGTCGTCCAAATACACAAACACGCGATCACGGATCGCAGCAGGAATCACTTTGTCCATAAGTCTGCAAAGCCTTTGGGCGGCATTGCATAGCCCGAAGGGCATTACTTTAAAATGGTAAAGTGGCCTTCCTGGTACCGTAAATGCGGTCTTTTCTCTGCTGGCCGGATCCAACGGGATCTGCCAAAATGCGTCTTTCAAATCGACACTCGATATGTAGTACGTGTCTCCAAGTCGACTCAACAATCCTTCTATATGCGGAAGTGGATACGCATCTTTTACTGTGAGAGCATTGAGCTTGCGGGCGTCAAGGCAAAGCCTGTTCTTAGGCCCTTTGCGAACTAGTGTCACCGGATGACTCCAAGGACTCTCACTGGGCTCAATGACTCCCAAGTCCAACATGCGATCCACCTCTGCGTATAAAAGTGTTTGAATCGCTGGTGAGACTGGATAGTACCGGTCCTTAACGGGGACGGCATCTCTCGTATCGATGGAATGCATCTCAAGTTGTGTCCTTCCGAGACCCTTCCTGGTATAGCAGGGAAACTTTCGGACTACCGAATTGAGAACTTCCTGATGTTGTGGCGACAAGACATGGGTCTTAACCGCCTCTGAGGCCTGGTCCTCCTCCGCCAGCTCTACCCCGTGAGTGGAAAGACTCTCAATGCTTGTCAGCAACCGGAAAGTTCTCATAAAATCCACCCCTAGGTACAAGGCTCGCTCTAAGGTAGGTACCAAGTAGAAATTCATCTCCTCAGACTTGTTGTTATAATTTATTCGCACCCGAATTCTACCGAGAATACGATGTGCGCTACCATCGGCCGTTTTAACCGATGAACCAAATCGATGAACTTGAAGTCCTGCTCGTTCCACCAGCTCTTGGCATCCCTTGCCTACGCAAGTGACTGATGCTCCGCTGTCCACAAGGCCTTCAACTTCAAAGCCTCCTATCACCACTTTAGCGTAGAACCTGTTGTCTGCGCCCTCGAAAAGCGTTGTCGCCGCAATCTCTCTGCGTACGAGCCTGCGATTGTTATATCTTATCCTCGCTCGCTCGATTCGGTCGGACACTCCAAAGATTCTTGCTCGCGTCTCGCGATATTCCGCCAAGCGTAGATGGTATGGTCTCAAATCCTTTACTACTGGTATTTTTACTTCTGCATCAACTCGATCTTCATTCTGTAGGATTCTGGTTATATTTTCATTCTCCAAGGCTGCAGTATCCTCAGCTGTTTTCTTCTTTGAACTATTGATATTCTTCCCTGGAAGCTCGGTCGTTATGGCCAGTTGTGCACTGTTCCGTTTGGTCAAATCAGGTTCGGAATTAGAGACATTTATGTCTCCTAACTTGGTAGTAGCTGGGTTGTCAATGTTCGGTTTATTGGTGACTGGGCTTAAAGTTCCGCTGTCCGCACCTCCCCGGTCTGAGGTGGGTACTTTGCTGCGTTTCCCTGGCATCGAGGGCACTTCGGTGTTACCGTGTCTTCTTTACCACACTTATAACAAAATATTCGTCTATTGGTCGATGGGCAATCTCTAAACGAGTGACCAACCGCTCGACAATTCCAACATAATAGCTTTCCAGAAATTCCCAGTGCTTCTACTTCAGCAGCTAAGTCAACGTCGGCTGGATTATTTTCCAACACTACTTCGTGTACTCTTGCCGAATAATTCTGACGGGATGACATCGTCTGTCTCTGCATCGCTAGCAACGTCTCTGCTCGGCGAACTTCACGGTTGAGGTCATACAGCGTGTGCACCTTAATCGGGAACAAAAGCTGTGCTACTGGTGCCTTCAGGTTTCCTTTCATTATTTCCACCAGCTGGGATTCCTGATACGGCTTGCTTTGCTGGTTCTTCAGTCGCATAATGACATTGTAGAATTCTTCGAAAGTTTCGTTGGCCTGTTGTCTCCTGTTCAAAATCTGTACCTGCAGCTGGAATTCGTTGTCATATCTCTGGAAGTGCGCCAATATAGCTGCTTGCACTTCTCTCCAGCTCAGTGTCGGTGACAACTTCCGAAGATTCCAGAAAAATTCCAGAGCCGGACCCTCCATTAAGGATGGTAGCCCTTTCAATAAATCAATCTCTGAACAATTGAAATCGCGTCTTGATATATTTACGCGGTACAAGAACTCCTGTACGTTTATCGTCTTCACGGTACCATCAAATTTAATACCCCATTTCTCCAAATCTGGTCTTCGATACCTCGACCCTCCATACTCCTGTCGTTCTTCCCAACTGGAGGTTTGCTGCGTATCTCGCAATGCTGCAGACGGTCTCATCTCCTCGCCTGTCCTGGGATCAAAATGTCCTATCGGGGGCGTGGAATCGTATTGAGGCCAAAAATGATCGCTAGGCCCTGATGGCTCAACTCCTTGCTGTCCAAAATCCGCTGGAACTTCACCATGTCGGCCTGACTGGTCTTGTGGCCTCACGTATCCTGATCGGGTGAAATCGTCCTGTATCCCTCTACTATTCTGGGCTGGCATTCTTCCAGGCATCCTACTTGGTGGCTGCACTGCAAATTCCGCTATTTCTGGTTGTAGGTAAGATGTCTCCTCCCGAGGTGTTGTCTGATAAGCCACTGGAGCTGCTGTCAAAGGTGGCATCCTAGCTGCGGGATATGTTCTGCTATCAATCGCTAATGTCTGCCGGGTTGCTTCCAAGATAACTGGTAGAATCCTTCTCACTAAAGCGTCCTCATTGGTAAGGCGCGCCTCTTCAGAACCTTGGCTGTTGGGTCCCTCTGCCCCTAACATAGGTGCAGTCCGAGCGTTGTAAGCGGTCAAAACGCTATAACTCGGCGAGTCAATGGATTGCGTCTGTGCGACTGATCCATCTCCTCTCCTGGATACGCTGAAACCTCCAGGATGTAGAGTCCCACTAGACACCACCGGTGGTGCTGAAGCGGTTGACGCTGATCCAGCAACTGGAATCGTTGTCTGCGTTCTACTTGTTGTGGCTGCATTAGCTGCCTGGGTCACATCTCCCCCGGAAGCATCTAACTGTGCCAAATCGGTCACATCTGTAGCTCCGTCAAGTGGAGAATGGTGGATGGGCATCTTGTCTCAAAAGATCAGAACAAATTCAAAAGGAAAAAGCGAAACGAAAGTAAACGAAGATTTGCAAAAAAAAACAATCGCGACAAAACCAAGTTTCCCTCTGGGAACACGAGGTGAAATATAAAAGTCGTTATTTCGGAAACCCAATTAACCGTTGGTGGTGGTTCACGCATCGACTGGTGCCGATGTCAGAAAATTCAAAAATCTAAAATTAATTTGCAGATACTAATTATACCCTATCACCTGTAAAAAAAAATAAATTCAAGGAAAAAAAAAAAAAAATATGGTAATACTAAAAAAATGTGCTGAAAACCAAATGGTAAAAATTTATATTGGTATCAAAAAGATATAATAGAAATCAAAAAGGTAATATAAAAATGATAAGCAACCTAAATTGCCAAAAATCCTACTACTAATAATCTACAAGAACAGAATCAAACTAAAAAAAAAATTTTTACTATAACAAAAAAAATAAAAACTCAAAAAAATAATGCGGGATCAAACACCCAAAATCAAAAAATGCGGGATCAAACACCCAAAAAAAATAATGCGGGATCAAACACCCAAAATCAAAACCAAAAATGCGGGATCAAACACCCAAAATCAAAAATGCGGGATCAAACACCCAAAATCAAAACCAAAAATGCGGGATCAAACACCCAAAATCAAAAATGCGGGATCAAACACCCAAAATCAAAAATTACTACTAAATCAAAATCAAAATCAAAAATCATAAACCAAATCATAAACTAAAAACCGAAAAATCAACGCAAAAAAAAAAAAATTTTAATTAAGACTTCAAAATAAATAAAAAGTCTACAAAATATTAAATCTTTACGTAAGATTCAAAGCAAGTTGGGGAATAAGCGAGTAAGCTTACCCAGGTAATTATGGTAGAAGTACATCGCAAACACTTTCCCAAACAAAACATAATAAAAACAAAACTTGTACTATGGGGTTCACTGAGCGGCCAAGAGAGGGCAAACGCATGGGGACTGGTGCCGTCATACGTGACTCACTCTCTCAATCGCTCCTGAATACTTCCTTCGTATTCAGCCGAGTTTTAGATAACCCGTAGCTACCTAAAACTATTT
Source organism: Phaonia tiefii (assembly GCA_963931995.1). Lineage (NCBI taxonomy): Eukaryota > Metazoa > Arthropoda > Insecta > Diptera > Muscidae > Phaonia > Phaonia tiefii. The sequence continues at coordinate 234,261,306 of OZ008370.1, forward strand.
GCACTTCAAAAACAATAAAAATTTAACTATCAACTTGTCGTACTGATCCTAAGCAAAACGCCGCAACACGGTTAGATCCTGAGAATCACGCCGGGACTTGCGATTTACTTCAAGATTCTGACGAACAAATGAAAACTAAAGCAATGGATGATTTTACCAACTGAAAGCTTAGCAATCTGTCGCAACGCGGTTAGATCCTGAGAATCTCGCCGGGACTTACACATTGTTCAGACTTTCAATGGATAAAAACACTTAACGCACTGATTTTACTCGAAGAATTAGTATATGGATTATCAAACTAGAGTTAGTTACTTCACTTCGAGCAATTGTTCCTGACAATGTGCCAGAACAAGACTTCGCAAGTGAAGAAACTAAACAAAAGTATCAAAAAGCAATTCGATGCTTCGCGGCCTACCCGTCGCAACGCGTCTGAAATAACAAATATTCCCAAACGGGACTTACGGGAAGCGTAAAAGACACCAAAAAAACTTTATTCTATAAAAAAAACGGATTACGAAATTAATTCGGGCCCCACGTTGGGCGCCATTATGTCAGAACTGACACCACAGCACGCGTCAACGTGGACCTCTTGACTCACGGTTTGAATCTACGAGGCCCCACGTTGGGCGCCATTATGTCAGAATCTCTAAACATACTTAGTGACAACGTTGGTGTGACTCCCTTATGTTTATCACATAAACCCTCAGGGGTCCCAACGTTGAGCACCACGATGCTAGTTTGGCAGTTGCTGCAAGTTTTCATTTAAAAATTTAAGAGTTTGCGTGCTGATCGAGTGAGTTGCTCAATATGCCATGCGTATGCCGGGCTTGGAACTCGCCGGACGGGGGGGTTCTTTTCACTCATCAACACAACTACAGCCTGCCACTGATCATTAAAAAACACATATTGAGTCTTGAAAATTTACACACACGCTTTATCGACATAAAAATTTAAAGTGACGGAGCCCGAAGTTAATTTTCGTAATGATTCAAAAAAAAAACACAAAAAGGAACAAACTAATAATGATTTTATGATGACCTGAAATAAAGATACTAATAAAAGCAAAAGAAAAATATAAAAAGAATGTTTTGTTTTGATTTTGTTAGGGAAAATTGTTCGCAAAGACAGGGACACTTACTTCATCCATGTCAATTCAGCTGATGGGTGACGATACCAGCTGGAACCCGCCCTCTCGAAACCCCTGCGGTTCCGCCATGACTCTGTTTTCTTCTTCAGAGTCCCAAAATAGGAGTATACCTGGGGAGCCTTACTCCCTTATCCCCACTTGCTTACTTTTAGTTTTGAGCCGACATATTTTATTCAGACCAATTTATTTTCGTTACGTTATAATAGTTCATGTTCCGCATTTATTATTATTTCCTCAATATGTGGTAGACAATTTTCTTTCAATTCATTTACTATCGTTGTCTACTGGTCTTAAAACTTAAAATGCCCCTAGGGCGAAGCGCTACCCTTATGTGGGTATATTTCGGAGATCTCAATCTTAAAACAAGATTCCATATAAATTCACATTTAATTCTTATCTTGTAACAATGATATTTTTCTTATTTCATTAGGGGTTAGTAGAAATTATTCTATCTGCCGAGTCTTTGAGGGCCCAAAAGAATGGTAATTAAGTGGTTTTTTTATGCCTTAATTGCAATTCGCTAATTAATTACTGCTGGCGTTAATACATTAATCATTATCAACGAATTTCTTTATTAACACAACCAGAACTTCAAATTTTTACATTACTGAAATGTCCGTCCGAAAAGTTTTCGGTACCGACATTAACACTCGCCTAAATGGCCGAGGTTGGCCCTTAAAGGGTCATTTTACAAAACTCTGAATCGTTAGAAAAAGGGGCTCTCTTCACCGAGGGCTTCTAGACCCTTTTATCTGCTTACCGAGACACTTTTGGGCGCACCCAAAACTCTTTTGGCCTTACAATCGACTTATCACTAACACTTGGTTTTCCTTTTTTGTCTTCATAAATTATTCAATATTCTATTACATTCGGCACTGTGGGAATGAATATTTTCTTTTGGCGACGAACTACATGGAATCGTCTGTTTATCTATGTAGACCGCCGAGATGTTTCAACCGCTTATAGGGTTCTTCCGGAAATTTTTAGAAATAGTCACTGAATGATGATTTAAGGGGCCATGATGGCCACCTTTGGCCTAATTCACCCGGCCGTGCCTCGTCGTCGGGATAAAGAAAAATAGAAAAGACGACTTACCGCTAAATCAGTTGATTGTAGGCTTGTTTTGAATGATCAAGGGTTTTAGATGTTTAAAGGATTTGAGTGATGGATGATGGATGTACCCTGATTATGGTGACCTGGGTGTTGTTGATGTGGACACCGCCTATTTAGATGATTTTGGGTGTTTTGATGGGTATAACAACTGCTCTGGTTAGGTCCTAGATGAAGAGTGGTGAGTGGTGATGGACGACCGAATACAACTGATGGTGTCGGTGTTATTGGTGTGGTGTGTGCTGCTGGAGCTGATGATGTGTGACCGAAAGGTCTGAAAGCTGCTTCTTCGCAGGAAGGTGCCGCTGCTGATGTGTGTCGCCTGGTGTTCGGGCTAAACGGACACTGGTGTTTTGGTGATTTCCGATCACACTTTCTCGGGGGACGCCTCCGAGTCGGCTCCCACGAAGAGGATTCCTTCTGTGACGGAAAAGAACAAAAGGGTATAAGGCTTCGCCGGCGCCTAATTGTTCACACACTTACCTTTCCTTTTGGTTTACGTTGGCGATTTTTCGCTTATATTTTCCGCAGCAAGGGATTAAATGCTTACCGGGATTCGACAATTCGGTTGTCGATTTATTACTCGTTCTACCTAGAGCGATGGTGTCAAACACAAAAATACTTTAAGGGCAAAGACTTTGAAGAACTTGACTGAATTCCGTCGCTTTTAGATTTGAAATGGCCGATGACGCTGAAAACTTTTAACGTGACGGGCCAGAAATCAACTCTGGTCCCGTTATTAATGTGGCGTGACTTGGAAATGCGATGGTATGCGAGATTTTTGTCAATTTCTCTCCAAAACTGTTTTTTTACGCTTCTATATGTGTGTATCAAAAACTTAATTTCACAACGACGTTTGTTTATGTCAGGGATGGTAAAAGTTGATAGTGATGACATGGTGCAATCATTCGGGTATCGTTTCCCAAAGTGATTGTTGTGATTGTTACGCCTTGCCGGCGTTACGGCGCCGCCACAAAACCGAGTAAAATCCTAGCCTCTCTCTCTCTCTTACTCTCTTCATTGAATATTTCAATACACGATCAGCTTTTTGATAGTGTTATTGTATATAACTATACAAATTCCAACCATGTTGAAGCAAAATTACACAAACTATGCAAAAAGTTTGAAATAATGAAGATATGATGCGAGAGAGAAATGCTTTTGACTGAATTACTGGCACTTTTTGGTTCTCTTTTACCAGAGTAACCAAATTGCGCACATCTTCTGGTTGTATAATTCTTGATCGTCTCTGTCACGGGGCATTGAAGTGGTGGTCTCACTGGAATGACCGACTAATTTTTTTTCTCATTTCTAAAGTAGTTCTTGCTTCGCAACATATTGTTTATACGTTTTTACATTTATTCTTGGAATTCATTTGTGCGCTGCATTTGATTGTGGAAAATTACCAGACAAAGCAAAATGCCTCTTGTTGTTGGTTGGGTGTGTTTGTTGTCGTAGTAACACTACCTCGTCAATGCTCCTTGACTTTCAATAAAATCCGGGAAAACCCCAATGCGTAAACTTCAGACAACTTCAGAATTTCTTAGTAGTTTTGATGGGAAATCAAGAAAATATTTTCCAGTTCGAATGAGCTATTATTAAACTGCAGTTACACCCAGTGTTGCCAATATTTTGTGAGCTAAAGGCGTAATTAAAAACCAGAAAAGCGTAAAAAAGCGTAAAAATTTCCTTAAAAAAGCGTTTGGCTTTATTTCTACTCAAAATTAGTAAATTTTCAATAAAACACATTTTTTAAAACTAAATACTGTTTTATTAAACAATTCATGTGCATACAAATTTTTGAAAAATATGGTATATTAGGAACATTTGAAATGAGGTTAAAAACTTACATACAATAAGAGTTTTACAAACAATTACGTTCATCTATAAAACCCATAGCTGCAAACGCAGATGAAATATCTGCATCATTTTCTTCATCTTGCCATAAAACGGTGTTTAAAAAACAGTTTGACTTTTTGTAAACTTCTTGCGTAGAAATTTTATTGCAGACATTTGACGGCAGGTCATATTTGTCACAGCACATATTCTCTCGACGAAGTCCATATTTAATGTGTAAAATAGAATTAACGGAATTTGGGACAATCTGTTTCTTATTTTCGATTTACATAAATTCATAGCACTGAAAGCTCTTTCTACTTCTGCATTTGAGTATGTATGGGAAGCTTAATAGTGTTATAACGAATTCTGATAAATCTTCGAAATGGATTTTGCCCTACGGAATCTTTGAACTCATTTACTTCTATCCAAAAAAGATCTGTTTGATCTTTGTTCTTCCATACACAATTTCTAATATTATCAATACTTAGTACCATATTAGGAATGACATCCGCGTCTCTAATATACGATTTAATAAATGCCAGTATTACGTCTCTATTGCTGTTATAGAGAATGGTATTTACACTAAACAATGATATTTTTTGTAGTGTTTCAAAGTTGGTTGGAAGTTCACATCGGATTTCGTATATAAGATGTTTAGTGAATATAATACATTTTTCTTTAATTCCTTTCTTTTCGCGTTCTGAAATCAGTGAATCCTTGCACGCTTTTTCAAAACTATGCCCAAGGTAGCAAAATTCGTCTAAACAATTTTCAATAGGATCTTTTAAATACTCTATAATAATTTTGTTAGTTAAACTTTTAAGTAAACGATAAAGGTCACAGTGTAATTTTACTTGATCTGCATTGTGTGCTTCAAAGGCCAAATTCAGTTTTTGAACTTCACCCAATACTGAGTACGAGTATATGGGGTGCATTAGACAGACTGAAGGAATGAAAGAGACTTACTTACATATGTATGTATGTAAAAAATTTGCAATAGCAATAAGTTGCCCCATTTGAAAAGCCAAAAAGCGCTAAAAGCACCAACGGAAAACATGAAAAGCGTACGCATAGCGCTTTATTCCTTTTGGCACTATAGACCCTATTTTGGCGTTTTGGAGGGTCTAAAAAGCACCATAAATAGTGCGAAAAGCACTAAGTTGGCATCGCTGGTTACACCTACCAATATTATCGTTTTTTCCGGATTATAAATGTACAAAGGTGCCGTCAGCCTATGCAAGTAAAGTGCTTGCAGCAAGCGTTCCAAGAATTCCGATTTTGAAAATTACTTGGACTTGCTTCCAGTGGGCAGTCACTCTATGCAAGGAAAGTGCTTGCTGGTAGCGACTTTTTCCTTGCATGCAAGCAAACTTGCTGCAAGCACTTTTCGGGTCGTCACACCATGCAAGCGCAAGCGCTTGCTGCATGTGCTTGCTGCAAGTGAGTTTCATGTTTCATCGAAAATAGACGCAAAATGGAAAATGAAAAGTTCGGTGAGGAATTTTGTGGTGATGCCATTGTATTTGAAGAAGAAGCAGAATTGTTGGAATCGAGGCAATTGATTCTTGTGGAGTTCATCCTACGGATATTGCAGCAAAATACGGCTGGTCGAAGAGCAATCTGGGTTCGAATTAATTCAAGAGAGCGACGAATTACCTTTTCTTTTGCCATTCGAACAAGTTATCACAAGTTATCAAACCGGTTCGATTGTCACACACACAATGCAAGATTTTTTGTTTGGCATTTTCATTTCACGCCAACACACACTAGCCGTGCAAGTGATTTGAAGTGATTTGCTTGCATGCAAACGCTTGCATGAACTAGTCACACCATGCAAGTTTTCTTGGTGCAAGTGCTTGCATGCAAGCAAATCACTTGAAACAATTGCTTGCATGCAAGCACTTTTCGGGTCGTCACTCCATGCAAGTTGTGCTTACTTGCATAGTCAGACGGCACCTTAACTCAACAAGAAAAAACATCGATAATCCCAAAAATGCGATAATCTTGGTCGGTCTAAATTCAGTTTAAATGCCTATTATTCCATTTGCTCACCACAAATTAATTTTTTAACAAGCTGGCATCTCTATTCTATAATTACTGTATTCACCACATCTACACAAAGAAAGGCAAAGCAAAGAGTAAAAAGGCAAACAAAAAATGGAAGGAAAATATATTGGCTGGCTTAAATTCTGGATCTAAAAACATAATAAATAACGCACAGTTGGTGGTCTTTTAGTTGTCTAAACAGCGTTCGCAAACACATCCAGCGGAAAACCATTTCACATGGCTACTACCAATAAAAACATAAAGATGGCTTCGTTTGCCACCGGTGGTAAACTGGGAGGGAAGATTGGACAACAAATGAGTGCAACACCCCTTTCCCCGGATACTGAAAGTGCTGCTGCTTTAATAATACCTGTAATCAAGACAAAAGATTGTCCCAAACAGCTGCCCGTCTACACTATCGCTTTGGGGAAATCTGCTGATGATCTCTTGGCTGCTGAAGATTTGGACAATATACAGTTGGAGATGGAAACTCTGCTATCGAGTGTGGCATTGAGATATCGTGTATTGAAGTCGGAGTACGAGAGTTTGGACAAAGATGAAAAGAATAAGGATAAAAAGAACAAGCTCTCGTTGCAATTGGTCGGTCAGGCGGGTGAGAAACAACCTGCGTCCCCAGCGAATTCCATAGCCAACAGTGGTAAGCGTAAGAGAGATGAAACTTTGATGGTGCGTAAGCCCAAACACACAACTTTAAAGCAAATCAAGAATTTACATCCCAAGAATAGTCCATTGGCTCCCCAGACCGATGATAGTCTGGATTGTGCTCCCGGAGTGCATGGAGTGGTCAGAGACATACATAAACCCATACCTGCCAAAATAGACACGCCGAATAAGTTTTGGCTTTCGGTTGAACCATATTGTATGCCGCTTACTAATGAGGACTTGCGTCTGCTAGACGATTTGCTGGAACAATATAACGGCCCACTTGTGCCACCCATACCTGAGTTGGGAGCACATTATTCTACAGTTTGGGCTGCGGATGACATGAAGGAAATACAACAGGGTTCCAATTCAAATGCCAGCAATCGTTTGAAGCCCCAAAATCACGGAGGGGTCAATAATATTCTCAAAAAAGCCGACTCCATTGTTGATGAATGTGTCACAGGACCCTTGACACAACGTTTGGTATCGGCGCTAATGGAAGAACAACTCTTGCCTAGTCCAGCTGATGTTGCCGACAATAGCAACAGTAGCAGTGAAAATACTCACTCATCCGCACCCATGAACTTTCGATCCCTATCCATGCTGCGCAATTGCATTGGCATTGAGAAGCGCGTCAAAAAAGAGCTAATCGAACAAGGTATATTGGATATTTCCGATTTTCCCAACAACGACGAAGATGAAATACATTCGGAAATTAAACGTCTTGTTTCTGAACTCTCTGCCATCGCAGAATATAATAGTAATGCCCTAAAACGACTTCATGATGGCGCTACTGAGGAAATAAAACGTTTAGAAGTCAAGCGAAAACTTGACGCCATAGATCAAGAGCTACTGGAGACCTATAAACGAACGCTACAGAATAAAGCTAAACGTAAACCATTATCGCCCGAAGAACAACAGGAGATATATCGACTGACGGCCGAACAAAAAACCCTTTCCGATCAGTTGGAACGTATGCAATCGAATCATTTTCCCATAGATTAGCGGCAGTGATTATAATAACTATTAACCAAACGATAAGTGGAGCTGAGGTGGAAGGATTGAAGATAAATAGAGATGATGTTTTGCTTTTGAGGAACTTAAATTTAATGGAATTTTAGGATTTTCAAATCATTCGTTAATGTTCAAAAACACATAATAAAGTTCTCAGGCCTAGGTAGTTTAAGCAAATCTCTTTTAATTCTCAATAAATACATGAATTACAAGTTTAATTTGGTGGAAGGTTTTTGTTTTGGTACCATGCAATACCATAATTTACAAATGTTAATAGGAGAAAAGATTGAATTTTTTGCAATTATTCATTTGTATGTGGAAGATTTTCTTTACTTGTGGCTGAGTTTAAGCATCGCTTTTTATATTATCTAGTTTGACCATTATATATTCCAAACTCACTTTAGAAACTATGAACACGAAGAACACACTATGCACTTCTTTACCACAGCACTTTTCATTTCAGACTGAATTATAAATATGTTTAGAGGTTGCAGTATCGAGCGATGAAACACCCATACACTTCCAAAACTACCAGATCTTTAATCTTCTTATCTCAATGTGTTTGAAGATTCTTTTAATTAAGAAAATATCTTCTCCATCGAATTGAAAATGAAGCTCTTTATGGTTTAAACAAATATTTAATTTATTAGAAAGATGTTATTACTAGATGCGAAGATATTTTAAGATTGTGGAGGTGTAGTCAATGTTAAAGTTTATCTGAGGAAGTAAACCAATAGAACTTCCGGCATCGGAAATTTGAATATTGGCAGTGTAAGATACAACTATCTATACATTGCCTGGAGACTAAATTCGCTATTAACCCCATCACCCAATACAAAATAAAACATATTTCAGTTTATTCATATATACACATAGTTATTCCATCAAAAAATGAAAAGTTTAATTCTATAGACTTGTACAAAATACATTTTTATATATATCTAAATATATATTTTAGGATATAAACCTTTAATAAACACAAAACTCTGTATTGAACATAGAGGTTTTAATTCAATTATGTAAATTAATGAATTTTGTAGATACATTTTCTTTCTGTTTTACATCTTTTTTGGTATATACACTGGTTTATAAATCCATAGTCAAAGAACAACTCTATGTAACAAAAACGGACGAAAAACTAATACAATTAGTTAACGAAATTTTAGATTTTGTAGTAAACTATAATGACAAAATATTTTAAATCGATTCCAGTTCTGTCACAGACTATTCTCGTTGGACTTATCATAGCGCTTACACATTAAGTCGGATTTAGTTGTGACCAAAATATTATTACAAATAGCCTTGTTACGTAGATTTACGTCCTCAGTGAGTAATACCAAATTGGGTACATGTTCTTTGGCCTGCAGGCAACAATTAATGATGCTGTCATCGGCGGAGCTGACATCTATAATATGTTGACGTTCTTCGATTGCAGTTTGAGCTAAAATTGGAATTCTCGTGTGGTAAATGGCGGTTTCTATACTACATTTACAAAAATTACCTTGTAAATTCAAATTGTTACTTTCGAATTTTTTGTTTAAATATTTGATGGCACGTACTGCTAAAGTTTTGACGCCCTCCTGGCATCCCGAACGCATTTTTAGTTTATCCAGTTCCTGTAAAACACCGTAGGGTATGTATAGAACACTACCTTTGGTATCTAAATGAAAACATGATTATTTGAATAAATCTACAAGTCGTATATGCTGCTATAATAATATAATATACATTTAACGTAACACGTGGCTCTTGCAATAAAGACCACATGTTACATTAAATGTATGTATATACAAGAATTCGAAAAGAAGAGGGTCGGGCATGTTCGTAAATGCAGCATCTGACTATTTTGCAGGTGTTTCGAGTTGGTAGTTGCAAACAAAATGCGCAACAAACAAAAATCTGCATCAACTGATGCTTTTGCGAACAGACCCATGCTCTTATGTACAGTGGTGGTCATACAATTAGAAACGATGTATTCAAAGTTACATTTCTTTCTCAAACTTTCTTATAGTATCGCTTTTTGGTAACTCCCATTATATATTCACTATAGTTCAATATATTGTTGGATGTCTAAATATTAACAATAACTGTTGAAAATTTCTCACAATTGCGAAAACTGTAGTGACACCTGTTTCTGAGGGTGGACAGATAATTAGAAACGCATTCGTAAATAGTGGAAATTTAATTTATTTTCAGCGTGTTATTTCTTGTTTTTATTGTTTACCCAACGTTTCACAAATTAACAATTCAATTCAAACAAATATTGGGAGCGGGGGGGGGGGGGGAAGTCATGCACTCCAGTACTTCGCAAATTAATTATGCTGTCAAAAAGAAAAAGAATCAACCTCAGCCATAACAAAACGATTTTGTAGTCCAAAACAAAATGTTTTTGAGGCAATAAGATTATTTCAAAATACAGGTTTTAAGATCCCTAAAAATAGTACAATGCCAAGAAACCCACTCCATATGACGATAGAGTTATTTGTAGAGTCAGTAAAGCCAACCCATTTTTGACTTGAACCGAAATTAATGCTATTGCAACGCACCAAATCTCTCAGAATATCGATTACCATTTTATCTAGAACCATTAGACGTAGACTACAAGAAGCTGGTCTGCACGAAAAAAGTCGCACGTCTCAAGAAAAAATATTGCAAAACGTTTGAAATTTGCAAAGGGCACCTGTAAAACCCGATTACATTTCGAAAAGAAAATACTCTGGAGCGACGAACAAAAGTTTAATTTGTTTGGTTTGAATGGAAAATCGTACGTAAGACGGCCACTAAACAAATCGTTGGATCCTAGATACACCATTAAGCACGGAGGAGGAAATATGATGATATGGGGTGAATTTAGTTGGTATGGCGTTGGTCCAATACATAGCATAGATGGTCGAATAGACCAACACAAATGTAAAAATTTTCTGGAAAATGCAACTGATCCAATTTTGTTAGTTACATATGTATGTATATTTTCCAGCAGTTTAACTATCCTAAACATACTTCACGAGTTGTGAAGCAATGGTTTATGGATACGCATTCCAATGTTTTTGTGTGACCACCACAAAGCTCGGACTTAAATTAAATTGAAACTAATATCCAGATTTCGCACGACATTAAACAACAAAAATCCCAAGAAATAGTGACGAACATTTTTGATATATTCAGTTCTCGTATTTCGAGTACGACAGTTTTGTAAACGATTAAAGATAACACGCCAACTTTGTCTTTAATCTTTTATAAAACTGTAGTAGTCGAAATACGAGAACGACATCCGTAATAAGGCTGATTAAGGCAATTTGGCGAACCTAATACCATCGTCGCGATGCTGAAATGTTGGTAGAAAGATTACCACGGAGATTGGCCGATGTCATAAAAACTAAAGGCTACCCTACAAAGTATTAACCGTCTTTTGTATTATTTTATTTCATTTTTCTGTAAAATTGGGAATAAAATACGGGTTTTGTCGTCGTTTCTAATTGCATGACCGTCGACATTTAGATATCTATTAGAAAATCGTTGGGTTTGCAATGTTAGTGTGCGCGGCTCTTGTACATGAGATCCTGGGTTCGAACCCTGATCTGACCACCTTAAAATTTCTTTCGGCGGCCGTCACCTCGCATAGTGACGGTGACACTATCGAGTAAATAGCCATGAAAAAGCTTTCCAAAATACCGTTCGGAATCGGTGTAAAACTGTAGGTCCCAATCAGTGAGTGAAAACTGGAAAGCGCACAGCTCAGTGATTGTGAGAAGCTCCCCCTGTCCCTTCATGGGATGTAATGGGATACCCTTTATCTTTTTTATTAGAAAATGTAGTTTCCACTTTTCAGGAATATAGCTAATTATCGAAATATTTGTAGAAAGTAAAGCAACAAGTGGTCTTTCAATATTTCCTTTTTTAATTTCGTTTTATGAAAGTTATTCTGATATACAATACAAATTCTATAGTGGCGTTTCTAATTTTATGACCACCACTGTATATTTTTGACAATAATTACAACACGAATGCTGATGCAGGGTGTTAAGTGATTAGATTGCAATTTACTTTAGATAATAATTGAATCGATAATTTAAAATTTTTTGAAAGTCTAAAAAAGTGATTAATTAGTGAATTTTTTCATTTTGTACATATAACTATTATTGTAACGATAAAGTATCGGTTAGTAAAATTTCATTTCCTCAACGTATACTCAAAATTTATCCGGCCGATAACCTTAACAGGAGGTCTAACGCCGGTTAGTAGTTTATCATAACGATAAATGCAAACAGCTGACAACTGTTGATAACAGCTGTTTTGTTTTCATGTTGTTATGATTTGAGTAATTGGTTTTCTAAAATAGACTTGCGTTCTTCCACCAGTACCTCGTTTCTGTAGTTCTCGAATCGAAAAAGTTTTCACATTAAGCATGAAACAAAAAATTCCATCGTTTCTCGATTTGTGAGTAAAAAGTGTTTCTGTATATCAATGCGAAAAGAGGCAACACTGATGCCGTTTTTATTGGAATATTCCAAGAAAGCTGCCAAGTAGAAAATAAAATATAAACAAACAAAATAAGCTCGTGCGAAAAAGAACAACAAACCGCTTAATATCGCTTAGCTCCCCATATAAAGTGGTCGAAAAATTAGTTTAGCAGGGAATAAGAAAACATGCTCAAAATAAGCTTGAGCCTGTTTTTTTATTCCCTGCTAAACTAATTTTTCTTGTTTTTTTAATTACTGCTAAACTAATTATTCGACGACTTTGTATGGGGAGCCGTTTAATATCGCTTAGCGTCCCATATAAAGTGGTCGAAAATTCAAAATCTCGCATCGTTTTAATTTGTGAGTTTAAAATTTAAACTTTTTCGACTCCCTACGTTTTAGAAACAGTTTTTCTCGCATTTTTCCAATAAGCATGAAAAAAGCAGTACGTTACAGAAAGTTTTCGCAAAATAAATAATGTAGAGCAGTCACATGTGAGAAGCGATTTTTTGTACCGATTCGTAGCGTTTTTGTTTCAATTCACATGTTTCATGTGAAAACTTTTTCGATTCGAGTACTACAGAAACGAGGTACAGGTCAAAAACGAAATGTTCCTCGGCAACTGAGATGTTCTTCCAGGGTGTCTTTTTGATGGATTTCCGCCATAATTAGAATAAATAACACTTTGCACAAAAACAATAATAAAGCAAACAGCTGTTATCCCACAGTGCTGACAACTATATTCACACATTTGATCGGAGTTGCCCGCGTACAATTTCTAACATCGTATTAAATTAAACGGAGTATGAGAAAATGAAATGCCTTAAAAGGCAGTATATCGGTACGATACATTAAAATACAGATTAGTAAGCAGACACTTTAACCGGACATTGCGAAAATGGCCCTGGGACTTCTAATTTAGCAGTTAATCTATTTTACATAAAATGATCAACGGAATCCAGACAAATTAAAATGAACTTCCACACATAAAGATAAAGAGCAAGTTGAATCGTGTGGTTTCGGCAATTAACGATTCAATTGTTATAATTGAAATGTATAAATGTTTGGTATACAAAAATCGGATACAGTTTTCTTATGACAATGTTGAAGCATTGAATGCAACTGTTTTAAATAGAAATTCATTTAGAAATATTAGTGCTACTTTTTTTTTAGAAATAATAATATAACTTTACTTAAGAAAATAGTTGCTTCAACTTTAGTTGGTTCCGTAAAACTTGTGACCCGAGATTTCTTATCGAAATATTATCTATCTTTCTTCCTATCGAATTGGTCATGCAACATTTGGCATACTTTTCAATAAAAAAAAAAGTTAAGTGCAACAGGGTTTTTTTTTGTTAGTTTCTTACCACATAGTTTCAATCTGCTTAAATCCTCCAAGAAACTTAAGTATTCAAGCAGAACATTTGTATCCACCACAAAATAATAGAAATCCATTAACCAGTTTTTAGTATTCCTATCTTTGACACGTTTTTTCTCTGCCGATAAACGTAGAAGATTTTCACCAACAGTATCATAAATGTCACCCATTGTTTCGGCTGATTTTGATTTAATGGTATTCGTAGTAATAGTAATCTTGTCCGTTTTATTTTTCGGTAATATCGAAGTGTCAGATTTACTGCAAGATAGTTCTACAATATCTTCTTTTTCGGTTGGCTGCCAGTCCATGGCTTCGATTTCTAAATATTTAAAAATATATGAATTTGTTTTACATTGTTAATTTCATTCTTTACTTACCACCATCGATGGAATTATTGGGAGTTTGATATAGCGAACTGGTGGATATGTTAAAAGATGTAGTTGGTGTTGTAGGAACTATGATAGATGGCGAAGTTGAAGGGTTGACATTTTTAGAGGTTTGTTGGAGTATCAGGGATTGTCTTAAACGGTCCAAACGAGAATTTGCTACATTGTGAAAATATAATAGAAAAAAAAAAAAGGAAATTAAAGGTAAAATCTAACTTGTATCAGTTTGAAAAACACAGCTTGGTTTCTCCAATAATATTTCTCAGCATTGGCCGAAAACACTTTCACACACAATAAATGTTTCTAAAAAATCTTCTCTTTTAAATTCGACGTTGTTGTGTGTAAAACAAGTGTCTTTAAAACCCCCGCTGAAATGGGAAAACGGTTTTGAATACACTTCTTCCGAAAATTCCATCGGAAGACAACTTTTGTTTGCATACAATTTTATGCTGATTCAATAAACCTTTTTCTAGCTTTATGACTTTTAATAAACTTATCCGGAAAAAACTCTTTTTCCCATAAGTTACTCCTATTGTATGCAATACCTTTAAGAGATTTTACCAAGTAGTAATTTCATATCTCTAGAATGAAAATTTAATGCAGACTTACCCGAACCGCGTTGGTAGTTTGGAATGTTACAATTTGTTGGTGTACTACACACTGATGAATTGGCCGAAGATGTATCAAATGACTCCCGTTTACTTTCGAATATTTTTTGTTTGTTTCTAAGTTCATGTAAGGCTTCCAGAACAATCGCCGAATTTGAGGGCTTGTTGTTAACCCCAGTTGTTTCTAATGATTTTCTAACCTCTCGCTGATTATTGAGTTTCTTTTGTTCCAAGGCAACAGGAGAATTATTGTTATTACCCGTCATTTCCAAAGATTTGTTTAGAATATTCTGTTTCTCAATTTTCTTCTGTTCTGCCCTCAATTCTTTCAAAGCAGTTAGTACTGCAGGTGGAGTTTTTGTCTCAGCTGAATTTGTTTTAACAATTTCAGATTTATTTGATTGAGTTCTTAGGGAACCGAATGGTAATTTAAAAATGTCTTTAAGTTTATTTATTATGCCAATGCCAGACGGTGTATGTGTGGCTTGCGAAGAATGTGATGTGGTAGATGTATCATTGGGAGGCATTAAAATATCTTCATCAATGGCTTTGGTAGGAGTGGATAGTGGAGTTATAATTGTAGGCTTGGTTTCTTTAGGTAACATGATTTTGGCGAGTTTATTCTTATGTTCGTCCTTTGAAGTCGTGTTGCCAGCCATGTTACGTTTTTTGCTGGGCTTAGCAGGAGATGCAAGCGATTTTGTTGCTTTGCTTTTTGTACTACTACTTGTGGTAGGCTTTTCATTATAAATATTTTCCTGCTGTCCTCTAGAATCCGGGAACTTCTTGGATTTTATATCTGATTGAGCTCGGCGGGAAGGTTTATCAGTTTGCTTTTTCAAACGATCTATTTTAATCTCATGTTGCAATCTTTTAAGACGGTCTTGAGCAGGGGTTTTAATGGATTTAGCAGCTGTAATTATTATGTTAGCAATGTATAAAATATGGAATCTCTTACACTTACCTAACACCCTTGGTGGAGCTTCACCTCTGTTCTGCTCTTCTACAGTGTTTGAGGTATCACCTTTGCTTCCTTTTCCGGGAGAGAGCCATTGTGTTTCCCCAGTGGAACGGTTGAAAAGGTAAAATCGTCCAGGACGACTTTTGGACTGCATCTTTATCCAATCATCTTTCTTACCCTTTTGTTTCTCCATAGAGATTTCGTTGTTATAAAATCTATATTTATTATTATGTATATATTTGCTCAAAATATGACAATTCGTAGCATAAATGCCCTTTTAAATCGAAATTTGGAAAATATTCTGAAGATTTTAATATTTAACAAATTTCGTGCTTCGACAAAGCTGTTTGTTATTGTTTTTTATTTTTAGACCGGGGGAACTTGGGGGCACTCATCAATGAGAGATGCCAGACTTTCATATGACCAGATGTTTGGCTTGGATCAAGGCAGCTTGAAAAGGTAGAACCAAAAATTACAACAAGGCAAGAACAACCGGCATTCGGTTTTTTTTGGTGCGTAGTTTATGTCAATATCAATGTACACAAAAAAGTTGAACAGCATTTGACAGATAGTGCGCACCAGATTGGTACCACGAAAAAATAAAAAAACAATTCAGATGTCCTTACAACACAACCTTCTTGAGCAGCATTCAATTGGACTCAAGCTCGTTTCAACTCCTAACGGCCTTATCATAAAAGTCCCATTCACATCACTTATCATTTTTAGGCCTAATTTTTGGGTGGGAAATCATCTTTGATTAACGATCACACATAATCTAAACTCTGAATTAATTGTTCAGGTTTAAGCCCCGTATTCAGTTCTTGCGAAATTTTCGTAAGAAATTTTGCCATATATCCCTAAGCGGAAAATTTGGTTACAGAGATATACTCCACATCTCTGATTTATCTTGCAAATTTTTCATTAATAATTCATATTTGCACTCCATTTTACTTTTAACGCATGTGGTATTACTTTTATTTACTAAAATAATCGAAATGTCAAAATTCCGGTCCCAAACAATTGTTTTCGTACGAAATAATTTCGGCGTAACAGCCCTGTACTTGATTTTCCCTAGGAAATTTTAGCAAAGAGCTGAGTACCAGCAAATAAAAATTGAGCACAATTTTCGGATCATGAAATGTTCGTTATTTTTTATACACGTACTTCTTATGGCAACGAGAATTTTATAAAAACTGAATTTCGTGATTTATAGTTGATTGCTGTTTAAACGACCAAAGTTGGGCTGTTAAATTATGATCAAGTGACCATATGATTTTGGCAGAAAACAAGAAGAAAAACAAACACAAAACTTATTTAATATGACAATTATAATCACCATCATATTTGAAATAACAATAAAAACGTATCATTTAACTCGTAGTGCAGTTTCTCCTGAAATACTTTGCAATTTCATTAAATATTTTGTATTTAATCACTTCACTTTTATTTTGCAAATGGCGCCAGCTTGATGCATTGTAAAGATTAGTCGATAAAAGTACGATTACCCTTTATTTTTCATAGCATTTGTCACTGTTGCCATATAGGTCGTAAGATTATTTGACAAAGCACTGAAAAAATCTTTTTGTATTTAAAGTCTGATCAAACACAAATCAAAATCAAGTGATTACCAAATTAATTGACCAGTCAAAAATTAGGCATTATGACTTGTTCACGTTGCCATGAAATTGACAATTTAATCGTTCACACTGGCATTTGAGCAATCTCGATGTAAAATGACAACTGTTTGTTTACAAACTAACCATGAGTAAAATGTAAGTGCCTGGACACAATAACCAAAATTTTTTTAGAAAATGAATGAAAACAATAACATAAATGAATGGTGCATGAACTTTAGCATGAAGCTCTGATTCTACACGGCTTATAGTTTCTTTTCACTAGTATATGTCGATGAAAACTTAAAATTCGAATTTGATGAATGAGGAGGCATACAATTGATTTATTTTTTGTTGTCATTTTAGTAACTACCCCTACAAGAACAGTGACAGTCATTTGACCGGTCAATTGACTGTCATTGTTGATGGGTATAGCCATCAAAGTTTCTATCACATTCTTAAAGCCGAAATGAAAAAGTTGATGGAAACTTTTGTGTACGTGTGATTTTGCATCTCATATATCTGAGCTGCTCACTCTAGTGCTGTTCACTAATCAAAGATTATATGAGAATTAATCACAGTTGATAGATATAACCTTTTATAATAAAAGACGATGTTATTAATGATTTTATGGTATATTTTTATTTTATTATTTTTTTTTTATTTAGGTTGTTCACGCAGGGCTGCTTATCAGCTTATGTGCTGAAAAGATGAAAAATAAGCTCTGGGCTACGTGAACACCCTTCCATGTTGGTTGTCTGCTTATCTGCTTATTTTTTTCAATCAGCTGTTCGATAAATGAAATCAAAACCATCAATGTACAATTGAAATTGTTTGTAAAATGCCTAAGCAGAGCATTAAACAACAAATTATGGACTTCAGAGTCAATATGAGTACTTTGGAAATTGAATTCATTAAAGGTAAGTAGTCAGAAATGTATACGATGCAAATATTTATGGTTTTGCGTTTGTACACATAGGTTTCCCCGACTTGCGCTCATTTTGATTGTTTTTTTTAATAAACAAAAAAAAAGTAAATACCAGTGCTACCAATATTTAAATATAAAATTTGAGATGCCATTTGCTAAAACTTCGTGTTTTTAGTGTTGTCAGCAAGTTAAATTTTTGGTATTTTCCAACACTAAAAATAAGCTGATAAGCTTTTGCCAAAGGCACAGGTTGCTCAAAGTTGCTTATTTTATTTCAATGTATTTTGTTGTTGGCGAGATAAGCACATGAGCTGATAAGCAGTCCTTCGTGAACACCCTAAATATCTAATTGTATAATAAATGAATGAAGTACAAACAATGAATGACTAAGAATGAAAGAATGAGAATGAATGAAATATAAAATACTTATTTACAATTTGTTTTTAAAAAATCTTCTGCTTCATCCTGTGGTGGCTTCGTTCAATTGTCGTTCATTGGGGGCAGACACTGCTGACATAATCTGACGCCTCTTTCAGTATATTTTCTGTGAAGAAGTATGTATAAATATCAAAATATCGAACCATAAATTTTAGTTTGTTGATATTGCTTGAGCAAAATCTGGGGTTCCCAATTTCTGCTCTACCTCTTGCACCGCTGTAATGGTCAGGAAAGGGAGCATGCTGCCGACTTCATTAATGATTTTGTCCTGAGTTTGTGCAGGCATGCCAGACAGAATCTTCCACTGCTTTTTGATGGCTTTTAAATGCCTTATTTCTCACAATCATTATCTTTGTTTTTTGGATCACATAAGTTTATTCTTTTCCACTGTTTATTTTTATTCCACGATATTTAACGATAATGAACTTGTAACAAAACTTTTGTCGTTGCACTTTGTCGAGGATTCACAAATTTTTACCTTTTAAACATCAACAAATTCAGGTTTCCATCAACACTGACGGTCGAATGACCGAAGGGTTGTAGGGTTGTTTCACTCTTGCAAATGGAACTCAGTATAAAATAGTTGCAAGTGTATCAGTGCAAAAATATTGTGTGTGTTAGTTTCCATCATTCATTTCTTCTAGGGACGTGTTCAGTGAACGAAGCCGACCCATAATTATCGACAGCGTTGGGGACAACAAATCGACGTCGGCAACTGAGTTTCTATAAGTCGTGAATCAGTCATTTCGCATCACTTTTGTCGTTTTGGTAGTTTATAAAATGCTACAGCTGTTCGGTGAATACCTGCGTTGAGTTACGTTATTTAATGGGTAGTTTATAAACGTTTTTGATCACTTCAGCTGTCAAATTGAACACGCCACAGTTTTTCGCGTTAGTTGAGGAAATTAAAAATTTAAAGAAAAATGTCGATCGACGATAGGCAGATGGAAGTATTTTGCATTTCATTGCTTATAAGTAGTTGCCAATTTTGGCTGAAATGGATTCGACGGATAGAGATGAAACTTTTTTGTTTAAAAAAAAATCAAAATTATACTGTTTACGCACTGAAATTCTCATTTACAATAATTAAATTAGAAATGCAACGTTCAAATAAATAATGCGTTGCAAAACTATTATAATTATATTTAAAAATTATAGACATCAGTTGATGTTGACAAAATAAACAAAAGAACCAATACATTACAATCAATACATACCGCCAAATGGCACGTGTTTTTCAAAAGACAACTAATTTAATATAGACGTGGAAATTTATTGCACATTGAACCCCAAAATAACATAGGTTTTTACACATTTTATGTGAATATTGTTGGTATTAGCAGTATTATAAATAATAGCAATCTGTTGATCTACCGAAAAGAGCTAAATTTTTTGATCCTTTTCATTCTAAGCATTTCACTCAAGATAACTTTTTCTGATGTATAATTATTTATTTTAGTTTTGGCAAC
This sequence comes from Phaonia tiefii, assembly GCA_963931995.1. Lineage (NCBI taxonomy): Eukaryota > Metazoa > Arthropoda > Insecta > Diptera > Muscidae > Phaonia > Phaonia tiefii. The sequence goes on from OZ008370.1 coordinate 234,281,366, forward strand.
CCTATAAACCGCATATGTCAGTGACAGCTTTCGCAAACAAACGCAAGCGCGAAGTGATATATAAACTACAATTTTTTGACCTGGCGTTCGCGTTAGCGTCTGCGTTTACGTTTACTTTCGGGACTTTAAGAATACTACCCTAAATGAGATTTTTCTGCAGACGTTATTTTTAGGCTCATCTCGTTGGTTGTGTAAAAAATTTAGATTTTTTTCAGTAATTCGGGCCTTTAAAAGCAAGCGGTTTTACTGATAATATCGGCGGCGTGAACTTCAAAAAATTATCTACGACGGCGGCACACCGGAAAATTTCCTGTCTGCTTCGTTCTCGTGCATATACGTAAAAAAGAGTACTAAGTTAATTTTGTTGAGTAAAATCAGCGTTGTTACAAGAATTTCATGTCAATTTCAACGAAATTGTCGTAAATATCTCAATTTCGTAGTTGTCAAAATATATGCGAAATTGAGCAATTTCAACTAAATTTCAGCCCAAATTGCGAAAGACTTCAATTTCGCGGCAGCGTGAACAAGGCATTAGACATCCCATACTAAATAAACTAATGGCCAGTTTTTCAGAGCGAGTTTAAACCCCGGATTACTAAAACTGAGATTAGATTTAACCTTAGTTTAACTGTCCATTCTGTTTTTCAGTGCACAGTTAAATACATCACTTCTTTTTTACTCTGTCATGGCAACCTTGTGCAAATGTCAAATATATCAACAGTTCTTTGTTGTTATTTGGCTTTTTTTCTCCAGTAGCATAAATTCCCAATGTTATGAGCTGCATCTCTTCTTCGCTTAAAGCATTATTCCTGTAACAACGGTTTTCTTAAAATGTATACTATTATTGAAATTTTTACTTACCAGTTTGTTTTGTTTTTTTTATATGTGGCCCAATCAATTCAAGAACTGCATATGCATATGCTTTTGTTAGACGGAATCTTACATAGAAGTTATTATCGCCAAGCAAATTGAAGTGATTTGTCCGGTTCATTATTGTGCGTTGTTTTCTTGTAACCTCATAACAAAATTCTTCGCACATTTCTTGGTCACTAATGTCTCCTAGATCCGAAGAAAAACTCATTTTCAAAACTCCAAAAAATATCAACAAAATGTTTTATTGTTTACATACACAACACTCTTCTTCTTGTTTTTTATTGCTGCTGTCAAAAGCCAACACAATCTAAACTTAGTTTAACTCGCACAAATTGGAGACTTAAACGTAGTTTTACCTTTCACTGAAAAAATTAAAATCTGGTTTAAACGTAGTTTAACTCATATCCGAAGATGATCTCCGACTGTGAAACTGGCCACAAGAGTCCAAACATAATCAAACACGTTACAGACGACGACGTTCTTTTTACTTAGGTATCTTATGGCAGGGACAAATCATCACGAACATCCGCTGCGGCTGGCGACTAGCCGCTAGAATATAATCTTTTCTACTTTCTTGGCGGCGCTTCATATAAATACATATGTATATATGGTGACACATGTGGTTACAAAAGAAAGTTTTAAACACAATTTAATCCTGCATAACTATAATATTAGTTTTCCAAACTTTCAAACAAATCCCAGGAAAGAGCCGCAAATATATGCTACGCAGAGAGAAAAAAATCAACTAAAGTTGCTAGACGCTCTCTCCCATTTCGTTTAGAAGCTACAGATTTTTTTCGTCGTCATATGAAACGTATCTGGTTCTGTTTGGACTCTAACGGCCTTATTCTTAAAAAGTTATGAGAAGTTTGAGAGATGATTTTTGTATGGAATCATGTCTCAAACCTCTCATAACTTTTCATGAATAAGGCCGTAAGGTTTTTCTTCGTAAGTCGTGAACCAGCCACTTCGCGTCACTGTTATCGCTTTGGTGGTTCATGAAACGTTGCAGCTGTTCCGTGACTACCTGCGTTGAGTTACATTGTTTAATTGGTAGTTCAAAAAACGAAGCGCAATGTTTTCAATCACTTCAGTTGCCAAAATTTAGCCTTTCACTGCTTACAAGTACTTTCTAATTTATATTTAATCCGATAAATAAGGCAAATAAGAACTCAGCGAATTCACTTGTTAACGGCAGAGATGGGCACACATCTTGGCTGAATTGCCGGAGTTCAGTCGAAGTTAAAGACCTGGTAAAAACAAAAACGGAAATTAGAGAAATATATAAAAGTACGAAACATATTATCTTTTTTCGAACGGGTCCATGTACGGACAACTGGAAACAGCCAATTGTGGGTAATAAAATGAAAGGTATTTTCCCCACATTTAATGGTGTGTATATATTTGTGGAGTGACATCTTTGGACCAAGATAAACCAAACTTACCACATTATAGTGGGCCTTGAGAATCGAAAAACGTCCACAACACTTTGCCAACAACTTGTTTACAAACACAATTATTTTGTTGACTCTCTGAAATTCTTATTTAAAATATTTAAATTAGAAATGAAAAGTTAAAATAAATAATTTCCAACCCATAATTTATTTGAACGTGCTCAATCTTTATTTTCCCAACCATCCACCATAATAATCAATTTCACATTATTTCTTTAGTAGTACATTCTATGAAAATTTACTTTTTGTTATAAAAGTACTTTTTCATAGAAATTGATCTTAAACCGGAAAAATTATTAAAGAAAATTAAAGAAATGGAATATATTTTTAGTATAAAATAAACTTGAATACAGACCAAAATATAGTCGTCATCAATGACATGTTGCTGGCCCATTTCGCAGCGAATCAAATTGATGTTGCACAATATTTTTCACGTGAAAGATCTCAATACTCGGCTCTAACCACGGTAAACTTAAAAAAAACAAGTAAAAGTGTTAAATTCGGCTGTGCCGAATCTTTGATACCCTCCACCTTAGTGTTAACCAGCAAAATATTAAATTTTAAAAAGTACCTTTTTTAAGAAAACTCACTTTTAAAAAAAAAAATAAAAATAAGCTACTTGTTGACAAATACAATTACTTGTTCACAAATGCAGGATGCTCACAAATGCTCACAATGCTCACAAATGGATTGCTCAGAATGCTCAAATGCTCACAATGAAAATGTACTTTGAAATGTACTTTGAAATGTACTTAATGTACTTTGAAATGTACTTTGTACTTAAGAAGAAATGTACTTAAGAAATGTACTTAAGAAGAAATGTACTTAAGAAAGAAATGTACTTAAGAAATGTACTTAAGAAATGTACTTAATGAAATGTACTTAAGAAATGTACTTTGAAATGTACTTAATGTATTTAATGTACTTTGAAATGTACTTTGAAATGTACTTAAGAAATGTACTTTTTTTTAAGAAAATTTACTATTTTAAAAAAAATAAAAATAAGTTACTTGTTCACAAGTAAAATTAAAAAGCATTTTTTAAAAGTAAAAAAGCATTTTTTGAAGAACTGTTAAAAAAAAAACCAGCTGCAAAGCATTTTTTAAAAATAAAAAGCATTTTTTGAAGAACTGTTTAAAAAAAAAACAAGCTGCAAAAAGCATTTTTTAAAAATAAAAAAAGGACGAGAGTTGAACCAACAACCCTCAGACTCCAACGCGCAACCCGTTACCCATCAGGCCACATCGACCTTAGATGGAGTGTGACAAAAGTCATATAAATGTATGAACACATGAAAGTACATCTAATCATTCTAAAGTACTTACCTATTATAAAGAACAACAAAGATTTTCAACATTGAAATTTACCACACGCAAAAGGAGTAGTTTAGTATAAAACTACAAAAATTAATGTAAAAATTTTATGAGTTTTTTTACGTTTCCAATCATAAAATTTTTTCCAATAGACCAATTTCGCTGATTTTCAATACCAAACTGCTCAGGAATACGTGGAACATTCTGGCCAAAAACCAAACTGCGTTGTCGCCGATTGAAGTCGTGAGAATGTTTTCAACAGACGGACAGACGGACATGGCTATATCGACTCCGGTTGTTATAAGGATCAAGAATATATTTACTTTATGGGGTCGCAAAGCCTTATTTCTATATATTACAATCAGAATGACAAACTGATATATACCCTCTATCACTTACAGTGGAGGGTATAAAAACAAATCACCTGGAGTCACGCGTTTACCCAAGGGGTATCAATAATTCAGATGATCAAGTTAGTACTTGAATATCAAATAGAGAAAATGCTTTCAAAGAAGAAACGGTGACAGGTGACTGGGTTGCGTAGTGTGATTTTCATAATTTTTCTGCCGCGTGTCAAGCCAAAAGTACAAAACACGTCGACTAGGAGTAAATTTTTGCCAATTAAATCGAAAACAAATCAAAATGTAATGATCTCTTAGAGTAACATTATTTGTATAGATCCCAATTAACACGCAAATGGTTAAAATTAAAGATTCCTCTCATTCTCCGTATGTTTGTAGTACATGGTCTTCGTTAGTACATAAAACAGCTTTTGCAACATCTTGTTAATATATTACTCTATGGTTTATCTGGTAGATAATACTACCATGGTCGTTATATTTTTCTTTGAAACATGATGCCGTTGCTGCTATTTCACGTGAACAAACTGCGGAATTTGGCTGTCGATATTTTTTCTGTATGGAGTTTTATAAAATTGCAAGTGAAAACTTGAACTTGGCACTTGTCTTTAAGGTCATGAACGAAATGATTAAAGTAAAGCAACGTTCAGGTATACTGAGATTTTGAGGTTTTTGGCATTTCAACCCACCAAACATATATGTTTTGCGTTACAAAAATCAGCTTTTTATTGAAATGAAATCCCGTAAACTGCGAAATCCCAGTATACCTGAGCATAGCTTAAAGCATAGAGTAATACCTAAGAGTTTCCATTACTCTCTTCGATGCCTCTTCATGACAACGAGGTAGTAGTCCATTTCATAGAGTTTTAGTTGCTGCTGTATATTACCAATTTTACACTTTCGTTGGAAATGAAACGGCCAGAAATCAAGGGGAATACGTATTTTCGTTCAATGCAAACAACATAACACATAATGTCATTAGTATCAATAAACACTATTTAAAATTAGTTATATTCTTCTTTGCTCTCTCATTCTCCATCATCGGCCTAGTACCTTTTCGATCAGCTGTGCCATAGAATCCCCCTGCTTAGAGAAAGCTGCTCAGATAACATCATCTGTTATCAATAAATTATACTAATTGATAATATCAAACTTGGCAGCATCATTTAATTTAACGCCGTTATCAAAACTTCTAATTGGCGCAAATTGTGTTGAAACGTTAACCAACACTAGTTCAGTTGGTCATTTCCACTACGTGCAACCGGTGTTTTTCCCTACAGTGTTTTATCTGATAAATAAAAGTTAAAATTTTCCAACTTTTTTAACAAATTAAGTTCAAAATGATTAAGGTAGGTTATCTGAATGCAATCGATAATAGAGAGAAAGACGAGTTATTGTGGCATATGATTAATTCAGTGAAAGGTACAAAGTCCACTTTCTTATTAATCCAACGGCAGTGTTTTTTACTGTCGTCACAGCTGGAGGGCTACAAGAGAATTTTAATTATACAATAGTTCCATATTGATGTAGATGAATTGAGATGCCTTATTCTTTTATTTTCCAGAACGCTGTTGCTTTGGTCACTGGTGGAGCTTCTGGTTTGGGTCGTGCCACCGTTGAACGTCTGGCTAAACAGGGTGCTCGTGTAGTTATGGCCGACTTGGGCTCCTCCAAGGGTAATGATGTAGCCAAAGAGTTGGGTGACAATGTTGTCTTCGTGCCCGTCGATGTTACTTCTGAACAGGATGTGACTGCTGCCGTGCAAACTGCCAAAGACAAATTCGGCCGTTTGGATTTGACTGTTAACTGTGCCGGTACTGCCACCGCAGTGCGTACCTACAATTTCAATAAGAACTTCGCCCACCGCTTGGATGATTTCACACGTGTTATCATGGTTAACACAGTGGGCACCTTCAATGTTATTCGTTTGTCGGCCGGTGTTATGGGTGTCAACGAACCCAATCAAGATGGACAACGCGGTGTTATTGTTAATACCGCTTCTGTGGCGGCTTACGACGGACAAATTGGCCAAGCTGCCTACTCGGCCTCAAAGGCTGCTGTTGTGGGTATGACTTTGCCCATTGCCCGTGATTTGAGCACTCAAGGCATCCGCATCTGCACCATTGCCCCCGGTCTCTTCAACACACCTATGTTGTCTTCCTTGCCCGAAAAGGTGCGCTCGTTCCTGGCTAAGTCTATACCATTCCCTCAGCGTTTGGGTGAACCCTCAGAGTATGCTCATCTGGTGCAGGCCATCTATGAGAATCCTTTGATGAATGGTGAAACTATTCGCATTGATGGTGCCCTTCGCATGCAACCCTAAGAAGGTTGACTTATTTTTATTTCCTTATGGCTTCAATTATTTCTTTCTATTATCAAGTCCATTATAATCTTTGAACAGAGAGCTTTGCATTTATCTTTTTTTTTTTAATAATTTTATTCATCTTTCTTTTTCTAGCGTTTAAGAACAAATTAAGAAATTGTAAAGAAAGAAAATTAAAGCCCTAAAAAGTGGATTGCCAAGCAAAAAGCTATAAGCAATAAAATTTAAACAAATTTTACGATAACAAAGACTTAAAATCCAGGCAAAACTAAATTCATCTACACTACTTACAACATCACACAAAATAAATACTCCATAAAAATGTGATCATTAAATGTGTTACGGGCATCTGGTTGCCATCGTTAACTCGTTATCAGCTTTTACATTATCTTCTTCGGATGTGTATGGAGTCGGCTTTATAGAGAAAGGTGGGTGTGGTTTAGCGTCAGATAGAGAAATGTGTCTTAATAAATTTAATATTATTTTTTATAATTTTTATTTTCTTTTTATTTATTTTTATTTTGTTTTTTATTATATTACGTTGCAGTTTGTAATTTGGTAATACATCACGAAAAGTAATCAAGTAATTGTAAGCAAAAATCAAAAGGGTTTACTCCACTCAAAATACAAGCAAGATTGTGGATATAGAGAAGATTTATATTAAAACACTGCACTATATTAGGGCAACGGTAAGTATTTACACTTTTTTTTAACTTTGTGCTGATTATTGGAAATTAAGGACATCTGGAGAATTTGGCAAGAACATTTTACAAACATGCGTTAAATCAAACAGAATTTGAAAAAAGTGTTCGGATGTTAAGAAGGCGAATGTCTTCAAACACAGCGTATTGAGATACAAATTATAAAAATTACATTAAATTTCATATTATAAAGACAACAGCATGAGCAAGGTCTCTCAAAAGAATTTTCGACTCAAATATTCAAAATGTACTAATGTAAAACTAAAAAAAGTGTGTAGAAATATGTAATAAACAAAATAAGAAAAATACGAGTCTTCCACATCACATTAAATCGCAATATCATATCTTAAAACAAAGTTATATTCACTGAACAACGAGGATTATGATATTTATTAATCCTTTAATAAATATAGTTCATATCACGAACTCTTTGGGCGAGATTCAATTTATATAGTTTAGATTCTTATTAACTGACACTGCGATGACAAACATCGAGCATTTAAATTCCATTTAAATGAAAAATGGCTAACTGTGAAAAACGGATTTTGTTTTAAATTCGTCTGTAATTATTCAATCAGCCTAAAACTATGCCACGTAAAATTGTTGAACAATTTTCGTTCATGCGTTGCCACATATTTTGCGTGCCAACAGATTTCGGAAATGCGGTGTTGCCATCACAAAGTGCAAATAATACACAGAAAAAAAACATTGTGTATTATTTGGGGCTACATAGGACGAGCTATTTATTTGGGTACTATTAAAGCTGTCTTTTTTCCATTAAGCTGTTGCCACTTACGACTTTCCCAATAAAACGATCCACTCTTAAAACTACGAAATGTGGTAACATTTGCTGTAATGGTTGAAAAAACGAGATACGGCAACACGTTTGTAGCCAGTGCCATCAAATACATGGTAGCAACAGATGTTGTAGTTGTAAGCACACAGAAAAAAAAACTTGTGTAAAATTATCCAAATTCATGGTCCGTTATCAGTCAATGCACTGGGCAACATAGGGCCAGCTATTTAATTGGGCAATATTACCAATGAACGTAGGCGATTCCATGTTGACAAACCATACAGAAATTTGCGTTGTATATTTGTAGGTTTACCACATGCAAAAACGTAATGAACAAAATTTTCTGTGGGTTATATAAAATATATTAATAGAACCAATATTTTTATTCATTTAATGTTTTATTAAAGAACGTTTTGGACGGAGTTTTATACATACGTACATATATGTATATTGATGTTAAACTTATAACCAAAACATAGGAGACAATCACAATTATTCGGCCAGCTCTGAAAATCATCGACTTGTCGGAAACCACATCAACGTTTGATGCCTTCTTAATTATGAGGATTGGGTTAATTGCCCACTTAATTGTAATGTCGCTAAATCACTTTGGTCACCTCAAGGCACTGCAACAATGCGAGAATGGATGAGGAAAAGATAACATGGTGCAAAAATTCTGTCTGTTCTTGTTGTTGGAATTATAGCCTTTCAGTAATGTTGATACTTAGGGATCTTCGATCGATACTAATTCGCACATGTGATTTACAGAAATGAGTTTGTATATATACGATTGATGATCAACCGATAGTATCAATTCAGGCACAGTAGTTAGGCATCTGATGATGAACTTGTCACGGAGTTCGAAACTAGTTTGTTGACATTTTTATTACAAGAAGTAGAGTTGGCAATTTGAATATGCAAATGCAGCATTGTCCTTAGTAGTGTGTTTTGCACTTTAGACTTTGGTAATATTTGCTCTTTTCTTGTCCTCATACAAAAAACATCACCAAACCCAAATTAGGCAATATTACCAATGGTTATTTTTTCTGTGCAACAACAACATACGTTTTATTTTCGTTCATTTGTTTCAGTTGTCAAACTCTATACAAATATATACCAACAATACAAGAATAAAAAAAGTATAAATACAAAATACACATGATTTTGACAAGTGAAAGTAAAAATGACATTGAAAAATGTCATCGCCTGTTTAAACGATTATACCTGATAGATAATTCTGCCATGATCAATATGCATGTATGTATAACATTTACCGAGCGTTGTTGTGTTAAATAAAATAATTTTAATGAACTTAAAATGTGTAAGCCATTTTTGCAAATTTAGGAACAGACCTAGTATAGATCGGCACGTCCAATTTTTTTGCTTTTTTTTTTGGTTGTAGGGATCGCTATTTTAAGTAAAAAAAGTAAAATAAAAAAATAGGGGGGAACCCCTATTTTGGGAGTTACGGGCCAAGTAGCCCTGGCAGGGACCTATGTTGCTCGTACCGTGTGGTAGAACTTTTGGAAAATCGTTAAATTTATATTGCAATTAGTCGCCCGGCCGTCCGGCCGGGCTCAGGCAGGGGGGTTAAAATTCCCTCTGTACCTGAAGTCGATGTGTGGCAAAATCCGAAAAATCACTCGATTGCTTGAAAAAAAAATATTTTCTGGATATTTTTAAAAATCCGATACGTGGATAACTAAGCAGTTATCGAAAAAATGTATTTATTTATTTTTGTTTATTTCGACTCGTTTTACACAAAAAAGTTGTGAAATCGGTCCCATAACACGGCACCACACTCGTAGTATCATCCTGTATGTCCGAACTTTGGGTGCCCACAACTCCGAAAATAGGCGTTGCCCCCGATTTTTTTATTTAATTTTTTTTACTTAAAATTAAAAGTTCTATCCAATGGTAATAGTTTGGAGCCGAAGCGAGTTGCCGACCTATTCTAGGTTTAAGCCCAAATTTATGCTTTTGAGTCTCTTTCATTCGCAAGAAATGATAACAAAATTTATATAAGATAACTTTTTGTTGTCATTTATTGAAATTAAACATGGCAACATTGTCATTGCTCAAGTTGGAATTTATGTGGGAAATTGGAATGCCACTTAATATCGCTTAGCTGTCCCGTACAAATTAAGCTATAATTAACTTTAGCGGGATTAAAAGCACACACTTATTATCAATAGAGATGAGCGATATTTTTGGAGCAGTGATTTAATAACCCTGATTGAAAATTCACTGGTAACAGCAGTGACCGAATGTGTTAAGTAGCCGTTACATTCTATATCGTTATTTCAGCGTTGTCGTTCTTTTATTTCTGCAGTTCTTTCACTGTTGGCGTTACTTTATTGATGTCGTTCTTTCGCTGTTTTCGTTTTTGTTTGTATATTCTTGCACTTTTGACGTTCTTTCAATGTTCTCGAATTTTATTGTTTTCGTTCAAATTGTATTTGAAAGTTGGAAGCATTTTAACAATAAATACCATTGTGTGCAAAAATCCGCTCGCGAACTATTAAAAAAAAAACAAAAAATATACTTTTATGTCGTCAACTTCCAATTGTTAAACACTTTCCGCCTTATTCATAAAAAGTTTGTGAGGTTTGAGACACGTTTTTTGTTCTCGTATGATATAACGTCTCTCAATCCTCTCCTAACTTTTTATGAATAAGGCCGTTTGACTTTGTATAAATTTCATGCATCGTTTTATTAGTCAGTTGAGTAGTTTGATTTTATTTTCTTTATATACATTATAATAATAACATATCATTTTATTTTTGCAAGTAAATTTTGAATAATAATAAATAGTTTTCAGTAGTTTTTGTAACCAAATATGGTCAAAAGGGTTCGGTTGCTATATGAGTACCAATAAATAATATACATAGTGTCTGCAACAACTGTTAACAGACTTGGCAAACCATGCAGAATGAGAAAATTTTTATTTTAATAAATTTCTGTTTTAATTGCAGTCTCTATAAATAAATTTGCTCTAACACTTCATTACATTTTGGTTTATTTCACTTCTTATCCCTTTTTTTCTCGACATTTGCAAAGGCAAATGTGTGAAAAACACATCGAGCAACCCTACATACTTCCAGTCATCTATCGCTATTTATATTTCTTACTTTAGTCTGCATATTTTCCCAACTCTAAGGTGGATCAGCTGTGGCATAGGTCCCCCCAGAATACGATCTTCTCGTATGAGATCCTTTTACGATTGTATTTTAACGCTAAAAAATCTTAAGCGAACGAGCATTCGCAACGAAATTGCCTTCGTATTCGTTGGTGAGAGATTGTCCCCATTTAGATTATGCTTGTCAGGTTGCCTTTAGCACGCTATTCTCTTTTAAAAAGCCTACGTAAATCACGATTAGAATACATTGTGCGTATTGGCTTGCAACCACCCCTGCAGATTTTGACATTTAATCGGTTAGTCCATAGAATAACACATACTATAGAAGAACTTATTCTCTCATCTGACGTTTCATTTCACACTCTCTCGGTAGGTCTGTGGAAATGTTTACATACACCAGGTGGAGTTACAAAATATGTTCACTTAACTATTTCCTGTCGTTTTGGTGTAGAACTGAAAAATTTAAATGTATTTTGCACTTTTTTGTTGACTTTTAACGTTGGTATTCATTTGTATTGTATTTAACACAACTAGTTTGCCAGAAAAACACGAAATTCGGGTGTAGTTCCTTTGTGGATCGCTGTATACTATTGCCACCATCTGGTATTATTGAACCCATATTTTCCACCCTCCACTGTGTAATTTCCATCGTACCTATGACGTTTAATTTATTGAGCGAATAAAACCTTCTACGTATGTGTTATTCTATGGGTTAGTCCATAGACAATTTAGTATAGACAAATTAATTCTCTCATATGACGTTTCATTTCACACTCTTCGTCATAGGTTTTTGGAAATGATCGAAATTCGACAAAAATTAACTTTCAGCCCGTGGAGGTACAATAACTGTTAACTTAACTCTTTCATTTCGTTTTCGTACTGTGAAATTTAAATGTATTGTGCACTTTTTTGTTGACCTTTATCGTTGGTATACAATTGTATTATATTTAACAACTATTTTGCCATAAAACACGAAATGCGGTTATTGTTCCTTTGTTCGATTTTGTGTACTATTGCCTATATCTGGTATTATTGAACCCATGCTTTCCACCATCCAATGTTCACTTGCAACCATGCCTATGACGTTTAATTTACTGAATTCCCTTATCCTTACATTCTTAAAAGATGGTCTATTCTAATTAGGTCTAGAGGTCTATTCTAATTACATTTATCAAAAAAACAAATTCTCTGTGTAGAATTCGTTGTCCTACATTCGTAAAAATAGTAAAACTGGTGTATTCTCAGTTAATTCAGAACAACATTAATTATTTGTACCGATCGATTACACCTTTTCACTTCGACATAAGAATTAATATGAAACAAAATGGCAGAAATACGAAAGTAAAGAAAGAGAAACGTCAAAACTCCCCAAAAATGTTCGTACCGTGCGTGAAAGTCTACCCCGCCAGCAACACCCCACCTCTCACCCACAAGACGCGTTAGGCACGCGCCGAATATACGCGTGAAAGCCATAGTGTAATGATGCTAATTGTATGCAATGAGTTTACGTATACGCCACCGAGTAATATTAATAAGAGTTCGAAACAGCTGTTTTATGTACTAACAAAGTCCGTGGAAGATTTGGAAAACATAGAGAATGAGAGGAATCTTTAATTTTAACAATTAGCATGTTAATTGGGTTCTACACAAATAATTATACCCTCACCATAGGATGGGGTTATATATCTATCACTTAATACGTAAAAAAATGTAACACATAGAAGGAACCAAATTAGACCCTTAGTATCTTTGGACGAAATTCGTTTTAGGACTTTTTAAGACGTTTGAGCCATGTCCGTCTGTCTGTCTGTCTGGCTGGCTGGTCAACACGACAACTGCCGTAAATCTTTACAGATGACAATGCAACTTTGTCAGTGACTATTATTTGCCAATATTGAGTTTGGGATTGAAAATGGGCGGTTTGACCACGCCTCTTCTGGTACCTCCCATACAAATCACACCGGTTAATAATCTGTAAATGCCTACTTAACTGGAGAAAATGGGCGATATTTTCATTCTGGTACCTCCCATACGAAACAGGGTGTTCGACCGGATTGTCAATCCGATAAATCGCGTGAAATACTTCCGACCTTACTGAAATTAGGTATAAGGCTTCACGTTATCAAAAGCTAATCACCGATTAAAACAAGGGTGATTTTGCCACGCCCATTGTGGTACCTCCCATACAAAAGTTGTTTGGGCGTCCCGCAAAACCAAACCAATCTTTTTGAAAGTATGTACTCGTCAGTATTTAACCAAATAAAGCTCTCCTATAGAAAATGAGCTGTTTTGCCACACCCATTCTGGTACCTCCCATATAAAAATTGGGCGGATGGCCGGCTGATCCACACGATAATTCTCTTAAACAACAACCGATCTTAATAAAATTCGGTACTAGGCAATATTTTGCTAAAAGCTACTGTGCAACTATTAACTGAATATTGTGCCACGCCCAGTTTCGAACATCCCATACAAAAGTTGGACGTATTTGGGGTTTGCCGACTCGATATCTCCAATAAATCATAACCGATCTTAATAAAATTTGGTACTGATCAAAATTTTGGCAACAACTTGCCATGCCCATTTTTGTACCTCACATATAAATATTGGGAGGGAAACTAACTAATTTGGGTATTCAATAATATTTAGCGCAATGTCAATCTGTTATTGAATATGGTCACTTTTGAGTATGGACGTTTTTTAACAGATCTCCCACGGCGCCACGAAATTAGGCCCCACGAAAACACACCCCAAAGTGAATATGAAATTAGGCCCCATTTTTGGGGTTTAATTGCATTACGAAAATATACCCCAGGAAATTACACCTCAAACATAAAACGAAAACAGACCCCAAAAATTGTATTGGGGCCTAATTGCATTATCGGTTTTTGAAGGTGTGAAAATACACCCCAAAAAAGGAAAATATGCCCCAATACATCATCTTGTTGTTCTCTATGCAAAGTTCGGGCCTATTTTCATGCATGGGTTTTGGGGTATAATTTCCGTTTATATATTACAATAAGTATGTAAAAATAAAACACGCAAATAGGCCCCAAAACGTGTAGTAACGCAACAAGCTATTCGCTGAAGACACCATATGTGCAACCTTTAACAGTGTGCCTCAAGGTTGTTTCAAACAACACTTGATAATATACATACAACAATTCGATGAGGTAAAACTGAATAATGTTGCTTTTGTTAATATACTTTAAATATTTTTCCTCTTTAAGATATTCCCCGTTTTTTTCATCCTAATGAATAAAAAAACCTATGCGGCATATGCTCATTTACTGAATTATATAAATGACAACATATTTCAAATGGAGCCGAATACGTTCATTACTGATTATGAGCAAGCAATGAGAACTGCTGTCCAAAAACAGTTCCCCCAAGTTAAACTGGTTGGTTGCTGGTAAGTAAACTGTATAGACGTTCTTTAACGTTAGAAATATGTAGACGTAAAGTAAAGATAATAAGTTATAATAGGAATCTAACACTCATATGCAGATACATATATAAATATGGGGTAAAACTTAAAAATTAAGTTTCAAAAAAATCGCGCGATTTTATATATGTATCTGCATATGAGTGTTAGATTCCTGTTATAACTTATTATCTTTACGCGTACATGTTTCTAATGTGAAAGATCGTTGGTTTTTTCCATTTAGGTTTCATTACTGCCAAGCTCTAAGGCGATATGTAGCAAAGAATCGTATTTTATTGCAGTACATACGAACTACAAAATCAGCAATGAAGGAGTATAAGAAATTAATGGCACTACCTTTGCTCCCTCCATCCTTAATATGCGCGGCTTTTCAGGATGTAAAGTCAAGATTGTTATTAATGGATGGGGAAAATTCCAAATAGGAAATTATGTCCCAAGATGTGAAAATACGCCCCAAAAATTGTATGAAAATAAGCCCCAAAAATTAAATGGGGCTTATTTTCGCACTGAAGTTTGGGGTCTAATTTCAAAATGAAAATAAGCCCCAGTAAAAATATGAAATTAGGCCTCAAAAAACCATAAAATTTATTGTTGTTGTTTTCTATATATTTTTTTGGGGCCTAATTTCATATCCACTTTGTTCTGTATTTTCGTGGGGCATAATTTCGTGGCGCCATCTCCCACGCAATGGATGAGGTACGGTATGGTGAGGGTATGATTAAGTCGGTTCACCCGACTGAAAATTATGTACTGGTTTTACTCTAACACTTCATTACATTTTGATTTTTTTTACTGAATATCCCTTTTCTTTAAACAATTTAATTAGCAAACTTTAATCCCAGTTGATGTGTTTTGCATTTTGAAAATCGTTCCACGCAACCCAGTCAGCTATCGCAAAAGTAAACTTCCGATGTTTTTTTTAGCTGTAATTTAAAAAAAAAATGAAAAACTTTGATTCTTCTTGTGGATTATTTTTATTTGGTCTTTTAATTTTTTTTACATCAAGTCGAGAATATGATGTCATGTAAATGGCCGCCGCCACAGTTGATTGTCATTTGAGCCCTTTTTATGGCATTTTCCATCACTTTGGCCAAAACTTCCGGCGATAGGTCCTCACATTCTTGACGGATATTGTCTTTAAGAGCAGCAAGAGTCTGAGGCTTGTTGACATAAACCCGCGACTTCAAAAAGCCCCACAAAAAGAAGTCTGGAGCGGTCAAACCAGGCGATCTTGCTGGCCAGTGCAAATTGCCAAAACGGGAGATTAGGCGCCCGGGAAATGCATCCTTCAGCATATCGGTTGTGGCACGTGCAGTGTGTGCCGTTGCACCGTCCTGTTTGAACCACATGTTTTCCAATCCCAATTCATTAAGTTGCGGCAAAAAGAACTCGTTGATCATTGCTCTGTAGCGTGGCACGTCGTCTGGTCGATGTCGACGGCGCTTCCATGACATCCTCCGCTACAGCAGCAACATTCTCTGCAGAACGGCTACTCCGGGGTCTGCCACGCCTGGCAGCATCTCGTGTTGTGCCAGTCTCTTCGAGGCGAGCGGCTAAACGTCGCAGTGTTTCACCAGTAGACGTTGGACGGCCAGGAAATCTGCGACGAAATTCACGTTGTGCCAAAGTCACCGACCGATTATTGGTCAAATAAATAGTCAGCAATATTCCGCGTTCTGGAGCAGTGTAGCGTAACATTGCTTATTAACGTGTATTTCGCATGTGTTTACTACACAAATGTCAAAACAGAACTGACATTAGGGGCCAATCGCAAAATTTATAGCATTTTCTGATAGGAGGATTACTTTTGCGCCACCTTGTATCTCCATAAGTTCTCCAAGTACTAACTTGATCAGCTGCCTCGTCGGTACCTCTTTTGGCCAGTTTTTCGGTCAGTGGTGATGTTCGTTTCTTAGTTAAATTCTGGTTAAACATCGAATTGTGTTTTTCAGTCATTGTTTAACTATGATTTAACCCACAATGTTGGTTGGTTAACTTTTTGTCAGAACCATATGATTTTGACAATCAAATTACTGACTGTCAAAATGAGAAATGGTAGATTGTATAAAATATATGCTTCTGTTTTGCGTATTTGTACACATACGTTGAGTCTAGATCGTTAAATGATTGCGCCTATACAGTTTTTACACATTTTTGTTAAAATAACTTCGATGTTATGCATCTATTCTTATTTTACATAATACCATTTTGTTTGTCCCTCTTTGTTGTTTTAGTATTTATCCCCAACCAGATGTTTTTTCCAATAAGAATACAAGGGTTGCCATAATCGGCAACAATATGGCGACTTACATTATCTCACCACTGAAAAACAAAATGCAAAGTTAACCTCAAATTAACTTTCAATTACGATTAAGTAATCTTATAGTTAACTACCCACTTAAAAACTGGCCATTGGTATACACATTACAAATGAAAGAGAATACTACAAGACTGAGTAATATTAGTAAGATTTCGCAACAACTGTTTTATGTACTAAGTCCGTGGAAGATTTGAATAACATCCAGAGAATGAGAGGAATCTTTAATTTTAACAATTTGGGTGTTAATTGGGATCTACACAAATGGTTTTACTCTAACACTTCATTACATTTTGATTTTTTTTTAACTGAATATCCTTTTTTTTAAACAATTTAATTGACAAAATTTACTCCCAGTTGATGTGTTTTGTCCTTTTGGCTTGACACGCGGCTGCAACAGCATGAAAATCATGACACGCAATCCAGTCAGCTATCACCGTTTCTTCTTTGAAAGCGTCTTCTCTATAAATTCTCCAAGTACTAACTTGATCAGTTGATGGTTTTAAGTCCAAAAATAAAAGTACAGGTCGAGTGGTACGCCATTGATTCCTCTATTTGTGCAAATTTAGTGGAATCTATGGGTCGACGGTGCTCCGAAGTTTTAAAAAATTGGGGAGACACCACAAAATATTAAAACAAATATGTATAGTTTTTCTTATATTAAATCTAAAACGTTGAGAAAATATGTGAGTTCCTCAGCTAAAAGTTTTTTGTTTCTATTTTTGCCCCAACCGCAATAAATTAAATATATTTGTTTGCTATATGAATTTTCGGAAAGCGCTTTTATCATTATGTGTTAACATCTATAGGCACGGGTAGGGCAATCTATCAAAGTGAACACATGCAAAACAACACACAGCGTTAGCATCACATACGTGGTTGTTGTACAACAATAGTCTCTGCCTGAAAATAAGTATGATGGTATTGATGCAGCGGCAGCGAACAAACAAGCAGGTCGTCGTCGCCAAAGAGTATTGAATAGTATAGAGAACTCATGGAACGAATTGTATGACTCAAAAGCACTAGAATTATTCAAAACGTATTACTCTCTTTTTTTCATAACTTGGTCCATCATAATTTTGATGTGAGACATTGATTACTCCAAACATTTATGCGTTTTGTATTTTATGTAATAACATTGTCGAAATGGTGCATTTATATTGAAATATTCTATAAAGAGAATAAGATTCGTTTATGCTCTTTTACTCAGACTCACTACATGAGAGCGGAAAAAGAGTGCAATACGTTCTCTATACTATTCAGTACTTTTTGTCGTTGCTCTGTTTATGACAAAACAAAAATAATTATTTCAGTGAGCTAAATATTGTTTTATTTATTTTAACAATATTACATCTCATGTTAAAGCAGGTATAAGAAACAGAAAGTCTAATAGTAAAAGAGCCTTCAGCACAAAAACCATTATTTTATTATTTTCCAATTATTATTTTCCAATGTAACATTTACTAATGTGTTCATAGAAATCGAACAGGTACCGTGTAACAAAATGGTGTTAACACATCGCCCGTGAGTTCAAACACTCATTGATTTTTTTTTGTAATATACTTGTACATAAATACTTTTCCTGTTCTCATATCAATACGAAAGAATTTTGGTCTTCAATCGAATTTTTGTTTTATTGTCGAGGGGATTTTACGTTTACGAAGTAGCGGGCACATACTAGTTTTATATATTTCTGAGGCTTTTTCGAATTATTCGCTGTAGTCTTAGGTGTATGATATTAAGTTGAAGTGTTATACAAAAAAACAATAGAATGTCCACAAACAGTTTGTGTATATTGCAGCTAGATTGCTTAATGTTAATTACACCTAAAAGTATGCCCTTGTTGTAAGGTGAAAAGCTACCTCTTATCAACACACCACTAATGTTTGATATATCGCAAGAACAGTCGGAAACAACCGAGAACAGATGCCATCCCCCGGTAACCATTAAAGGGGCCCTTAGACCTGTGGATAAGTTGCTCGACTTCAAGTTGACATCAACTTCGATAACTAGACATCAACTTCGATTTTGCACTTACACTCTCAAACTAGTTGAGGCAACTTCATTTTCTTGTCAGATGTCGAAATGAAAGGTGGTGAGCGCACTGCGAAAATATCACAAATTTAACGAAAAAACGCCATTTTTATTTTCTTTAAATATTTATAACTAACACTACAAATCATATTTATTTAGTTTATATTTTTCCGATAATGATTAATTTATTTATTTTTTGGTTCATTTATTTACATTTTGCCAATAATGTTGCCTCATGAACGTTTCTAACCGAAATGCGTATGAAAGTTGATGCAACTTCCCATTACACTGTTGGATAAGTTCATATCTACTTCAAAAAATCAGAATGGCTTTGATTTTACATCAACTAGTTAGTTTGTACAAACCACCAACTTCACCTTACACCATGGATAAGTTGATGTTAACTTGAAGTCGCTGCAACTTATCCACAGGTCTAAGGGTCCCTTAAGCCGACGTCGAATTTTCGAGGACAGACAGAGAACTACGAGATGGTTTTGGAAACGGCTAAACTAGTATAAATAACTGTCTTATTGTCCAACGTATTAAGCCGCATTCACAATGCAAGCGACAATTTCGTTTTTCATGCTATCTCGTTTTCACACACAGAATTTCACATAATGGCCTTTCGTTTTTTTTTTACAAAAATGTAACTCCAATTTGTCGCTGAAGTTGATCTATTCCTACTCCAGCAACATATTTGTTCGAATAAATAATGTACTATTAAGCGGTAGATGGCGCTGTACTTCGAATTTCATTTTCAAACTTAAAAACATCAATGAAAATTGAACCCATTTGTGTTAAAAGACGCATTATAAAACGTTATTTTATCTGTAGAATCTTTTAATACCAAATATGTTTAAATACATTAACATTTTTAATATTCGAAATACAACCCTGGATGTGACATTTGTGACATTTGAATCATGATGCAACTAATAGAGGTTGTGTTATAAGAACAACTTAAATGATTTGCTTTTTCTTCTGTTCATTACATGAACAATCAAATTAAAATGTATTTGTTTTTTGTAAATTCTGGCTTACTTTTATTCTTGACATAAATTTGTGTTAACTTTGACACGAAAACAACATCCATTTTATTGTTGCCTTGATATATTGGCCGTAATACTGGTATCACCTGTTAGAACAAACATCCCGATTCGAGGTAAACTGTTGCTTACATTGTGAACGCCTATTGAAAATGTTGCTTGCATTGTGATTCCGGCTTAAAGGGATAAATCGTCGACTAACAGTGTTATCGAAAAAGACGTACTGTAAAGTATTCAGTTTGTACAGTACAATTAAAAGAAAGAAAACTGTTGTAATTATCGTAATTTAACAAGAACTTTATTGTATAACAGGAAATAAAACAGCGCCAAAAAGGACAATTAGAAAATTAATAACAATATGTATACGAGTATGTATGTATATGTAAATTCTATATCGCACAAATTATTCCCACAATAGAACAAAACTTTTGTGTACAAACACATGTTTTTCACCCATAATCTCAACCAATGACAGTTTCAATCCCCAATTCCATTTAAGCATTATCATAAATTATTGTCTTCAAAAATATTCAAAATTGGTTTTTGCCTATTGTTCCCATCCCTTTCGTTGGATAGTCAGTCGGTCCTTTTCTATTTCCCAACGAGTGAATATAAAAGGCTGTATTTGACCTTTTAAATGTTATATTTCACACAAATCCCATCCCATTCATCCACCAACCCATTCATGAATTTACAAAGATATGACAGCACATTAATTTCAGCCGTGTTAGTTGAACACCCGAAGCATATGAAAGGATCTTATGCTCCAACGGGGACACACAGTTTTACGACGACTACTATGTACTTATGCACAGATATTACTACATCATGGGCGAACTAAGTATTTAGGAGTCAGCTGCAAATTTATTCAAACAAAACATAATGGCAAACAAAGGAATTGCAATCGAAAGGGCTTCAAGAGCAGCAAAACAACGGGCGTTGATTGTGTTTGGGGACAGCTACAAATTAAAAGTACAAATGCCAGATAAGTAGTTGGATGGCAGGTCAGGGTCTAAAACGAGTTAATAAACACGAGAATGGTGAGCTATTTTTTTTACTAAAAAGTGAAAAAATTACCACACCGCTTTTAATTTAATCATAAATAAAGGCAGATGATAATACAAACGAAGGTCGCACCGCACCGACTATATCGCCTGCGAATGAGAAGATGTTGACGGTTAAAAATATATCTTGGGTACTGGGAAAGCTGCCCTTTTAAGCAGACGAACAGACGGACGTATTATTGTATTCAAGACGCTATTTCAATTTCAGGATAGAAAACAATGAGGGTTTAAATATAAGAAAGTACAAACTTCATCGTTTACACGTAAGAATATGACAAGTGGGCCTCCTAACACACAGAGAAGATATCCAAGTTGCACCTGTAATATGTAGTTAACGGGGACTAAAGGACGATCATTTTATTTTAAAACTTACACTGTCTACTTAGGAAAGTTTGTTTGTTCAGAGGAACTGTTGCACTTACTTTATTTTGAAAGTAAAATAAAGGGGTTTTGAATAGAGATGGAAAGATTTTGGCAGTTCATGACGGTTATGTTGTTTTAGTGTTTGTTAATATTCCTGTTATATGTTTGTGAGACAATAAAGACAAATCACCGTGGCAAGTTACAGGGATGAGCAACACGTCTAAATGATAAAACTTTGTTATCAGAATGGGTATTCTCTTTTGGCAATGATGCGTGCGCTGCGCTCACTGTGCGACGAGAGTCATTTTTGGATGAATGGGTATGTCATTAAGGAACGTTACCAATCCCCACGAGTTCCATCAAGTGGGCCCACAGTATTATCAATCCGTACTTCTTCGACAACGATGATGCCATTGCGGACACCGTCAAATATCGTTCATATGCCATACATCATGTCACTGATGCGCCTTTCAAATAAAACAACAAATTCGTTCTTTTATTCTACCCGTGCCTATTGGAAAACCCTATAGAAAGACAGAACATACGGTGAAGAGAGTACCAACTTTTTATACCATCACCCATAGGGATGTGGGTATACACTCTGGTTCATTGATTTAAATCATAGATGTGCAGCTAGTACTCTTTTGAGTCATCGTGTTTTCACACCGATAGTAGCTTGATCGTTTTTTCACACCAACATGTCCGAAAGCTTGCTGCTTGTTTACCGATTCAAAGTCAGTTGCTGTTCTGCATTTGACCAAGCAACACCGTATCGCTCTGTAAGCAAAATTATTTGTAAAGCATGAAACACATAGGCGACGACAGGCTACACGAACACACGACTGCAAATGCCGCTGACTGCAAATATAGACGTGTGGCTGCTACTGAATTATTTTCAAGACGGCAACTGCAAAGTAAACAGCTGATCTGTAATTTTAACGTTTGTGTTATTTGCGTTAAAAGAAAAGAAAATGTCTGGAGAATATTTAATAAAAATTATCACAAACGTAACAAAAATTGTGAAAACAGTGTAAAAAGTACGAAGTGAATTGCAGACGAGCGATAATCGAAGATGGTGGGTTCGTCCGGTGAATCTAACTCGGGATTAGGAGGGCTTCTACCGAACGTGCATTCAGCAGCTAAAACAGAAGGACGAGGCTCTTCTAAAAAACAAAATGGAACAATTTTCTTTAAGTTTTTCTAACCCGCTTGTGCCAGGTCATAAAGAATTTCGCGGCTTCGCACTTCCTTAATAAGCTGCTCGTCAATGTCCATTTTAAACTATTAAATTTGAAATGCAAAACAATAACAAACAAATATTAATAATAAAAATAACAACAAATACTTACCTTCTTCAATAAACAAACAAAAAGAAAAATTATAACAAAAACAAACAACCAATTGTGAAATTTGTTCAACAATAAACAGCTGATTATTATATCAGTGGTGCCACTTCAGGCATTGACAGCTCTAACCTGTTGGTTGTCGCCCACAAAAATAGAAATTAGTTTAATTCAACTACAGCTACATAAGTAGCATAGACAACAACCAGCAGTCGTGTCGCCTTGCCGTCGTAAAAATATTCACTTACATATAAACACATGTATTTTATTTCTGACAGGTTGTGGTCGGTAGCCTGTCGTCGTCTATGTATTTCATGCTTAATACTCAGTGTACTACTTTTGTTTTCTCTGCTTTTGTTCTGCTTGCTCCGTTCAACTTAACACAGTCGCAAAATTCGTAAAACTGATTTGAAATGCGTTTGTGTCAGTTTGCACATGTCTGATGTAAATGCACTAAAAATTCCATGTTTAGCAGCCTGTATCTTTTGCAATTTGCAACCTATTGCAGAATTTTAAAATGGAAATGGGATATAAAAAAATCATGACAATAGTGGTTTCTTAACTAAAGAACTTTTTTTGAAAAATTTATAAAAAAACTCCAAACATGTGCTATTTTTTTTTTGGTTCACTTGAATAAAGGTACTTTAACAAATTTTAATGAAAAATAGTTTTTCTTGTTTTTTTAATTTATTTTACTTTAATTAAGAACTATTGGTAATGGGTACAACCCACTTTGTTTTTAATAACTTGACATTTAGAGAAAAAGAAAATTTATGTAATCCAACAAAATTTGATTCCAAGCATCCTTAATGGCCTGAATTAGTGACTACTTGTCATAAATTTGTCTACCTCCTTCATAGACCTTACGAGATAACCAACCCCAGACATTTTCGATAATGTTTAGATCTGGCGAATAGGGTGGCCAGTCAAGATTATTAACATTTTGGCTCGCAATGAACTCCTTTACTACTCTGACGTTTTGTATAGGGGCATAATCCTGTTGCAATATCCAAGATATGGGACCAAATAGTTCACTGAACTTCGGAAAAGCTGATTCCAATAACGTTTTATAGCATGCACCAGTAATTTTTGCACTTTGAAATTCAAGATCGATGGTGCCATAGTACGTAATAGCAACCCACACCATAACGCCGCCCTCTCGGCTGTGATGTCGGTTCCAAAAACGCTTTTCTTTGCGCAGATCATGGAAATAATAGTTGTAGCCATCAGGCCCATCCAAATTAAACTTCTTCTCATCCGTAACTACAACGGTTCTCCAGTCATTTACATGACCTCTTGGCTGCACACCCCATACCATGTAGTCTCTTGCGAAGCAGCTTTTCCTTACGAGGAGCATTAAGTGGCGGTAAACATAGGTTAATAATCTGTAAATATCTACTTAACTGGAGAAAGTGGGTGAGGTTGCCACGCCCATTCTGGTACCGCCCATACAAAAGCTTGGTGGTCGTCCGTGTTGTCAATGCGATAAATCGCGTGAAACACTTCCGATCTTAATCAAATTGGGTATTAGGTTTATGTCATCAAACGCCAGTCACAGATTAAGATAGTGGTGATTTTGCCACGCCCATTTTGGTACCTCCCATACAAAAGTTGTTCGACTGGCTAGCTGTTCGGCCATATAACTCCCGTAAATCTTTGCCGATCACAGTGATATCTTGTTAGTGACTATTATTAAGAATCAAATAATATTAGCATTTAGTCAAATGCCACTCTTCTATGGAAAATGAGTGGGTTTGCCACGCCCTTTCTGGTACCTCCCATACAAAAACTTGGTGGTTGTCCGGGTTTTCAATGCGATAAGTGGAGTGAAATACTTCCGATCTGAATGAAATTAGGTTATAGGCTTCGTGCCATCAAAAGCCAGTCACCGATTAAGACAAGGTTGATTTTGACACGCCCCCTACCAAGACAAGTTGTGCGGCCGGTTGGTTGTTCGGCAAGATAAATTACGCAAAACCGAACCAATCTTTATGAAATTTGACAAAATTTTGTCAAATGCACACTAAAGTTGGGCGGATAACCGGTTGATCGACACGATAACTCTCGTAAACTACAAGCGATCTCAACAAAATTTGGTATTGATCATTATTTTGTGTAATACTGTGTAATAACAAATGAACCACTTCGACATGCCAATTTTTTTATCTTTTGTATTGAATAATATTTATGGCAACGCCACTCTGCTATTGAAGATTGACACATTTGCCACCATCGTTCAACGTAGGGATGAATATATGTGTTGTTCTAATAGAACTCGGTCGCAATGGATGACTTATGGTGAGGGTATGGTTAAGTCGGTTCACCCAACTAAAATGTCTGTACTGCTTTCGTGGACAAACAATATCTGCATGGGAACTTCCAGCACGTGTGGCGAGTTCTTGTTATTGCTGCTTGGGTTTTCAGTGCAGAACTTTTACAGTTCCCTTTTAATTCGTGGGATATGTTAAAGCCAAACATGCTCAGTTAGCATTGCGATTTCAGTACGGAAAGACTGACACCTTACAAATTATTGGACTTTGTTATAAAAATTCCAAAGGGAATCGAAGAGCTGCCACGGCGGACTCATCGGCCTATATTTCCTTGATGATGCTCCTGACGCCAACGTTATCGTAAACGGCCCCCACTATCGTTCTATAATTTCGAGCACTATTTTGCATGCGCATGATTTGAAGTGTTTCGTTTACTCTGATTTCATTTCACTTGTAAAGTTACTTAAGGACTTTGAATTGAGAGTACGTAAAATTGTTGTCTACGCGGATGACGTTGTCATTTTGGTCGGTGGGAAATCTTTATCTGCGATTAGCGACCTCATGCAGGACGCCCTGGGTGAGTTGTCGGAGTGGGGTAGGGACTGTGGCGTAAGCCGGCGAAGGCTGCGTAATATTGGAGAATTTGCGGAACCAAGGCTGGAGGGCGTTGAGCTACCTCTATCTACTGAGGAAAAGTATCTTGGTATTGTCCTTGATCATAAGGGGAACTGGAAGCGGAATTCCGAGGAGCGAAAGAAGAAGGAATTGAACGTTCTCTACGCCTGTCGAAATTCAATTTGTTAAATTTGGAGACTGTCCAAAAGCCGTGTATTGGTTGTATTCGGCTACTGTGCACCCAATTATTACTTATAGTTGCCTGGGCCCTACTGCTCCAACGACTTATCACTAATCACTTTACATTTTTTGGATAAGATTTTTTTTTTGAAAAGTTAAGTTGATAAGTGTTGCACTTCATACTTACACAGTGTGTAATTTTTTAAGTCATGGCAAAATAACGATATACGGACACCACTACGTGATAAAAGACCAAAAACAAAAGACCCCTGTCTCCCAGGTTTTTTTTTATGGGCCCCCAAAGAAGTGGGGCCTCGGTGTCAATTTTGAAAAAAAGTGATCCCTTTCTTAAGCTCATATCTTGCAAACCGTTCGGAATTTTGATTTACTCTCTGAGGCAAAGTTGTAGCTCTTGTCATAGAGAACAAAAATTGCGAACATATAAAATCAAAACAAACTTCATCTTCAAAGTCAAAATCGCAAAAAACTTTAACTCGTAAAAGCGGAAAATAAAAAAAAAAGTTTTTGGGCGATTTTTCGCTCATTTTTTAAAGTTTTTCGCGATTTTGACCTTGAAGATGAAGTTGTTTTCATACTTACACAGTGTGTAATTTTTGAAGTCATGGCAAAATAACCATATACGGAAACCACTACGTGATAAAATACCAAAAAAAAAGACCCCTGTCTCCCAGGTTTTTTTTTATGGCCCCCAAAGAAGTGGGGCCTCGGTGTCAATTTTGCAAAAAAGTGATCCTTTTCTTAAGCTCATGTCTTGCAAACCGTTCGGAATTTTGATTTACTCTCTGAGGCAAAGTTGTAGCTCTTGTCATAGAGAACAAAAATTGTGAACATATAAAATCAAAACAAACTTCATCTTCAAAGTCAAAATCGCAAAAAACTTTAACTCGTAAAAGCGGAAAATAAAAAAAAACTCTTTTTGGGCGATTTTTCGCTCATTTTTTAAAGTTTTTCGCGATTTTGACCTTGAAGATGAAGTTGTTTTTGATTTTATATGTTTACAATTTTTGTTCTTTATGACAAGAGCTACAACTTTGCCTCAGAAAGTAAATCAAAATTCCGAACGGTTTGCAAGATATAAGCTTGAGAAAATTATCACTTTTTTCAAAAATGACACCGAGGCCTCACTTCTTTGGGGGCCCATAAAATAAAACCTGGAGGACTTTGGGCAAAACTGGGAGACAGAGGTATTTTTCTTCTTTGGTCTTTTATCACGTAGTGGTGTTATCAAACAAAATTATCATATTATCCATAAAATGTGAGTTCTTATTCAATAATGTGCTTAGCTAAAATGATAAGCGTTTCTCAATGCAACTAGAAGGCTTTGCAAAACCATGTGCGTTTTGGTAAGCATTTGCTAGCATAAGCATAAGCATTTGCATTTCTTCGTCATAATCTACATCATTTTGTGCGTCCAGTCGACAAATGTTGTGAAAAATGCAGCACATAATTGTTATCTTCGCTGCTTCTGTTGGCTGCAACCGCAAATGATTCAAGCAAGGATACTTTTCGTTAAGGATACCTGTAAAAATAACCTTTCTATAACAATATTAATTGGCATATGTCTAAAAGTCTTACCAAAACAGTTTTCAATAATCCTCCTTGTTTTTTTATACGCTCTATTAAAACGTTGTTCTTGTGGAGATGTAGGGTTGTTGCGCAAAGGAGGAATTAGCCAATCTAGTAAAGGATAGGCACTGTCTCCTAAAATCACGACATCAGGGAATGGTCGATATCCATTTTCAAATCTGTGGAACAACCCAGAATTCCGCAAAACTTTGGCATCGTGTACACTGCCTGGCCAATTACAATTGATGGCATAGATTTGAAAATTTGGTCCACAAACCAGCATTGCATTTATTGCATGATCTCCGTGCCGATTAACAAACGGCTCCTCATTGACTGTAGGAGCATCTATGTTTATCATTGTTCCATCAATACACCCTGTGACTTGTGGGAATCCACCAATGTTGAAAAGCTGTGTGATTATATTATGCGTAAGTACCGGCCAACGAATAGTTTCATCCATCAATAGGTTTATCACGGTATTTGCTACTCGATGGATAACTCTACACACCGTTGGTTTATGAACTCCATGCATTTTACCAACTCCATGATATTGGCTACCACCCAGCGGCGGAAGTCATGACCTGGAAGGCCTGAAATCATGACCGAACAGGCCTTCTTTAAAATACGACAGGCCTTCCCTACACCTTACCTCCTCCTTTCTTTTTAACATTGCGTGAGATTGGGAGGCGAGACCTTCCATCACTCTCTACTATAAGGCCTTATGAAGGCCTGCAATAAGAGTAGTTTTAGAAGGACTTACGTAAAAATAAAAAAATATATATGGAAAATAGATTCATATTTCAGATTTATACTTTAACCAATTGTAATTCTTATAAATGAATTTTTTTAAATTCTGCAGCCACAGGAATCGAACACACGACCTTAGAACTTACAATCGGACGCTTTATCTACTGGGCTATCGGATGTTATGATTTTGCAACGACGAATTGCGAACATGGGGAAAGACAGGGTTTCATGAACAACAGCGTCTTTTGGCATTCTTTTAACAGGCCTGTGAAAGCCTTATAAAATCATGCATTTCGCAGGCATTATTAAAGTAGGCATTACCAAAGAATGATTCCGCATGCCTTATTCGTGGAAGGCCTCGCAAATTCCGCCGCTGGGCATTACCTAACCAGTGCAGAGTCGTTAATAGTTGCTGTAGGGGGCTTAAGCAATTATTACGCTCACTGTTATATTGTAGGTGCGCTCCAATTTTTAATAAAATATTTTCAATTTGGCTACGAGACAGCCGAAAATATTCTATGACACCTATGTCTAAATTGTAGTTCAATCGTTCGATTGTAACACACCTTATGTGCGAATTTTCCTCCTCCAATAAATTTAAAAGTTCGAATCGAAACATTTTTTGTATCAATATTTTACCGAAACACGTGTTAAGCACTGATTAATTCATTCAGACTGGATAATTGTTACTTTTCATTGATATGATAGGTGAAATTATTTTTAGCAAAAAAAATGCTAAAATTAGTAAAAATAAAGATGATTAGAGATACGTAAAAATTGTTGGTACAACAAAATTGAACTAAATTTTGATAATTTGGATAAGTTCTCACTTATCCGCTAAGATATTTTCGCTTAGCATTTTAAATTTTGATGCAACGCTTATCAATGACTTTGAGTGATATTTTACTAATCAATACTCAGTTGAGTGACTTTCACTTATCAAGTTGGTGAAACACATAACTTTGCGCAATTTCGATAATTTGCTTAAATGCGAATGATAGACAAGTCGTTGGTGCAATAGGGCCCTGGTCTGATCTTACCAATTAGGGAACAGCTATCAGTTGAAAATGCTTGGTAATGTTCAACGCACTGCGTCGATGGGCATAAGTGGGGCGTTGGACAGAGACGGTGTGGTAATAGAAGTGACCTTCGTTTGAGAGAATCGAACATTACCAGGACGATTACTTGCGTCGATCGACTGATAATATGCTGTCAATGGTAAATTTTGGACTCTGGCCAGAGATAATGATGTTAGATGGAAGTGAAGTGGCGGGTGGTATACTACCTACTCTGAAAGAAAAAGATGAAGGATTTCATAAATTTGATGAAAAATTTCCTCATTTTCCAACCTACGACACATTTCATTGAAGTGATGAAGAACATTTCATCAATCTTTCATCCACATTTCATCCATAGTTTATGCTGATTCAACAACAACGTTACGTCAAGTTGATGTAAATTTTTCATCAATTTGATATAAGTTTGCCATCAAGTTGAAGTAAATTTTTCACAATTTTCATGTAAATTGTTCATCAATATGCAGTCAATTTTTCATCAATTAGATGTTAGGTGGCCGTCGGTGGTGCAATGGTTAGTGTGCGCGGCTATTGTCCATGAGTACGTGGGTTCGATCCCAGCTCAGACCACCTTATATTTCTTTCGACGACGGTCACCTCGCTTAGTGATGGCGACACTATCGAGTACTTATCCATGAAAAAGCTTCTCAAAATACCGTTCGGAACCGGTGTAAAACTGTAGGTCCCCATCAGTGAGTGTAAAAACTAAAAAGCGCACAGCTCACTGATTGCGAGAAGCTCTCCTCAATCCCTTCATGGAATGGTATGGGCCACAATTTTTTCCTAGATGTTAGGTTGTCATCAATTTGATGTAAGTTTGTCATAAATTTGATGTAAATTGGTAATCATTTTTAAGTAAATTCTTTGTTAATGATCATAAAAGAATCACAAAAACGGAATAAGACCACATAAAAAATGCTCAGAGCGGAGATTTTATTGCACTATTTGCATTATTTTATATTAAGTATTTATTTTAAATTTTCTACTACTTTTTTTCTTTTTCCATTTAATTTTTCAATACTACGTCCGTACTTTGAATCGATCCCACTATTTTCAAGTTCCAATGATAAAGATTGATGTAAAAAATATCATCAATTCAATGAAGCTAAAAAATGTGAAGAAACGCACATTCTTCAAATTGAAGTACTTTTTCATTGAATTGAAGAACAATTGATGAACATTTATCATAGACTTGATGTAAAGGTTTTCTTTAACTGTGCCTCACTCTCTGGCTAACTTATCGTTACGGTCCAAAATGAAAGCAGGTACGAGAGCCTTCAACTCTGACGACCTTCAACTCAGTCTATCATTGATATTGGATGGAAACTGCAGCGTTCCAAGCTGAAATACTGGCGACTATGAAGGCTGTAGCCGAGATAATGGACTCATACTTATACCCATCTGGTGTATTCACCATCTGCGTTGACAGTAAGTCGGCCCTCAGTGTGATCAGGTCAAACATGTAAATTCAAATTGGTTAGGGATTGCAAGAGGCTTCTGAACAACGTAGTATTCGGTAAGCCGAGACTCGGCTGGGTTCTGGGTCATAGTGATGTTGCAGGGAACGTTAAAGCAGACTGTCTTGGTAGATCGGTTGTACTTCTGTTTTTGTTACGTGTGTGATTGTTACCTGTATGGCTTCATTGATCGCTGGATGCGGGACAGTGTCAATTCCACATGGTTGGCCAGATTGAGTTGTAGGATTTTGAGGGATACATGGCCGGCAGTGGACTCGAAGAGGGCTGAGCCGCTTCTGCGACTAGGGAAGTCAAACTTGCGGCTTCTCACTGGGTTGATTAGGGGCCACTGTAATGCTGGAGGCTTTACTCACAACTGGATTACGGACCCGTTTGTGGAGACGAAGATGAGGAGGATACTATTGATCACCATCTCTGTCAATGCCCAGCCCTACAACGAAGGCGACGGTGATGCTGTGGATGGTATTCTGTAGATGGTCTCGTTTCTTAATGCGACGTGAACACTGGATATTTTCTTCCTCTCGAGACAGTATAAACAGTGCAACAAACACAACTGTATTTGTGTCATAAACACATATATATTTTGTCGCAAACACATACATAATAATATATTAATCATTGTGTCGCAATCATGTAATATTGAATACTAAACACAATGTGTTTGTACACAAGTATATTACATTTGCGACAAGGTCCAAACGCACGTTATATTTGCATCCAAACAACAAAAAACGACAGATTTTTCAGCGTGTACGTCATAGTTGTTATCGTGTGTATTGAATGTGTTTCACTCTGTAATCGGGATTCTATACGGCTGTCTATGAGTCTTTTGCGTATATCTTTACATCGTCCTCCGTCTATCAATCAGAATATCTACTTTACTGGGGCTTGGCCCACCTCTTTTCTTTATCTCTTTTTGTTCTTTTCAGATCTTCAGGGCATTCACAGTGGGTTCGAGTGTAGTGATTATAATGCACTCATCTACTGCGTCTTATTGTCACGTGTACTTAACCTAACTTAGCCATGCGCGACTCTTGTACATGATAACGTTGGTTCGATTCCTGCTCTGCACACCTTACATTTCGAGTAATTAATTAACTATCAAACAACTTCTTAAGAACCCGTTCGAAATCGCTGTAATTCTGTAGGTTTCAGTCAATGAGTGTAAAAACTTGAAAGCGCACATCTCACTGATTACGAGAAGCTCTCCCCTATAAATTAAGAGGATAAAATGGGAAAATGTTTATTTATATATTTTTAATCCCCACGCTCTTTTGTCTTTTCATATACGTATACGGCTGAACTCTCGAACTCTCTCTCTTGTGTACAAGTGTCGCGCACTTAAGTTTAATTTGTTTACATACTGGTACAATATAAATTGAATTTCGTTATTTCTTACGAAGTACACTCAAAAAAAAAATATGTTAATAGACACAACAAAAAAGTGTGCTGAAAAGGGGAAGACAGCTAACATGTTTTTTAATTCAGTAAACATATTCACCAACATTTTTACCGGCATACTATTATCAATACTGCAAATGGTTTGTTGTTCTGGAAGTACGTTTGCTCTCAGTTTCATTTTATTTCATTTATTTTAAATTTATATGTACTTATAACTAGCTAAGCCTGCAGACTTCGTCCTGCCTACAAAAGGATTTCTAACTTCTAATAAATATGCCTTCTAAATACTCTATGGGTATGCGCTACGGTGTACGAAATGGTGCCACGACTTGTACGAGGAAATTGTCGTAACCCATACCGGTAGAGGGTTTTTCTTTCTTTATAAAACATAAAAGTATTTGCGGACCCACACCCACCAATCCAATACCGTCCATTTTTTTTAATACGTATTCTAATATCAAACTATTTTATAAATTGGAAGGCGTTTGGTGTAATAGTCCTCCAGATATTGCGTTTTCACAAATAGAGTCCTTTGGGCAGTGCCACGCCCACTTAATATGTCAAATATTGAAGTATAGCCTATTTTCAGGCCCGGGCATACAGCTACAATCAATCTTGCATTGAAATACAAATATTTCAACTTTTTCTGTTATGCAAAATGTGTAACTGAGTTTTATAAATGAATAATTTTTATTTTGTGATTAAAATATCTGTACCTCGGAGGGAAACTATTGTAAGTCCAAACTGCACAGGTAGTTAATGTTTCGTAGCGGTCACCTCGCATAGTGACGGTGACACTATCGAATTTAGCCATGAAAAAGCTTCTCAAAATACCGTTCGGAACCGGTGTAAAACTGTAGGTCCCAATCTGTGAGTATAAAACTTTAAGGCCCATTATTATAACTTGCCTTTAAAGTAAATGTTAGTAAAAGGTAACTTTAGCTGAAGTGAGCAATGAAGTGGTCATTAAATGTTTTTCGTTATTACAACCTCCCAGTAAAATAAAATTAATATTTTTGATAATGTGGCAATACCAAAGAAAAAACCGATTACTTTTGACCAAATGAATTGGTTTGTAATAAAAATAGTTACGTAGTGGCAACGTAATTTTATTTTGTTTGTTTACAACCAATCTAAAAATTTGTGAATTTTTGAAAAAATATTAAAATGACGACGCCAAACAAGGAAACAACAAGAAAACGAGCCAAAAACTACTTGGCAGAAGAAGAGGTTCTGTTGGTAGATCTGGTGGAGGCTCTTCTTTTAGGCTGCGAGTTTTCAAAAATATCCTCTAGCTGGTTTATATAAAACAAACGTGGACTGCTTTCCATTTTCAGTTTTTATTTTCAAAGCTAAATTAATGTCAATTAATTTCTCCTATCAGAAAATGTGGCAACTTTAAATACATAAACCTTACGTTAAAAGTTAAAGGCAACACCATCTTCCCTTTAGCTTACCGGTCACTTTATCTGTCAGATAACATCCCAACTTTAGCTATTGGCAAGTTATAATAACGGCCCTAAGAAGGATTTTATTTCGTGGCCATCGGTGGTGCAATGGTTAGTGTACGCCCCTCTTGTACCTGAGGTCCTGGGTTCGATGCCTGCTCTGACCAGTTTAAATTTCTTTCGGCGGCGTTCACCACGCATAGTAACAGCGACACTGTCGAATTTAGCCGTGAAAAAGCTTCTCAAAATACCGTTCGGAACCGGTGTAAAACTGTAGGTCCTAATCAGTGAGTATACAACTTTAAGAAGGATTTTATTTCGTGGCCATCGGTGGTGCAATGGTTAGTGTACGCTCCTCTTGTACCTGATATCCTGGGTTCGATCCCTGTTCTGACCAGTTTAAATTTCTTTCGGCGGCGTTCACCACGCATAGTGACAGCGACACTATCGAATTTAGCCATGAAAAAGCTTCTCAAAATACCGTTCGGAATGTAGGTCCCAACGTATCCATGTTCTAAAATATATTTTAATTCATCGTCTTTGGCTTCTTTTTGTTGTTTCCATAGAATAACACATACGTAGAAGGTTTTATTCGCTCAATAAATTAAACGTCATTGGTACGATGGAAATTACACAGTGGAGGGTGGAAAATATGGGTTCAATAATACCAGATGGTGGCAATAGTATACAGCGATCCACAAAGGAACTACACCCGAATTTCGTGTTTTTGTGGCAAACTAGTTGTGTTAAATACAATACAAATGAATACCAACGTTAAAAGTCAACAAAAAAGTGCAAAATACATTTAAATTTTTCAGTTCTACACCAAAACGACAGGAAATAGTTAAGTGAACATATTTTGTAACTCCACCTGGTGTATGTAAACATTTCCACAGACCTACCGAGAGAGTGTGAAATGAAACGTCAGATGAGAGAATAAGTTCTTCTATAGTATGTGTTATTCTATGGTTGTTTCAGTCAACTGTCACAATCATCACAAGAATCATTTGCAGGTTGTTTAAACGAAAATTTATATTCATGGTTGAAAATGTCCTATTACAGCCATTCCTTAAATTATCTGACATATTTCTCCCCTTGCAAATTTCTACGTACATTTTGCATATATTTAGGCCGTTTCCCAAGTAATTTTTAGTGGTTCGTTCTCGGCTATAATAATTTTCTTACTTCTTCTGGAATTTTGGAGGAGCACGACGCCCTCTGGTATCTGAAGAGATCAGTCCACAAGTTAACTTGTTTTGCCAAGCACTATTTACAAAAACATCACTAATACTAAGAGATGAAAGAAAACATTTCTTACAGACGGAAACCACTTCATCAGCTACTGCGAATGAATATAGTAATACTCTTCTCTGACGGCTATGTCGGGTGCCATCTCTTTCTCTAATACAGCGGTCGGCAAAAATAAAAATTAGTGTGTGTTGGTGAGAGAAAATATTGTGCACTGAAAAAAATTAAAGTGCGACATTGATGACATATTTTCCCACGTCTTAAAAAAGTTCTATGGGAAAGGTGTTTTTTCAGTAATATGAGCAATATTAATTGTTTCATTGCAAT
The DNA here is from genome assembly GCA_963931995.1 of Phaonia tiefii. NCBI lineage: Eukaryota > Metazoa > Arthropoda > Insecta > Diptera > Muscidae > Phaonia > Phaonia tiefii. Next base: position 234,316,313 of record OZ008370.1, read on the forward strand.
TTCTGATTAAGAGAATGCTTTTTAAATGTGAATGGTTTATTCTATTTCGTTGCTTGGAACGTATGAATTTTAAGTCTGAAAAACAACGAATGAACGGCAAACAAAACAGCTGCAAAATAAGACCATTCATACAAACATACGAGTTCTTGTTTTTTGCCGCACGCACGACAAACAAATATACAACCAGCGCACATGATGTTGTTTCATCGCTGTCTTGCGGACGACTAAACGAAAGAAAAATTTTGTTCTGTGCACATTCAAAAAAACGAAGCAAAAGAGCGTGGTTTTCTAAAGAGCGTAAGTGTAGGTGTGAATTCAATGTCCACACAAGTGGTATGGAGTGCCGATGGCTGCTCTAATACCTTGCACGGTTACCTCAACAAGACGTCCTACTATAAAAAGTCTTGTAACACTGTGATAGTTTTCGGCGAACATTTTTGTAGACAAGATTAGGGTGTTTTTTTTCATAATACAGTAACATAAGAAACACTCACTTCATCTGAAATTTACACAGGCATTCAGGATATATATTCCACTGACTAATCATTGACTGAAAGAATAATGCAATAATACAGTAACACACCTCTCACATCACAGTGCAACAAACAAAGCTGTATTTATGTCGCAAACAAAGCTATATTTGGGTCACAAACACATATGTATATTTCAATGTTCCTCCAACATGCAACATTGAACATCAAAGACAATGAGTTTGAACACAAGTATAATATATCTGCGACTAGCTTCAAACTGTGAGTGCAAAACTAGGAAGCGCTCATCTCACTGATTGTGAGAAGCTGCACAAAGGGAAAAAATTAGTTGGAAATCAATTCAGGCATTGGAAATTCCATGATAAAGTCTATATTTTGATCAGAATTCGTAATTGCCCTACATCAGAATTATTTGTCGATGTTATTGATAGATTAAAAATCGGTCTAACTAAATACAACTTGCTACTACCGAATTATAGTTGTTTTAACCAATTTGAGTATTTCAAAAACCTCATTCATGTAAAATGGAAGATACAACTAATTAAAAGTACAATATTAGAATTCGTGTTCAAATATTAGTCACTGTAATCATAATTTAGTTTCTGTTACAAAAACACTTGTTATGTATTCGTTTTTTCACAAGAGGCTTTGTTGTTAAAGAGAAACTACGTATATTGGAATGTTACACGAGGACTTTACAGAAAAACTAATATTTTAAACAGAAAGTGATAAACAAAGTTGTGAAAAAACAATAAAGTGTATACTTGTAGATATTAGCCAGCGAAGAATACATATTATCATAAATTGTGGTGAAGTGAGACTTTTAAACATAATCGTTGAATATGACGCCACTATTGACGTCTTCACAAACACATGCAAACAATTGTGTACACTTGGCTGAAGGAACTATTATTCTGGATGACAAACATTAAATTAAACATACATATGATACTCAGGGTAACCCATCTCCATATTTGCTCGAAAATATGAAAAATTTAGAAAAACTGTCTGTGTCTGGGAAAACGAAACGTCCAATTGAAAACATAACAATTTTTAACGGGTTCCTAAGGGTTTATCACAAAGTGTTCCAATTCGCATGAAATAATTTCTTTTTCAAAAAATCGTCAAAATAAGAAAATCGCTATAATAAAAAAAAATGGCTATATCTCGGAAACGCTTCGTCCAATCGCAAAAATAACAAATTTTTTACCTCCAGAAGAGGCTTTCATCTATGGATGTCTTCAATATGGCATCACTTTTATTTTAAAAAAATCGCTTAAACTAAAATTTTAGGAATCAAAAATCGCTAAAACGACCCTATGCCAATATCTCGGAAACTGAGCGTTAAATCGAAAACAAAACAACTTTTTACGAGTTTGTAAGGATTTTTCATAAAGTATTAATTTTTTGTTCAAAAAATCATCAAAATATGAAAAACGCTGAAATAAAAAATGGCTATAACTCGGACATAAATGCATATGTGAGATTTAGCTATTTTTTATTTGAAAAATGTTAGTTTAACGGATTTTAAGTGATGCAGTATGAGAGGCATCCATCCATTGGTTAAAGCATCCTATGGAGGTAAAAAATGTATTGCTTTTGCGGTTGGACGCACCGTTTCCCAGTTACAGCTATTAAAAAAAAAAGTCCATTTGAATTGGACCACTTTATGAAAAACCCTTAGAAAGCCGAAAAAATTAGTTATATTTCGATTGAACGCTCCGTTTGCAAAATATATATTTAATGGCGTTTTAGCGATTTTTTATTCGGAAAAATTTAGTTTTAGCGATTTATTTAAAAAAAAAAGTAAAGCCGTGGTAAAGACATCCATTGGTTACAGCCTCCGCTGGAGATAAAAAATTTATATTTTTGAGCTTGGACGTACCGTTTCCGAGTTATAGCCATTTTTTTATTTTAGCGATTTTCTGAAAAAAAAAATGCGAATGCCAACGCTTTGTGAGAAACCCTTAGAAACCAGTAAAAAATTGTTTTTTTTCGATTGGACGCTCCGTTTTCGAGATATAGAAATTTTTTCATATTTTCGATCAAACATGGACACGAAATACGAACATTGGTTATAAATAATAATAATTTTGTTTATATTTAAATATAAAAAAAACAAAAACAATTTAAAAAAAAATTCTTGTTTTTTACTTTTTTTCTAATGGGTTAAAGCATCACCACATGGTTGTGGCAGCCACTAAATTCAAGAACATAATTAGTTGAGCATACCAATATATCGGATTTTTCAATAAGGGCGCTACAAAAGTTTTTTTAAATAAACCAAAACCGGTTTTAGATACCAATGAAATTCTTTATTCCTGTGAAAGTAAGTTCGATGCCATTATATATGGAACTCGATTTCTTTTGCATGGCCACCACGGGCACGCTTGCAGAAGTCCAGACGCTGAACCCAATTTTCGACGGTTTTCAAGCATAAATCGGCCGATACTGCTGCAATTTTACGTTCGATATTCGTACGATGTTCATCAATCGTCGCTGGCTTGTTGGTATAGACCATAGACTTGACGTAGCCCCACAGGAAATAATCTAACGGCGTCAAATCGCACGACCGAGGCGGCCAATCCACTGGGCCATTTCGTGAGATAACACGTTCACCAAACTTGATTTCCAATAACTTGATTGTGGCATTCGCTGTGTGGCTTGTGGCGCCGTCCTGTTGGAACCACATGTCCTCCAAGTCCATATTATCCAATTGGGGCCAAAAATATTCGGTTATCATTGAACGGTAGCGATTCGCATTCACAGTAATGTGCCGGTCGTGATCATCACGGAAGAAGTACGGCCCAATGACGCCGCCGGCCCATAAACCGCAACAAACCGTAATTTTTTCGGGATGCAATGATGACTCATGGATTACGTGTGGATTGCTGTCTGTCCAATAACGCATATTTTGCTTATTAACGAAGCCATTCAGCCAGAAATGAAATTCAGAATTCAGAAATAGGATGTAGCGCTCTTAAAGTTGAGGCCACTGACTCCAAATTTCGGTAGTAAATTTTAATAATTTCGACTCGTTGTTGGCTCGTATATCTTTCCAAGATGAAATGGCAAACCTTACTGAAGAGAAATATCAAAAGAGCGGGAAAAAATATGGCGTCGTTTGCTCTCCCTATCGATTTACTTTTGTAGCGTCTCTGTTGCAAAACCCTTAATTATTTGATACAACCGAATTGGCTTTTACATTTTTCGTTCATCCCACTAATAGAATATTCACCACTGCGGGATAATTTGATTGCTACGACTAAATCTCGATTGACAGATCACATTTATTTATTGTTGCTGTGGCTTCAACTAAATATTTCAGTTCTTGCAACCAAAACTGAATTACAAATCAATTGATATACACAACATTTGGTGATAAAGAACACATTTATTGGTAATCACAACAGAATAATGTGATAGATAGTCCAATGAACCGCCAAATTTTAGTTGGCTGTAAATATAGTTGTGACAACGAATCTCTTCTCTGTGTGTGTCTCTAATCCCTTTATTTGATGTTATGGGACACCATTTGTTTTTTTTTTATTGTAATGTTCTCTGCGTACAAAAATCTTAATCCATGTAATATTTTGCAATACGTATACAAGGCATTTGAACAAACGACAAAAATGTTTAAATAAAATAATTGCGGTTGAAGCAGCAACCAAGCTTGTGTTCCAAACTTTCAATGTCACATAAATATGTGAGGCCATTTCTTCACTTTCAATTTCGAAATGCAGTATTTTGTTTGACATAAAAAAATTGGGAAACAAAACTTTTCCGTCTGGGCAGAAACTAATAACAATGAAACAAATAACTTTTTCTCTAAATTTTTGGTACAATTTTTTAAGCATCATTTGTTTGTGTATTTGGACTGTTCTTTGGGCCTCTACGCTCTGTGAAGTTGAATGAAACATTTGAGTCTTTCAAAAATAGATTTATTAGTCATAAGAGGATTTTGGACTTGAACTTCCCAACTGCAGCAAACAAATGCAATAATAACAATCACAAGTTTGCTGCTATGGAAACTTTGTTGTACCCTTGCAATCAGGCTTTCAGACCCGAATACCATGACATTGCCGTCTGTATTGTTGTTTCTTTTTTGGGGGAGGGGACTGCTACATCTCAAATATATTTTATGGTTGTTTGGTGGAGTACATCCTTAGTTTGAAAAAAGCTTAATACGACTAGTGGAGGAGACCATGGAAATATAAAAAATGTGTGCATTGAAGTTCAGACGAGTAGGAAATTTATAGATAGCATTAATGCAACTCAAGCAATTTGTTTCGCTGGAGAGAGTTTCGGCTAATGCAGTTGGTTTATGCTTTTTGAAAATGGAAAGTTCATTTATTATCCACATCCCTCAACCTTGACCATTTAACTGTATCAACATGTGATACAAACCAAAAAAAACCAAGAGATGATGGTACTCTCCTGAACTATATTGCATTACAAATTAAATTCAATGTCTTAAATAGTTGTCATGAATATTAAACTTATCAAGAACCACATATTCTATGTACACTCACAGAAAAATTCGGTTGACACAGCCGAATTAGACGTAACCGAATTTAGAGGTTGTCACAACTTCATTAGAAGTTCTAACAACCGAACTTAGATAGTGTCACAAATGAATTTTGAATTTTTTTTTTAATTATTTAGTCATTATTTATTTTAAATAATCAATATTCTCCGAGCTTGAGGTCAGATTTGCTGTTCTTGTATTTATTTTCCTCGATATTTCGCTACTCCATTGTGTAGCATCATCAGGAGATATAAACAATAGTCGTGTTTTGGTTACAAGCAAGCGATTGTCATTTTATTAAAAAATATTAATAAGGGTTGAAAACGGTAAAAGATGTCAAAAAAAATTTTGTTTAAACTTAGCGAAAATTATTCTCGTCGCTAAGTTCTCGTTAAGTCTTCGCTAAGTGCTTCATACAAAACAAGCGAATATATAAGCAAGCGGTGTAACCAAAACACGCTTAATATTTAACAATTAAAATTAAATAACAATTGTGAAAAATTATGTCAATATAAAAATGTTCGACAAAATTTTCCCGATTTTTTAAAAAATTTTCTGAAGTTATACAAACAAAAATAATGTACGTAAAAAGTTCATATGAATTAACCCAAAGAAAAATATTAAATCGATAAACAATTTGTGTCTAAAAAGTTCTACATTTTACTAATTAAATGTCTGTAAATTTGGGCTACATTATCTGTATCTGTTTTATAGTTAATTCTTTTCAATGTTGGTGTATTAATTACACTGTGCGACACCAAAAAAAATGATGGGGTTCTGTCAACGGATTCTGGTAGAAAGGTCTAAAAAAAAATATACGTGTATAGGCGTTTTGCCAGATCTGATCAGAATTTTTTTTTAGGGCGGGTCAAAATTTCTGCCCCTCTAAACTTTCCTGCAACATATCGGCATGCAAAATTTTGTGTTCCTTACTTCTGAGGTACAAAATATGTTTAGAAGTTTTATAGAAAAAATTCAGCTAAACAATTTTGTGGAACAAATTAACCCTCTAACTGTCACGTATAACCATAATTTTTACTTTTCTTTTGAATACTCGCAAAAATCTGCTCGAAAATGACGGGGGGCGTGGTTAAAATGTTCTACAATAATGATCGCCATAAAATTTCACTATATTTGTCCGAACACTCCAAAACACAAATCTTAGCCCAAGTGCTAGATAAAAGATGAAATATGACCAAATTCATTATATTATGTGGACTATTTTTAATGGAAACAGCAAAATGACAAAACGCATTATTAACTCTTACAAGGCAGTTAGTTTTTGCTTATTATCTAGCACTTGAGCTAAGATTTGTGTTTTGGAGTTTTCGGACACATATAGTGAAATTTTATGGCGATAATTTTTGTAGAACATTTTGACCACGCCCCCCGTCATTTTCGAGCAATTTTTTGCGAATTTTCAAAAAAAAAAAAAAAAATAAATAAAAATTATGGTTATACGTGACAGTTAGAGGGTTTATTTGTTCCACAAAAATGTTTATCTAAGTCTTTTCTATAAAACTTCTGAACAAATTTTGTACCTGAGAAGTAACGAACACACAATTTTGCATGCCGATATGTTGCAGGAAAGTTCCGAGGGCCGGAAACTTTGACCCGCCCTAAAAAAAATTCTGATCAGATCTGGCAAAACGCCGATACACGTATATTTTTTTTAGATCTTTCTACCAGAATCCGTTGACAGAACCCCATCATTTTGAAAAAATCTAATTTTGTCCCACAGTGTTATTTGTAGCATTTCTAACATATAACGACGTTTATAATTGTTATCCTGACAGTTTGGGTAATGATTTAAACTAGCACAATGGGATGGTAATGCTGTTTTCTGTGTAGAAATGTGCCTGTATTTCTGATCTGATTTGTGTCCTGCAATTCGTGGCTTTAGTTTATTTTTGTAGTCCCTACATATACATTGTTACAAACCTCGTTGTCATTTCCTTTACAAAGTATTTTATAGACTACTAGCTGACCCGGCAGACGTTGTCCTGCATAATATTTCAAGCGAGCAGAAATAATGGATTTCTAATTTGTGGTTTGTATGGGAGGTACCACGTCCCTTTGTCCAATTGGACCGAATAGTAAATCTAAACCACCCAGGGCGCCACCCAAACGCATACAAAAAAATTTATTCTAATCGGTCCAGAAGTTTAGGAGGAGTTCAGTCACAACACACGTGCAGTAGAATTATATATATAACGATGTCGTAGTTTGGTTGTCTATTTCCACCAAATCGTCCTCTTGAGCCCTCGTTGTCGTGGCGCGTGCCTTGCGTTTCCTCGACATCGACATTTGTCAACCTCTTTGTTTCAGCATTACTTTTTGAATGCCCGAATTTCACAATATGCTCGCACAATACATACACACAGTATTGGCACGCGTCTTCCAGAAGCTTCTAAGTTACGCACTATATTTCTCTCGCTCTAACACATTGTCGGGCCGAGGCTACGCAGAACAGACAACTCTGTTGGGCTCGCAACAACCGTGTGTTTGTTTAAGACAGAAGGCACAAGAGGATAGAAGCAATAGCGAACATAAAGAATACGCTGCAACTGTCATCTGTTTTCTTCTTCTTTTATTACTGATGGTACATTACATTAGAGGTGGTACTTAAATGCTAGTGATGGTATTTAATGAAAGATATGAAATAATCGATAACGATGCGACATATATATATACTATATTACACATATCAAATTTGTCCAAACTTTTTTTTTTACTAAACATTCTACCTATTGTGTTATATGTTTTGTGTGCTATCCTATAATTCTTGTCGTCAAATATTTTTGATTTCGCCAACCTATCAGTTATTCCAGGTATGTAGGTTATAGATTTGAAAATTTTCGGCAAATCCGTAGTAACCCTGTTAGGTTGTCCTTTATCCTCAAATTGCCTTATCAGTCTGTTGGTAAGATGGTTCGGGAAGTTGTTGTCCTTGAGAATACTTCTTATCCTTTCCTTATTGACCTTGTGGAATTCTACATCACTTATAGTCAAAACGCGTTCTATTAAATTTTTCGCCGTATTTATAATCACACGTTTTTGATGTTTGAGTGGAAGTTGATTATTCTTCCTAAAGATTGGTTTCTGATACCAATTAATTGATAAATTTTCCCCTCTCCTGACCACCAATGTATCCAAATAGGGAAGTTTTGAATTTGACTCTTTTTCCATTGTAAATTTTATACTGGAGTGAAAATTGTTAAAAACATCAAAAATTGTATTTATTTCACCCTCTGAAACGACACAAAATAAATCGTCTACATATTTTGTTAAAATTTTTGGTTTTATAGCCAATTTTTCGATACAAGAGTCCAGTAAATTTTCCATAACGAAGTCAGCAACAATTGGAGAAGCTGGTTAGCCCATTGGGAGTCCCTTTTGTTGCAAATATATCCTCCCATCATGTTGAAAATATCGGATATCCACTATACAAATCTTAATATACGAGGGTTGCATTTTATGTTTCGGGATTAGAGGACAAAAACAAATATTAATCATCGAAAATCACTTTATTGTTTTTCAAAATATTCCCCATGAAGATTTATACACTTTTGCATGCGTTTGAACCTATTGCCACTCTGATTGAGGTTTCTCCAAAACATGCATTCTAAATGCAGCAACCGCTTCTTCAGGTGTCGAAAAACGTTGACCTCTCAGTTTGTTTTTTACGTACGGGAATAAAAAGAAGTCATTCTGTGCCAAGTCAGGACTATACGGTGGATGACCCATCAAATCGATGTTTTGGGTGCTCAAAAATGCAGTTGTTTCAGCCGATGTGTGAGAGCTCGCATTGTCGTGGTGAAGAGTGATCCGTCTTCGGCGGTTGGTGTTCCTGATTTCTTGGAAGAGAACTGGCAAACAGATGGTTGTGTACCACTCAGAATTCACTGTTCCGCGTTGTTCTTGTGGTACGGTTGCGACATGTCCGGTTTTTCCGAAAAAAACAGGCCACCATTTGCTTGGAACTCACTGTTGCTGAGTTAATCCACGCCGAAAGTTGTAAAAAATAATCGCACGGAAATGTTCACGATTTAATTCCATTTTTGGGTCGAGAACACAAATAGCGCTCGTATGTCAAAACGTTCTGAGTACGCATAACCTCAAAAATGTCCAACTTTACGATAGAGATGTCAGTTGCCAGATTGCAACACTAGTGTTGCCAAATCCCGAAACATAAAATGCAACCCTCGTAGTTATAGTTATAGTCTTTGAAACAGGTGATTTAATTTTTTCCATGCCATTTTTCGTTTCACTTGTCAAACTCATATTTATTTTGTTTTTGTATTTTCTTTTCTTATTGGCATATGTACATTTGTGTAAGTTTGACAACTGAAACGAATGAACAGAAACAAAATATCTCTCCCACAACTACAACAACACCTGATGCTACCATGTATTTGTTGGCCTACACTGAATTGATGACAAATTTCAATAATTCATTACAAAAGTTCTTCAATTTCAAGATTATGCGTTTTATCCGGGTTTTTCATTAAATTGATGATGTTTTTTAGATCAATCTCCATCATTGGAATTTGGAAATAATTAGTGGGATCGATTCAAACAGGCGTATAAAATTTAAAAAAAATACATAATAGAAAATAGAGAAATGGACAGAAAACATTCATGCTATCAACATTTTTAATGTGGTCTTATACCCTTTTCTTGTGGATTTTTTTCCGATGAAAATAGGCCAACGACTTTTGTTACTCATTAACAAACTATTTACATCAAACTGATAGCCAATTTACATCAAATTGATGACAAACTTACATCAAATTGACGACAACCTTTCATCTAATTGACGCAAAATTGAAAATTGAGCAAATTGCTGAACAATTCACATCAAAATGGTGAAAAATTTACTTCAACTTCATACATTAAACATACATTAAAATGATGTAACATTGTCGTTGAATCAATGTAAATAATTGATAAAATATGGATGAAATATTGATGAAACGTTCTTCATCAATGCAATGAAATTTGTCGTATTTTTTGGCTAATGTATGAGAATTTCATACTACAATCTTACAAGTCAGGAACATTTTTCTAATTGAAAAATGTTTGGTTTTTTGTTAGAAATAATAGATAATTCAGTTAAGCACACTCACTAGCATGACTAGCTTCGAACTCCGTGACAAGTTCATCATCAGATGCCTAACTTCTGTGCCTGAATTGATGCCATCGGTTGATCATCAATCGTATACATACAAACGCAATTCTGCAATTCACATGTGCGAATTAGTATCGATCGAAGATCCCTAAGTATCAACATCACTGAAAAGCCTATAATTCCAACAACAAGAACAGACAGAATCGAAGCACTGCAAAAATGCGAGAACGCATGAGGTAAAGACGAACATGGACAAATTCTCATGACTTGGAAGCTTGTAGTATGAATTTCTCATACATTAACCAAAAATTATCAAGAATAAGAGAATCGAAAACATAAATTCGAAAAATGACTTTCACATGGTAAGTTCATTGAAATTATTTTGATGTGTTAACATCTATAGCGGCGTATAGGGACTAAATCTATCAAAGTCAGATTTTATGCTGCTGCTAAAACCAGATTTTCTGCGACTGCGAAAGAGAATAATGACGTGTTAAACAAAAATGAGCGAGCAAGAGAGCAATGAAAGAGTGGTGTGGCAGGGGTGAGGCAAACGAAATTGTGTCTATAGCGTATGGCTTAACATAATAATGTATGTATGTACATGTGTCTGTTGCTGTTGTTGAACGGAGATATAAAGCATAGCAATTTCATTTGCAAGGCTTGCGAGTCGACGTTATGGTGACACACTAATACGTCAGCTACTTCGTACAAAGTATGTGTGATGTTGTGTGTTTGGCTGTTTCGTTGCTGGTGATATGGCAAACATGTGGTTATGTGACACACGTATACGTCAGCTACTTCGGACAAAGTATGTGTGATGTTGTGTGCTTGGTTGTTTCGTTGTTGTTGCTATGGCCAAACAAAGCGAGTCATTTGATGTTCAGCATTGCCTGGTGTATACAAAAAAACTATTATTTTTTATTTTCCAATGTAACATTGAATAATGTGTTCATAGAAATCGAACAGGTACCGTGTAGCAAAAAGGTGTTAACACATCATCCGTGAGTTCGAACACTCATAGATTGTATTATTTAATACAAAACTACGTTCCGGTTATGATTTCCACCTGCATATATATCGTCTATTCCTGCCAGTATCGTTCCAGTCTACTTATGCCCACATTTATTCCGCCAAACAGTTACCTTCATTCGTTTTTTTATTCCAGCATGCGGTATCTATTTTTTCTGTATTTAATTTAATTTTTTTTTGTTGGTTGTAAATTTATGTGTTTTTGTATTTAATTTATTTACTATTGTTATTGTAACTATTATTTTTACTGTTATTATTATTATTAATATAATTGTTATTGTTTCTTTTTTTAAACATTTATTTTTAATATAATTTTTTTCTATTTGTTTTATTACTTGTCTGTTGTTATTTTTTTCTTTTGTTTTTATTTAATATATTAATTGTTTGTTTCAGTCTCTGTTTTTTGTATTCTCCCGAAATATTGCATATTTATTTGTAAGTTATAACGTATCCCAAAATAATTGTAACGCATCTTATATTTTCATCCTATGTTTATTTACTACTTGTCCTTATTTTTTATTCCTTATTTCATTTCTTATTTATCCTCTTTTTTTTGTAATATATTCATCAGTCGCTTCTAAACTACGCTCACACTCTCCTTATCCGCATCAATGCAGTGAACGATTTTCCGTCGAAATTTATCATGACCAAAATTTATTGATCGAAATCTATCAATAACGCCCAATTTCATCTGAACGAATACGTAAACAAACAAATTTGCGCTTCTGCTGCACTGAGAATCCACTTTTCAATCACGAGGAGCTATAACATCCACGTTTGACGTATGACGCCATGACATGACAATTATATAAAAATAAATGTTCCTTTGCCGCAAACAAACTCGGAACTGCTTTTAAAAAAGTTTGTTTGTGCGGAACACAATTGTCCTTTCCTTACGTTCATTTGAAGTTTTAAAGTTTTGAAGAAGTTACTGCCGTAGTTCAAGGATCGGAAGGGATCGGAAGGCTAAATGGCGCAGAAACCGGGTTGTTTAAAAATTCGATTTCCCGTAATGAAATGTTCCTTTCCTTATGTTCACTGGGCGAACAGAAGAAACCGCAACCACAGTTTTAGGATCGGAAGTAATCTGTAAAATTGATTTTGGCACTAAATGAGGTTATAAAATTCCACGGGTAATGAACGTATTGTTCGCAAAAAAAAAACTAATGCACAAATATTCCCCGTGAGTAGCAGAAACTTCCTTATTGTAACTGGCATTTACGCGGAATTACCTTGCATTCAATTCCCGTTCATTTTGATGTCTGCACTTTATATCGGGTGGGCCATGTAAAATTTGGAATTTAATTTCGCTTTAAAGAAAATAATAACAAAAATGTTTTAAAAATTATGATTTTATTGGTAATGCCCATAATTGACAGATACAAATGAATCACATCATTCATATGACTTCCACGATTTGCTTTATAGTACCTCTTTCGATCTACCCAATTTTTCAGTACATTTTCGATTGTTTGAGCATTTACCTCCTGATCGACGAGGTGGGGTACGTAGCGCCGTCCTGTTGCAACCATACGTCGTCGCATGTCATTTTCTTCAATTTTTAGGAACAACAAATCGCTGAGCTTGGTACGGTAACGCTTGCCATTGACACCAACGGCTGCTACTTGCTCATTTTCTAAAAATGGATCTATGATGCCGCTATGTCAAAATCTGGACCGAACAGTCACTCGCTGTGGTCGCATCGGCTTCTCCTCGACGACGTGTGTATTTTTTAATGACGCTGCTGAATGGAATGAGCTTCTTCGGAAAATATGATTTTGATTTTTCACAGTTTGAGTTAAGCGTTGAAAGAAAGTTTTTAATATTTCCCAGTTTTCTTCCAGTGTAAAGCAACCCATTTCGTAAATTTTTAACCTTTAGTAATATTCCACTTCATAAATGTCAAATCGGCCATCTGTTTCGAAATAACGGGGGTCCATATTCCAAATTTTACATGGCCCACCCTTCAGAAGAGAATGGACTGAACCTGTTGTAGACAGCGGCCATCCTTGCGATGTGTATTCAAAAAACCGGGTTTTCAAAAATGTCGGTTTTCGGTTTCTTCGAATATTCCGATTTTGGCGAAACCGGCTTGCGGTTAAACCGAGGTGTAGAAACCGATTAATAACCGGTTTCGGTTTTTATGACTAAATGGTAAACTATACATTTTATAATTATCGTTTATTTTTAATTCAGTCTTTTTGAATTTATAGATCAACTACCGATTAGATAGTCATGAAATAGCTTGTCAAAATACCGCCCGGAACCGGTGTAAAACTGCAGGTCCCAATATATACACAGTACCTCATTCGACCAACCCAATTTGCAGTATATTGTCGATTGTTTGGGCCTCGTGTTTTAAGGCCTCAGTGGACCCGGGATTGTTTGCGACTGACTTGTCTTTCAGGGCTGTCCAGAGATAATTGTCTAAAGGGTTCAAATCGCAGCTGCGAGGCGGCCAATGGACTTTCGAGTTTCGGCTGGTTATGAGGTCTTCCAACACAGTGCGCAAAAGATCTATTGTAACGTTGGCTGTTGAAACCATACTTCATCCTCTTCAATTTTGTGGAACAAAAACCTGCTGATCATGACACGGTAACGCTCGCCATTGACGGTAACAGCGGCTCTTTGCTCTTTGAAGAAAAATGGGCCTATGATGCTACCATGCCATAAACCGCGCCAAACAGTCACTCGTTGTCGATGCATCGTCAAAGAAAAGTGAAAACGCATCGGATGGCCACGAGACTTCGGCTCTTGGACTATTTGAACTTCAGTCTTTATACAAATTCAACTTGCTGTGAACGGTGGCGAGTTGATGTTGATGGCTGTTCCAGCACACTTTCAGCTACACCGGCAATATGTTCCACTGGACGACCACGTAGACGAGTTCTTTTGTTCAATAAGGACTCGGATTGACAAAATCGCTTTACAAATTGATCCACAATTGGCGCTGATGGAATCTATTTCTATCGAATTTATTTCGTAGATTTCTTACAGTTTGAGTTGAAGTATCAGAAATTTTGATGAAAGTTTTAAAAATTTCCCAATTTTTTTCAAGCGTAAAGCGACCCATTTCGTTCTTTTCTAACCTTTATCTAATTATCTGTCACTTCATAAATATCAAATTGGTCATCTGCTTCAGTATAGAGGAGGGGGGCTCAAATTCCAAATTTTTCATGATCCACCCTTCTAATATTGTACTTCCCCAGTCGGTGGTGCAATGGCTAGTGTGCGCGGCTCTTGTGCAAGAGAACGTGGGTTCGATCGCTGTTCTGACCACATTACATTTCCTTCGACGGCAACCACCTCGCTTAGTGATGGCGATACTATCGAGTGCTTAGCTTATCAATATACCGTTCGGAACTGGTGTAAAATTTTAGGTCCTCACTGGTTGTGAGAAGCTGTCCCTAATTCCTTCATGGGCTGTAATGGGACACCGTTTTTTTTAGGTAGGCAAAATCATCGATGAGTAAATATTCCTTTGGCCGTTTTGTACTTCTTTCTGGATAGTGAATACGGTTTATTGTTTTATGCATTACTACTAACATACTACCTTGTGTTGCCATTAGTTCCGCCACTTAAGTCTAAATCGGAGTTGACAAATATAAACTATCATAAAACTATCGGTGAAATAATTCGTTGGCAGTCTTTTATGTCTATCTGATGGGATCAGTAAGCATTGTGAGCTACGAAAAAGGATTTATATTTGTAACTCTGCGTTGTTATAACGGGTTTTTCAATAAGAGCGCTACAAAAGTTTTTTTTTAAATAAAACAAAACCGGTTTTAGATACCAATGAAATTCTTTATTCCTGTGAAAGTACGTTCGATGCCATTATGTATGGAACTCGATTTCTTTTGCATGGCCACCACGGGCACGTTTGCAGAAGTCCAGACGCTGAACCCAATTTTTGGACGGTTTTCATGCATAAATCGGCCGATACTGCTGCAATTTCACGTTCGATATTCGTACGAAGTTCATCAATCGTCGCTGGCTTGTTGGCATAGACCATAGACTTGACGTAGCCCCACAGGAAATAATCTAACGGCGTCAAATCGCTCGACCGAGGCGGGCAATCGACTAGGCCATTTCGTGAGATAACACGTTCACCAAACTTGGTTTCCAATAAATTGATTGTGGCATTCGCTGTGTTGCTTGTGTCGCCGTCCTGTTGGAACCACATGTCCTCCAATTCCATATTATCCAATTGGGGCCAAAAATATTAGGTTATCATTGAACGGTAGCGATTCGCATTCACAGTAATGTGCCGGTCTTGATCATCACGGAAGAAGTACGGCCCAATGACGCCGCCGGCCCATAAACCGCACCAAACCGTAATTTTTTCGGGATGCAAGGATGACTCATGGATTACGTGTGGATTGCTGTCTGACCAATAACGCATATTTTGCTTATTGACGAAGCCATTCAGCCAGAAATGAGCCTCATCGCTGAAGATGATTTTCCGATGAAAATCCGAATAATTTTCAAGTTGTTGCTCAGCCCAATTCACGAATATACGACGCTTATGGTGGTCAAGCGGCTTCAGTTCTTGCGTCAATTTGATCTTGTAAGGATGTAGTCCAAGATCTTTTCGAAAAATTCGCCATAACGACGTCACAGAGATGCCCAACGTTTGAGAACGACGTGTGAGAGACACATTTGGGTTTTCTTGAACTGAAGCCTCAGCGGCAGCAATATTCTCGACACTACGGGCACTTCTTTGTCCCACTGTCACGGGAACATTTTGTACTGTGCCTGTGGATTCAAATTTTTCCACTAGACGCTCAATTGTTGATCTGGTAGGATGATTATGACGACCATATATTGGACGTAGCACTCTTAAAGTTAAGGCCACTGACTCCAAATTTCGGTAGTAAATTTTAATAATTTCGACTCGTTGTTGGCTCGTATATCTTTCCATGATGAAATGGCAAACCTTACTGAAGAGAAATGTCAAAAGAGCGGGAAAAAATATGGCGTCGTTTGCTGTTCCTATCGATTTACTTTTGTAGCGTCTCTGTTGAAAAACCGAAAAAGCTGGTTAATTGACTTAAAATAACCGGTGAAACCGGTTCTTCGAAAGTAACACTTTTTAAAAATCAAAGTACGATTAACCGGCAGGAATTCGGTTAACCGGTTTGCGTTTGGAATACAGTACTTTTAACCAAATCGGTTTGCCAATCATTGGTCCGAGCAAATGGAGCCAATGATCGTTGATAGGTTCAGAATTCATTGATTTGGTTGGCAAATAACCTATAATATTAATATGTTACAAAAGTTGTTGTTATTTCAGGGAGTCGCAAACTTAATTTATTTTTATTTTCTATTTCGATTTCGTAAATGAGAAACATTCTAAAGCCTTTTGCATTCTACTATACAAATGTATGCATACAAAAAAGTTTTAACATTTCGAACCAAAAATAAACTCGAATGATTCGATTGACGTTATTTATAGCACGACATGCGAAACAAACGCAGAATATAACAAATGTTTGGGTAAATAATTTCAAAAATTAACAGACCGAAACGAAAAAAGAAATAAAATCCAATCGAAATAATGTCAATACTTTGATGTTGCATCTAAACTAAAATCACTGACAAATATTCAATGTTATCGGCGAAACAAAAAAACTCAAATAAAAATCTAAATTGTATAATTGTACGATGCGTTAGAGACGTTTCGCTTTCGTATTTCGTACACAGAACGAAAACTTTAAATGTATTTTCGTCCCAAAATTATATTGGGATATTCAGTCTCCCGCCTCCCTCCGTTGCTGATTGATGCATTTGAATGATTTGCAATGCAGCTAGTTAATCAAGTCGATGACCACTTACTCGGCGGTGCTGATGGTGATGAAAATAACTAAAATCATAATGATGAAGCTGATGATGATAGTGACACTTAAATGATACTCTTAAACTGTTGAGCATCCGTGAATATGAAAATATTCTAGTGGCGGGCGCAACGATGAAATGTTTTCGGTTGTTCAGCTGCACTCAGACGAGAAAACACATAAAATTTACAACATTTATGTTATGATGATGAGACTTTGTTTTTTCATTCGTCTCTTGTTTGCTTTTTTTTTTTGCTGGTTGTCTTGTTTTGAATGGAAGCCAAATGGCGCCCACACACTGTTGCAGCAACTGCACCAGCATCAGTGACAACAACAACAACATCCTCATGGAGCTGATGATCGTCATCATTGTATTAAATTGTCAACTGTGTTGCAAAGGGTGAGGTGGACCAACCATCACCATCACCACCACCTCCACTAGTCGTTGTTCACGCACTTAGTGGCTACTGGTGGAAAATTTCCACCCTCACCCAAAACTATGCAAATTTATTTCGTTGAGAATGTATACTTTTATAAAGTGTGACAATAATTTTCCGTAACGTTTTCGTTTCGTTGAGAAAGTATAATTTTTAGAATAAAATAAAAAAAAAAATTTATTGAAATATTATGAACTGACTCATTCTGTTGGAAAGGAAGAATTTTCTTGTGTTGTATTATATGACATATTATTAGATTTTTTTTTGAATTTTACAATAAAATTCCATTAACTTGTTTTTATGAGAACTCTTTAAATCATGTCAACAATATAGTTGTGGGCGTGGTCACCAAATATAATTTAAAAAACTGTCTGCACCGGAGACAAGGGCGCATTTATTTTAAATGACAATTATAATTTGTCGTTTTATTTGAATTACCTGTTCAAATGCAAATTCGAAAAAATTTCAATTCCATTTGCAATTGTACTTATTTCCAAAGCACTTCCTTCATATCTTGCAGTTTTGGATTTCAAATATTTTATACAGTACAGGTTTATGAATTTGAAAGTACCACGAGGAATTATCTATCGAAGCCACAAACCTCTAGAAATAAAATTCTTTAAAAAAAGAATTGCCAGCAGTCAAACAAATTCAAAACAATTAAAACCATTCCCATATTTTATTATAATTGGCATCCGATTCCACAACCTGTATTTGCATTGCCTGGGCAAATGGAGATTCAACATTTTTTAATTGTCAACATTTTTTAATTAATGGCAATTCTTTTGCATTTACATTAGATAAAGTAATGCAAATTAAAATCCAATGCATATTAAAAAACTTCATGTATGGCTCCTGATGCCCAAAAATTCATCAAGTCATGATGCCAAAAATTGTACTTACTTTTACTTTTGCATACACTGAAAAGAAATGCTTCGTCACACGACTGAAGTTGTTTCCCGCCTTGACGAATATTCTCATCAAATGTAAGCCAACGTAGAGATTTGTCGGCACAATGAAAATTAAGTACTGCTTTGACTATTTTTTTTAATTCTGGGGTGAATTTGATTATTTGAGACATTTAATGTGTCATGGATTGCAACTGAAGCAACCAGATCTGAATCATTTATAAATAAAGAGGTTTCCAATAGGGACGGGCTGTGGACGTCGGTGATGCAATGATTAGTGGATGGGGATCTTGTACACAAGAACGTGGGTCCGATCCCTGCTTTACATTTCTTTCGTCAACGGTCATATCGATTATTGATAGCGACACTATCGAGTTATTAACCATGAATATTCAAAATACCGTTCGGAACCGGTGTAAAACTCTAGGTTCCAATCAGTGAGTGTAAATCTAGAAAGCGCACAGCTCATTGGTTGTGAGAAGATCTTCCCAATTCTTTCATAGGATGTAATGAGAAACAATATACATATATACAAATAACAACAGATAAAACAACATAATTGCCAAAATCAACCCGTCCCTATTGGAAAACCCTTTATAATCATAGTGCTTCTTTGTCTGGTCATTTTGTATTTTTCTCACTTTTCGTTCTATAACAAATTTCTTATTTTTATTTTGCTGGAAGAGGTGGCATTGCACTTTTTCGTTATATTGTTCCTATCCATTTGTTTGCTCATAGATGCAGAACAGAGGTGCATGTGAACATTTCATTAAAATCAGTTTCGTCCCATAAAACACTTATTCGTTGGAATAACGCAATCGTTTGTTACCTTCCAGTGTTAGTCTAAACCCCATAATAAACAACAACAATTTTGAAAAAGTATTGAGGTAAACCAAATTCCACTTTAGTTTAGATAGAATACCCATGAATCCTCTCAGTTCAAGTTTTGTCCTCCTTCATCAGCCTTCTGGTATTGTTACCACCCGGGTCGCCCGATAGGATCTTTGTCGTTCTGCTCCTGTGGTTGATTCTTGTCTATGGTTGAAGTTCATCCTTTACAGCCTAGAAAGGCTTCGCGTTTTCTATATACAAGGTGGCGCAAAAGTAATCCTCCTATCAGAAAATGCTATAAATTTTGCGATTGGCCCCTAATGTCAGTTCTGTTTTGACATTTGTGTAGTAAACACATGCGAATTACACGTTAATAAACAATGTTACGCTACACTGCTCCAGAACGCGGAATATTGCTGACTATTTATTTGACCAATAATCGACCAGAGGAAGATGATTTTTCATCAAAAATAATCATGAGTGATGAGGCCCATTTCCATCTTAGCGGGTACGTAAATAAGCAAAATCTACGCTTCTGGGGCACTGAAAATCCGCGTGTAACCCACGACGAGCCATTACACCCGCTCAAAGTCACTGTATGGTGTGCTGTTTTCGCTGGAGGAGTCATCGGACCTTTTTTCTTCGACGACGTCGCGGGCCAAACGGTTACTGTGAATGGTGAGCGCTACAGAGCAATGATCAACGAGTTCTTTTTGCCGCAACTTGATGAATTGGGATTGGAAAACATGTGGTTCCAACAGGACGGTGCAACGGCACACACTGCACGTGCCACAACCGATATGCTGAAGGATGCATTTCCCGGGCGCCTAATCTCCCGTTTTGGCGATTTGCACTGGCCGCCAGCAAGATCGCCTGATTTGACCGCTCCAGACTTCTTTTTGTGGGGCTTTTTGAAGTCGCGGGTTTATGTCAACAAGCCTCAGACTCTTGCAGCTCTTAAAGACAATATCCGTGAAGAATGTGAGGACGTATCGCCAGAAGTTTTGGCCAAAGTGATGGAAAATGCCATAAAAAGGGCTCAAATGACAATCAACTGTGGCGGCTGCCATTTACATGACATCATATTCTCGACTTGATGTAAAAAAAATTAAAAGACCAATTAAAAATAATCCACAAGAAGAATCAAAGTTTTTAATTTTTTTTTAAATTACAGCCAAAAAACATCGGAAGTTTACTTTTGCGCCACCTTGTATAAAAACCGTAAGTTGGAGCCCATTCTAGCCAGCTTATTATCTGTCTAAGTAATTTGCTTTATTGGTCAGTCACCACATATGTATTAGTAAATCATCTCTTGTTCCCAAAAAATATGCATTGAATAAATGTATGCAGAATTCAATTTAATTTTGTATTGAACTCTTTTTTCACAAAAAATTAACGACAATGTGTTCGCTGGAGCATCGAACATTGAGTTGTTACAGCAGCGTTCTTGACAGCTTCGTTGCGGCAACGACAAAATCGTAGAGTTTACGAAACTTTTCATTAGAGCAATGTAAACACACTATTTCCTTTGAATAACTTTCGCAATATCATTAGCAGTTTTTTCTCAAAATAATGTACAATATTTTCCACACAAAAAAAAATCAATCTGATCTGGAGTTTTACGTTTTGTTTACACAATAGAAAAAACTTAATTCATAAAAGAAATGTATTTTTAAGCATTTTTTCCAATTTTCAAAAAAAAAAAAACACTTAATTAAATATGTTTGTAACTCTTTCCATTTGAAATAAAAGTTATTAATTTTTTTCGAATTTTCACAATTTTTGTGAATCAACTTTTTTTTTCGAATTTTCACAATTTTTGTGAATCAACTTTCATTGATTTTACTCTCTCCACCCTTTACGATTTGAAGTGAACATTTTTGGACGTCAATTTTATTTTTTAATTTTTTTTAAATCTTTTGGGATTTTTTAAATTTTAAACAGAAAATCTATAATTCTATAGGAAATTACTCAATTTCCCCAATGGAACATCTTATATTAATTTGCAATTTGTGCAATTTCAAAAAATATTACAGTATAATTTTATCAAAATTAAATTAAAACAATCGCAGCTTTTCAAAATATTTAAAAAATTATAAATTTTTCATTATAATTAGAAAATATTCTATTTCATTTCAAATGCTCCCAATTAAAGTTGTTAAATTTTAAAGTTATTAGGAAATTTCTCTGCATGAAAATGAACACAGTTTCATTCAGAATTATCTAAAATTCATAGTTCATTTCTTTATTTAATTGTGTCTATGAAAATACAATTTATTACACGCGATTCATACGATGACTTTTACGACGTCGTTTTTCCTTAATTTCTTTTTAAAGCAACTTCCAAAAATCATGTGTGTGCATACGATGATTTTTACTTGCATGTCTTTTTTTGCAGGCAGAGTTGATTGTTATTGTTTAATCGGTTAATATGCTTTAGTAGATTATTCGTATCAAGAAATACATATGTCTGTATACAAAAATTATTTGAATTAATTGAAACCAATTTACGCCTAAATATTAAATAAAAATTCATTATTCCGCATTTTTACTTTTACTATTCGAAAAATTTTGTTTCTTCCCAAGTTCTGTAGTCAATTCTAAAATATATTTTTCTTAATGCCACCTGGCTACTTCAAAGTACGAAAATGAATAAAACGTATCAAGAAAAAAAGAAATTAGTATAAAGAGGAATATGAAAAAAGACACGAAAAACAGAAACCGAGTCTTTTTGTTTACCCCTCTTGCTTCTCTACACCGTTCGCCTATATGTAAAAAGAGACGTTGCAAAAGCAACGTCGTAAAAGTCATCGTATGAATCGGGTGTTAGTTAATACAAAAAAAAGTTAATTTTACATTTTATATGGAATTTTTTGCAATTTAAATTTAAAAGTCTCAAATTTTGCACTCTGATATTAAATTTTTTTAAATTTTTAAAATTTTATCAATTTTAATTGTTTCACTTTTTTTGGAATTTTGCTTAAAATCAAATGGAGATTTCCATATTCACTTGAAAATATAAGAATAAAAAAAAAAAATTTCCTATTTGATATGAAGTATCACAAAATTTTAATGGGATATGAACCAAATTTTGAATGTTTGGGCAGATGGATGTTTAACCAATTATTGCCCCGTTCCCGATTTGGACGCCAAAAGATGGGTATTTTGCCGAGCATTGACTCCATTTAGGGATTTAATAGTATCCAGTCAAGAATAGAAATCCAATATATCGCACAGTGGGGCTGATTAAAAAAATCACGGTAATAATATCACAACGCTAAAAGTTTGATTATTGTTCTGAATATTTTGGAATGTACCAGACATTTGTAGAGGAGGAGTCTGGCTTTCAGAATATTGCATTTAGAGGCAACTTGTGTCAACACAGTTGCTGCTACAGGGTGCCAAAGTTGATCACTTTTGAGTGGACATTGACTGAGTTATTGAAGTTTTTATTAAAAAGAATGAATTATGCTTCGTTTTTATAAAATTTTACCAGAATCATGAAGCTTTAGTAAAGAGAAAGTACGTAAAAAGAACACGAAAAACATTGTGAAGGTATTTTTGCAAAATTTTTGTTTTAATAAAAGCTTCAATAACTCAATTAATACCGGATTTTTAAAAACAAAGTTGAGTTTTACTCTATAGGAAACGTCCGTTTTGAATGAAGTCAAGAGTATTATGGTTTCTTTATAAAATAATGTGTGAAATCATCGCCAAAGTTGAAAATTGGCGAAAAAATTCAAAAAATATCTGTTTGCTGGACAAATACACACAGACTTCTCACATTTTCTTAAATAAAGGATATATCGTTTGACAGGCCTAAATTTCTTCATTTTAAATCTGGTAAGAAAATGAAAATCGGTTGATAATCCACTAACTTACAGGCGCAAAGGTACGCAAAACCAGGTTTTTAACCGGTTTTCAAGATTTTGGGGGTGTTTGGGAAATTTTACAGCACCTACATGAAAAATACTATCACTACCCAGGTATTTTGGACTGTCGCACCGTGCTACCTACTAAAAAAACCTTAAAAATAAAAGTTGCGAAAAAGTCAAAAAATTGAAATTTTTGTGATATGTCGTAGTGAAACATTTTTTCCTCATGCCAAAAGCTTTCAAAAAATCGATGGCACAATGTCGACAAATATTTGTCCTTACAAATAGGCCCATACATATCGATTAACTATCCGGCCCCAGTGAAACTAGATGGTTGGTGTCCCAGCTAATTACAATTGTGATAATAAAGTATAGTGTTATCAAAGGACTGATATATAATAAATTTATGTATTTTGTATGATTTCCTAAAATATTCTTTCCAGGATAATGACAGACTCATACTAAGATATTTGCAATTTTTTATGCAACATTTCGTAGCAACAAAAATTGCTACAAAGGTGGCAAAATACGTGTTCAAGCAGATTTGACAGTTGATTTTAATATTATTTTCCTTTGAAGTCTGGGTTACAAAGACGACTAAAGAACGCCAAAACTTTCCTTACGTGCAAGCTCCTGAAGAGTCAAGTTCAATATCTTGATGAAAAATATCTGTGTTGTTTTTACTAACATCAGTATAATTTCAGTAACTTTGTTGTGAAAATACACAAGGTTTTCGTATCATAATTTCCTCAGAGTGCGGATACAACGTTCAAGTCGCCTCAAGTCATATTTTGTACAGAAGCACGACATTATCAGCCTGTTTCTGTAACTCGAATGAAAGCTTAATAAGTACGTGTTCTATACGAAAAGAGAAACATAAATTTTTTCAAAACTTTTCAGTACCAATTCTGGTTTCTTTATTTCGAATGCGCTATCAGTTGGAAACAAACATAGAGTCAGGCGAACTAAAATTTCGACTTATAGGAACCCAATTTGAATCGAATGTGCGTGACAGATTTTCGTTCCCTTAGCTTTTCGTTCGAGATAAAGAAATAGGTTTTTAGTTTTCTTAGGGTCATTATCACAATATCAGGTTAGTGCTAACTAACAGTTATAATTTTTAGATTCCATACAAACTGACAACTGAAACTTTTTATCAGTTATCCTTAACTGTAGAATAAATTGAGCTACGTTGGCAGTCGATGGCACAATGCTTAGTGTTTACGTCAACTCGTAAATGTTCTCTATTATTCAAATTAATGTTTCCGTTAAATCTTAACTTAATTAACTCAAAATTCCCTCGGACATTCTGTGACATTTGGCCCAGCAATTTTCTTCGTTAATAACACTAGTCAACAGTCAAAATGTACTCCGGATGCCATAATTTTTTCTGTGTAGATAACCTTGACATGGGCCCGAAAAACGCAATAAAAATTTTTTTTTTCGTTTGGTTTTTTTTTTGTTTTTTTATTTTTAAATTTTAAAATTTTTTTTTTAATTTGTTTTTGTATGAAAAATTGTTTCAGCAACTAACAAATCTCGTCAAAATATATACTAAATGGATGGTAGTAGACCCCAAAACATAAATAATGTGCGTCTTCATTCATCGGCTAGCGACAGCGGTCGTAATTGGTTGTTGAATCAGGAATTTTACAAAATTTTACCGAAAATTTACAAGTGAAAGCCCCTTAAAGCATTTTAAAAAAATATTAATTCACAGAGTGCATTTTTTTTTGTATTTTATACGCAATGTGGGAGGTTTTAGAAATCAAACAAGCTACTTTTTAAGAAAATCCATCAATTAATAATGAAGTTGTGAATTTTTTCGCTAAAGCCCTCAGAATCTACTTTTTAGTTCGAACATTGCATTTTACCTTTGAAATTATCTCACTAGTCAACCAAATGAAAAAATGATGAAAAAGGTTGTGTCAACCTCTAATGAGGTTGTGTCAATCTCCAATGAGGTTGTGTCAACCTCGAATGAGGTTGTGTCAATCTCCAATGAGGTTGTGTCAACCTCGAATGAGGTTGTGTCAACCTCCAATGAGGTTGTGTCAACCTCCAATGAGGTTGTGTCAACCTCCAATGAGGTTGTGTCAACCTCCAATGAGGTTGTGTCAACCTCCAATGAGGTTGTGTCAACCTCCAATGAGGTTGTGTCAACCTCCAATGAGGTTGTGTCAACCTCCAATGAGGTTGTGTCAACCTCCAATGAGGTTGTGTCAACCTCCAATGAGGTTGTGTCAACCTCCAATGAGGTTGTGTCAACCTCCAATGAGGTTGTGTCAACCTCCAATGAGGTTGTGTCAACCTCTAATGAGGTTGTGTCAACCTCTAATGAGGTTGTGTCAACCTTTAATGAGGTTGTGTCAACCTCTAATGAGGTTGTGTCAACCTTTAATGACGTTGTGTCAACCTCCAATGAGGTTGTGTCAACCTCTAATGAGGTTGTATCAACCTCCAATGAGGTTGTGTCAACCTCTAATGAGGTTGTATCAACCTCCAATGAGGTTGTGTCAACCTCTCATGAGGTTGTGTCAACCTCCAATGAGGTTGTGTCAACCTCCAATGAGGTTGTGTGAACCTCTGATGAGGTTGTGTTAACCTCCAATGAGGTTGTGTCAACCTCTAATTCGGTTGAGATAACCTCAGAATTCGGTCACGGCTGTCTTAACCGAATTTTTCTGTGAGTGTAGGTATTTAAGGATGAACATTGCCAAATATCACTTACTTTCGCAAGTAACCTCAAAATGAGCAAACGTTCGCGAGGATTTGAATGCAATACCAATCCAAGTAATTTTTGTTACATGTGCGGAAAATACGTTTCTGAAAAAAAACAAGCGTTGTTTTTCACCTAAATTGAGAGATTCATTTGAAGAGAGCTTCAATTTACATGTCTCAAACATAGGTGAGCGGTGGACACCAAGTGCTCTATGTCCAAGGTGCTACGTACAGCTAGCTGACTCAAGGTAAGTGTAGATTACGAAATTCAAGAACATATATAACTTATTATTGAAATTCTTTCAGACGACAGCCGAGAATCGTCATGCCAATGCTTTGGAGAGAACCGCTTTGCCATGTAACAGATTGCTACTTCTGTCTTAGCAAAAAAACCGGCGTGGGAAAAAATATACGATGGACTTACGCTGCTGTTTCAACAGTGACTTTTCCAGTGCCATTTTCCGAAGAACCAGTGGACCCGCAACCGTCCGTTTCAAGATGGGCATCTAATAATGAGGCGATAGATCCAACATCAGATCCGGAGACAGTAGAAACCACATCAGAATGCGAGTCAACATATACATTGCATGGAGGTCAACGCTTATGTTCGCAAGCAGAACTGAACGATTGGGTTAGAGAACTGAAACT
Source organism: Phaonia tiefii (assembly GCA_963931995.1). NCBI lineage: Eukaryota > Metazoa > Arthropoda > Insecta > Diptera > Muscidae > Phaonia > Phaonia tiefii. The sequence continues at coordinate 234,342,749 of OZ008370.1, forward strand.
CTCCAAGGAAGAAGCAGAGTTGCATGCATCGCGCATGAAACAGTTCGGTTTCTTGGCTCCTGGTGTGGTGACAACAATCTACAGGAAGCGTCATGAACCATACGCAAGGTACTACACAAAAAAAGGCAACATCTGTTTTTGTAAGGACATTCGCGGATTATTTGGTGAACTCGGGTACTCTTCGATCCAGGAGAGTGGCGTCTTTTCATCGACAGCAACAAGCAGAGCCTTAAAGCAATTTTACTGCACAACGGCAACAAGAAACCCTCGATTCCAATTGCTCATGCCGTTGACACCAAGGAAACATACGAAGTCATGGTCAATCTACTAAAGTGCCTTAACTATAAGAGGCACGATTGGAAAGTTTGTGCCGACCTTAAGGTTATCGGTATCCTTTGTGGATTACAAGGTGGATTCACAAAGTACTGTTGTTTTCTCTGCCTTTGGGACAGCCGCGATCGTCAACATCATTACACCAGGAGGGGTTGGACAGAACGAGTTAACTTCATCCCCGGCAGCGACAACGTGAAATATACACCACTCATTAAAAAGGAAAATGTTTTTCTCCCACCTCTTCACATAAAGCTCGGACTCATAAAAAACTTCGTGAAAGCTCTCAACAGAGATGGTGAAGCGTTCGCCTATTTAAAAACCATTTTTCCTCACCTTTCGTCGGCAAAGATTAAGGAAGGCGTTTTCGACGGCCCGCAAATTAAAAAGTTGTTGCAAGACCAACAGTTTGAGCACATTTTATCACTAAATGAAGCTGCAGCTTGGAACTCATTTCGGCAAATTGTTTCCGGATTTCTTGGAAACAACAAAAGCTCAAATTACAGAGAGATCGTCGAACAACTACTCCAAAATTATAAAAAAATTGGAGCAAATATGTCGTTTAAGATACATTTTCTACACTCGCACTGGGACTTCTTTCCGGACAACCTGGGCGATGTGAGTGACGAGCATGGCGAGCGTTTTCATCAGCAAATGAAAGAAATAGAGCACCGATACCTAGGATTTTGGAACGAAGCTATGATGGGGGACTATATCTGGTTCCTGATAAGAGAAACAGACCCACAACAATATAAAAGATAATTTCTTGTACATATATCGAATTGTTTTTTAATTTAAAGTCATATATTTTTGTCACCCAACAAATTTTAATTTTTTTTGTAATAAAAAAGAAAAAACCTTACCATAGACAAAGTTTTTGTTGTATTTTTCGAGCTCATCTGAAGGTTATCTACACAGAAAAAAATACTTCATTAGAAGTACATGACATTTTTTCATTTGGTTGACTAGTGAGATAATTTCAAAGGTAAAATGCAATGTTCGAACTAAAAAGTAGATTCTGAGGGCTTTAGCGAAAAAATTCACAACTTCATTATTAATTGATGGATTTTCTTAAAAAGTAGCTTGTTTGATTTCTAAAACCTGCCACATTGCGTATAAAATACAAAAAAAAAATGCACTCTGTGAATTAATATTTTTTTAAAATGCTTTAAGGGGCTTTCACTTGTAAATTTTCGGTAAAATTTTGTAAAATTCCTGATTCAACAACCGATTACGACCGCTGTAGCTAGCCGATGAATGAAGACGCACATTATTTATGTTTTGGGGTCTACTACCATCCATTTAGTATATATTTTGACGAGATTTGTTAGTTGCTGAAACAATTTTTCATACAAAAACAAATTAAAAAAAAAATTTTAAAATTTAAAAAAAAAAAAACAAAAAAAAAACCAAACGAAAAAAAATTTTTATTGCGTTTTTCGAGCTCATGTCAAGGTTATCTACGCAGAAAAAATTATCGCATCCGGAGTACATGAAATTTTTTTCATTTTGTTGAGTAGTGTAATTATTGCAATTTCGTCCCAACGCAACTTCCAACAAAATAAATAGTATAAGCGTTCTGTTCTTCTACTGTCGGCAAATTACTAAGACATTCTTAAACCAAAGAAATAAAGCAAATCCTAGCAAAATCTAATTACATTTATTTGTCTTGTTTTATTTCACTCTCTATTCCAATACCCAATGCTGGATATTCTGTACCACCATTATTGTGGACCGACATTTGTGGATTTAATTTTATGATTAAAAGAGATTGGTTCTACTCCTCCATAGGTAACTTCCAGGATCCGATTCTTCACTGGTATCCCTTGCTCCTCGGGCTAAGAGTTAGTGTGCACGACTCTTGTACAGGATAACGTGGTTTCGATACCCGCCCTGACCACACTTAACATTTCGCGCGACGCCACACAGCGCGATATTTTCAGAGATGGTGATCAAAAATCAATAACTATTTATGAAGCTAATAAAGGGTTTTTCAACAGAGACGCGACAAAAGTAAATCGATAGGGACAGCAAACGACGCCATATTTTTTCCCGCTCTTTTGACATATCTCTTCAGTAATGTTTGCCATTTCATCATGGAAAGATATATGAGCCAACAACGAGTCGAAATTATTAAAATTTACTACCGAAATTTGGAGTCAGTGGTCTCAACTTTAAGAGCGCTTCGTACAATTTATGGTCTTCAGCGATGAGGCTAATTTCTGGCTGAATGGCTTCGTCAATAAGCAAAATATGCGTTATTGGTCAGACAGCAATCCACACGTAATCCATGAGTCATCATAGCATCCCGCAAAAATTACGGTTTGGTGCGGTTTTTGTGCCGGCGGCGTCATAGAGCCGTACTTCTTCCGTAATGATCCAGACCGGCACATTACTGTGAATGCGAATCGCTACCGTTGAATGATAACCGAATATTTTTGGCCCCAATTGGATAATATGGACTTTTGGAGTACATGTGGTTCCAACAGGACGGCGCCACAAGCCACACAGCGAATGCCACAATTAATTTATTGGAAACCAAGTTTGGTGAACGTGTTATCTCACGAAATGGCCCAGTCGATTGGCCGCGATTTGACGGTCGTGCGATTTGACGCCGTTAGATTATTTCCTGTGGGGCTACGTCAAGTCTATAGTCTATGCCAACAAGCCAGCGACGATTGATGAACTTCGTACGAGTATCGAACGTGAAATTGCAGCAGTATCGGCCGATTTATGCTTGAAAACCGTCGAAAATTGGGTTCAGCGTCTGGACTTCTGCAAGCGTGCCCGTGGTGGCCATGCAAAAGAAATCGAGTTCCATACATAATGGCATCGAACGTACTTTCACAGGAATAAAGAAATTCATTGGTATCTAAAAAAACCCGTTAGTTTTTGGTCAGTGTCCTAGTCAGTAGCTTTCATTATAGGTAAAGGCGAAACAATAAGTCCGTTACTTTTTGAGTGAAACACATTTTTTTTCGCAAAAAAAAACATTATTTTTCAACATAATCTCCTTTTGGCTCAATGCACTTAGTCCATCGATTCTCCAATTTTTGTATCCCTTCCAAAAAATAGGATTTTTCGAGGTCCATAAAATAGGCATTTGTTTGATCAATAATTTCATCGTTGGAGCTAAATCTCTTTCCACCGAGCCATTTCTTTAGGTTTGGAAATAGGAAATAGTCACTGGGGGCTAAATCTGGAGAATATGGCGGATGAGGTACCAATTCGTAGCCCAATTCATGGAATTTTGCAATTGAGACTGCACCACGATAAATGCACCACGTTAAATCGGTCCATTAAGTTGGCATAATATTCGTCGTTTATTGTTTTTCCCTTTTGAAGGTAATCGATGTGGATATCCCAAAAAACTGTTGCCATCACCTTATTGGCCGACAAACTTACCTTGACCTTCTTCGGAGCCGGTTCACCCAGAGAAACCCATTGTTTAGACTGCTGCTTGGTCTCCGGAGTGTTGTCATGGATCCATGTTTCATCCACAGTTACAAAACGCCGCAAAAACTCCTTCGAATTGCGGTTAAACAACTCTAAACAATCCTTTGAAGTTATCACACGATTACGTTTATGGTCAATTGAGAGCAAACGCGGCACCCATCTTGCTGACAGCTTTCTTAAACCCAACTGATTATTTAAAATCGAAACCACACTGCCATATGAAATGCCTATGGCGTCAACAATCTCACGCACTTTTACTCTTCGATCGGACAACATCATATCGTGGATTTTTTTCGACATTTTCGGGTGTATTGACCTCAATTGGCCGTCCACAACGTTCAGCGTCATTTGTACTTGTGCGACCACAACGAAAGTCAGTAAACCACTTTTTTACCATTTAAATCGATGGTGCAGAGTCCCCATAGTATTTCTCAAGCTTTTTCTTTGTTTAGATTGACGGTTTTTTTTTGCAAAAAATAATGTTTAATGAGCACTCGAAACTCACTTTTCCATTTAAAAAAAAATGCGCAAGGTTGTATGTTTTGAACAACTGTTAAACGCAAAGAAAATGACCGAACTTGCTCAAAATTTGACAGTAGTCTATTAACAGGTGGTACTTGATGGGAGCAGTGTTGCATTTCATATAACTACGAGGGATGTTCGAAAAGTCACGGACTTATTGATCCGCCCCCTATATCTTACCAATTTAATTTGGTCGATTATACTTACAAATGCAACCATTATGTTTTGAGTGTCGCGCAAACCCATTTGTCTGCGCCGACATATCGGTTGTGTGAACACAAAACCAAATCATTTGCAGACAAAACAATTTAGAGTGATGTTTTGTGCAAACTCCGGTGACAAAATTTTGGTCGTTTATCTGACAGCAGAATAAAAATTTGACAAATGTCATATGATTCTGTCAAACGTTTCCAATGACATTTTGTGCAAATTTATTTGAGTGTCTTTACACTATAGCACTTTTACACTTCTAGCATGTTTGCACTTTTTCACATTTATCAATTTTTTTATTTTAGCACTTTTTATATGACACTTTTAGCACCCAAAAGGCACACAAATAACATATTGCCAAATTTTTAACAGGAAATTCACAAAGTACCCTAAGCCACCTGTTGGAAATCAACAATTTCTTCTGGGTGTATATGGCTTTGGTAAAACTATTATCTCATTGCTACTGAGAAAATACTGTTTTTGTAGTATTCAGCTTTGTTCTGTACAAATACAAATTACTATTGTCATTGTCGATTGTCGTAATTTAAAAAGAACATTGTTTTATTAACTATAAATAAATCAGCGCTAAGAACGATATAATATAACATGCAAGTACTTCCTTAATTACTTATATCCTATAGTATATGTTCTCAACTGTAAGATAATTATCCTATCACAACCGTATTAGGATACTGAAGTGATACTAATTGAATTGAAAAACAACTAAACATTTTTCACACGTCCACATAAAAATTAACACTTAGACACATCTTAACTGTCTTTCATAGTAAGTAAGAGCATCCACAGCAGGGATGAAAAAACGGAATTACTTGTTAGCAGTACAAAAAATTGGTTTATTCCAGTTTACATTAACAGGTCCTTGATACTCCGAAGACGATGTAGGATATGATAACATTACATTTTAGGAAACATTTATATTCGCAATGAATGCAGTAGGGTTTGATTCGTTTAGGAACAACCAACTTATTAAGGATATCAATAAGGCATTGCAGGCCGAAGTGGTTGTCTTGATTTCTATCTTCTGTTTCCCAAATTTCCCAAAGTAGGGCGGAAGTTTTTCGATATCTTCGATTGAACTTGATTTATTTTAAAACTATGAATATTGTTTGCCTGGCAACATACTGAGAAGTACTTCTGTAGGAATCACATTCCCATTATTTGTAAAGTTAGAAAGGATTTATTTTTATACCCTCACCAATAGGGATGGTTTCCCATTACATCCCATGAAGGGAGAAGAAGAACTTCTCACAATCACTGAGCTGTGCGCTTTTCAGTTTTCACTCACTGATTGGGACCTACAGTTTTACACCGATTCCGAACGGTATTTTGAGAAGCTTTTTCATGGCTATATACACGATAGTGTCGCCGTCACTATGCGAGGTGACCGCCGCCGAAATAAATTTTTTTTTAAGGTGGTCAGAGCAGGATTCGGTCTCAGGATCTCATGTACAAGAGCCGCGCACACCAACCATTGCGCCACCGACGGCCAATAGGGATAGGGGTATATATACCCCGAAATTTTTTTCTTTTTTGTTGTTTGGGTACAAATATAACGTGTTTGTAGTTTGCCGCAAATATACAAGTATAATACTTGTGCCCAAACCAGAGTTCGTATTTATCACCCAATGTGTAACCCACACACATCGTCATGGGGAATGTGTAATAAACGTTTACCCATTACCCACAGGGTATGGGGAAAATAATGGATAGTTACCCACGAAAATTGGGAATTACCCATTACCCTCAGGGTAATGGTTGATTTTTTTTTTGAAAAATTGCTAAAAACAAAAATTTTCAAATAAAAAATCGCCAAAAAGCCCTCATGTCTCTAAATCGGAAATCCAATCGAAAAAATTACCAATTTTTCTGGTTTCTAAGGGTTGTTCATAAACTGGTCTAAGTCTTATGGAAATTTTTTTTTTTTATAAAAACGCCAAAATAAGAAAATCGATAAAATAAAATAGCTCGGAAACGGTGCGTCCAATCGAAAAAATAATACAAATTTGACGTCCATAGGAGGCTTTAACCAATGGATGTCTTTAATATGGCATCACTTTTTTTTTAAATCGTTAAACCAGAAAAACATTTTAGTTTTAGGGATTTTTAGAAAAGTGATGCCATATTGAAGACATCCATTGGTTAAAGCCTTCAATGGAAGTAAAAATTTTATTATTTGACTGGACGCACCGCACCGTCTCCGAGCTATAGCCACTTTTTTATTTTAGTGATTTTCTTATTTTCGCGATTTTTTGTAAAAAATTCTTTCATACGAATTGGACCACTTTATGAAAAATGATTAGAAGCCATCAAAAATTAGTGATTTTTCCGATTGGACCCTCCGTTTCCGAGATATAACAATTTTTCTAATTTAAAACCCATTACCCATCGTCGTCGGTAACTATCCATTGTTTTCCCCATTACCCTGATTGTATTGGGTAATCGTGATGGGTAATTTCCCATCGTAGTGGGTAACTACCCATTATTTTTCCCATTACCGTGAGGGTAATGGCTAATCGCGATGGGTAATTCTTATTTTAATTCTAATTTTCGCCATACCCAGTGGGTAATGGGTAAACGATCGCTACAAATTCCTCACGGCAATAATACTGGGTGGTTTTATTTGTTGGAAACTTCTGGAAACAAAATCGTGACAGACAACAAAGAAACAAAGAAGGCAGCAGGTCTTCAATTCACGAAAACAATGCTTGCAAACATCCACATGGTTCCTGCAATATGTTGCTGCTGGGGCCGTTATTTATCAGCGTGTATCATTTATTTTAGTTTAACGTATAGAACGCATAGAAAGAAAAATTTAACGCATAGAACGAACCAAATTAGACCCTTAGAATTTTTGGGCGTTTAGGTGTCGTCTTAGGTATTTAAAGACGATTGAGTCATGTTCGTCTGTCTGGCTGGTTAATACGATAACTGCCGTAAATGTCCAGCGATCACAATGCAATTTTTCCTATAACTATTATTATTTGTCCAAACTTAGTTTGGGACTGAAAATAGGCATTGTGACCACGCCCCGTGTAATACCTCCAATACAAATCGACACATTTACACGCTGAAAAATAATGGCCCCAGTAACATATTGCAGGAAACATGTACATGTTTGCAAGCATTGTTTTCATGAATTGAAGACGTTTTTATTTTTAGCAGTTTTCAACAAAAGAAAAGGCACACTTGCGTCTTAAAATCATAAATTATAGCCTAGCCTATTAATCATTGTGTCTCCAACATCTGTTGAATATAACAGTGTGTTTGAGTACAACAATAGTATATTTGCGACAAGCTACAAACAGGTTATATTTGCATCCTAATAACAAAAAAGACAGATTTTTCTGCGTGTAGTAGTCTATAACTTCTATAACTTTTTTCTGGCGTATGTGATTAGTTTCAACTCAGATATCGGGTAATAATCTGATATATTTTACTAAAGTGGAGAAAATTGGGCGGGGTTGTCACGCCTATTCTGATACCTCCCATACAAAAGCTGTGGGCCGTCCGGTTTGCCGATACGGGAAATCGCGTAAAAGAATTTCAATAAAAGTCAGTCAACTACTTAAGCAAAGGTGAGTTTGCCACATCCATTTTGGTACCTCCCATACAAAAGTTGTGTGGGCGGTTAGTTGGTCGATATGATAACTCCCAAAACATACAACTAACCTTTATGCAATTTGGTATTAGGCAATAATTAGTCAAACGACACATTACTCTGAAAAATAGGTAATTTTGCCATACCCTATCTGGCACGTTCTGGCACAAAAAATTGGCGGATGTCCCTTTGATTGATGCGCTATATCCCGTAAATCACATCCAATATTACCGAAATTTGGTTCTAACCACTACTTTGGCAAAAGATATGCTGTAACTATAAAATGGACATCTTCGTCACGCCCATTTTTACCTCCCATACAAAAAATGGCCGGATGTCCTTTTGATTGATGCTCTATCTCCCGTAAATCACAACAGATCTTAATGAAATTTGGTACTGAGTACAAAAGCTACTTTAAAGCTAAAAATTTACACCTTTACTACTCAAATTGTTTTTATTCCATACACCCATAGAACTAATTGGTTGAGAAGAGCTTGTAGCAATCGTAAATTCGGCTGTTACCACCGAATTGGGGTTTGCCACAACCGAATTGAGGTTGTCAACCGAATTCAGTCCTCTCAACTAAAATTCGGTTGAAGCAAGCTCGTTTCATAATTGATTCCGTTGTAACAACTGCATCTTGAAATATGTATGTATATTCGTTCTGTCAACCAAAATTTTTAAAATTTCGTTTGGAATAACCGAATTTGGAAATAATGCGGATGCAGCAACCGAAATTGGTACCAAATGCGGTTGGAGTAACTGAATGTGGCATCAATTCAGGTGTAACAATCGAATATGGCATCAACTGGGTTGTCACTAGCGAATTTGGTATCAATTCCGTCGCAATAACTGAATTAACCCTTAAGTCGGTTTCAACGACGAAATTCGGCATCAATTCGGTTGCTGTAACCGAATTTCTCATGAATTCTGTAGGTACAACTGAATTTCATTTTCAATTCGGTTACCACAACATAATTCTATGTATTTAAAACTTGACATTTAAAATTCTAAAAACAAATATATTAAAAGAAGTCAAAGAATGTATAATTGTTCCTATCGCGGCAATATCAAAATTTTTGTGTGGTTATTAAGAAAGGTCAGTAAAAATATTGTAATAATAATTTTTGTATTAAATCGTCTTATTTTGCAGAAGATGTCCAAGCAGACATCAACAGTTTTGAAGCTTTTCAAGGTCGGGTCGCTTGAGATATACTGCAATCATCTGTGTATGAAACGGATGAGAACCTAAATCAATACACAATACGCCAGCATTCATAAAAACTACCCTATATAAATGACTTTATTTTCTCGCTTTTTATTTGTTTTTATAAGAATACAGGAAAATAAATAATTAATTAATAATAAAACAAAACTTTCAAAAATTCATTTGTGACACTATCTAAGTTCGGTTCATAGACTAATACATACATAGATAAACTTATTCTCTCATCTGACGTTTCATTTCACACTCTTCATCGTAGGTTTGTGGAAATGAGAGCAATTCAATTTAAAATTAACTTACACCAGGTGGAGTTACAAAATATGGTCACTTAACTTTTTTCTGTCGTTTTGGTGTAGAACTGAAAAATTTAAATGTATTTTGCACTTTTTTGTTGACTTTTATCGTTGGTATACATATGTATTGTATTTAACACGACTAGTTTGGCACAAGAACACGAAATTCGGTTGTTGTTCCTTTGTTGATCGTTGTATACTATTGCCACTATCTGGTATTTTTGAACCCATGTTTTGCGCCATCCAATGTTTACTTTCCATCGTACCTATGACATTTAATTTATTGAGCGAATAAAAGTTTCTATGGTATGTATTATTCTATGGTTCGGTTGTGAGAACTTCTAATGAGGTTGTGACAACCTCTAAATTCGGTTACGGCTAATTCGGCTGTCTCAAATGAATTTTTCTGTGAATGTGCAATAGTCCAGTTGATCGACATCAAATCTCCGTAAACCAAAACCGATCTTAATGAAAATTCGGTTCGGGTAACTGAAGATTGGTCGCCTCCAAACAAATATAAACCATTTGTAGTGGAACCTTGGCTCAATGGATGACTAAGGGTGGGTGAATATTTAAGTCGGTTCACCCGACTTAATATTCTTTACTGTTTTTATACATACATGGGGGAAATTAAATACATGTGTGACAATTATAATTTGTCGTTTAATTTCAAAAAATTTAAATACATATCTGCCAGTTTTGGTTTTGAAATATTTTATACAGTACAGGTCTATGAATTTGAAAATACTACGAGGCAATACCTATCAAAGACACGAACCTCTCCATATAATATGCTTTAAAAACTGAATTGCCAGCAGTCAAACAAATTCAAAATAATTTCAAAAAGGATTCCCATATTTCATTACAATTGGCATCCGATTCCAGAACTTCAAACATGTGACCTGCTCCACGAAAAGTGACGTCTGCGCCGAAAATTTTTTTTTTTTACTTTTTGAGTGATTCTTATAGGAAAAAAACGCTCTTTCAAATGCCGCAAACCGCAAGTTTCTATGTCTTTTAGTTTTTTTACAAATCACCTGTAAAGATGAACATAATTAATGAAAAAATTGAAAAATGTGATATAAACAGATAATATACATATATAATATTTGAAATTTAAAAAAAGTTCAATATCAAAGATACAAAATTACAAAAATATCAAAATTTTACTCATAACCATGCATAACCACGCATAACCATGCGCAAAACACGGAAAAACGAAGCGCTTTTTTTAAACGCGTTTTTCTCAATAACTTCTTTTCGGCGCAGAGGTCCCTTTTCGTGGAGCAAGTCACATATGTTAATTGCCGGTGCAAAACAATGGTAATTCTTTTGCATTTGCATTAGATAAACTATTGAAAATTAAAATCCTATGCAAGTTATGGTTTATTGTATGGTTTTATAATGAATTATAATTGAAATAAGCTAAATATTATCAGAATAAATCACATGTGCAATTTGTAAGTCAAGGATAAGAATTTATTTCCTACAATCTGTTTCTTAAATACATACAATACTCGTATTTAGCCAAGGGAAACTTTGCTTTTACCACTCTAACATTCTTATAACCATCTAAAGTTAACCTACAGTTAAAGCTAAGTAAAAGGTTTAGCTGCCATTTCGTATGCAATTTGCAAACTTTAAGTGATACTGAGCTCAAACCAAACGTTGTGATAATGGCCGTTAATATTACAAACGTTCTCAGAATGTGTGGATATGTGTGACTCATTAAAAAGGACCCTATCGAAGTCCTTATTTGATCTACCTAAAACAATCTGTTGCTCGTGTTATTTTTCCAAGTAAAACAAATTATCACAAAGAAATACATTTGCATCAACTTTTTCATCCCTGATCCACTTGTCTACTTGGGCTCTAGCGTCTCAACATTTGCTATGACCATAACAGTTGCATTTGCTAATAAATTCTAATTTATTGCGGTAAATCCATACAAACATAGTACATGTGTAAGTTAATACACATACATAAACATAATACATACACGTGTTCATGTCATAATACCCGGACATTTGTCAAGTTAAATAATAAATGCAACAATTAAACTTTGGGGCTATAGAAGTTAATAAGAACTGACACTTAATAGATTTTTGTTTGGCATCATCTTTGTTATGACCAAAGTTTCCCGGGAAACAACGTCTAGAATTGCTTCTTAATTTAGTAGTTCATTTGGGTAGATATTTTTATTGCACTTGTATTTGTGTTTAATGCTGGTGTTACTAATGCTAAATTATTTTGTATGCTTTAGTTTCTTCCGCATCCTTTTTTATATTTGTTTTGGTTTTTGTATTTTATTTTCTTCTTATTGCCCTCCGTTGGGAATAGCAGAAGAAAAAACTCCGCGGGTTTGTTTGCAACATCTTTTAAATGCTAACAAAACCACTGGGGGTATTTAACATTAAATATTATAATTTTATTTCATTTATATGCAAAGGGTGGGCAGTTGGCTGGTTTCTTATTGAAACAAATGAATTTAAATTGAAATTAGTGAAATTAAAACAGCCTGCAATTGTTTGTCGTCTCGATGAATATTTTTTTATCGAAAGGGACTAACGTACGTCAATGCAACGAAAATGGTTTCTTTACTGCAATGCGAATGTTTCATTTCATTGACGAATACCTCTCTCTCATGGCTCTGATGAATTATTATGAATATATATGAATATTATTTTTTTTGAGGGGATCTCAAACGGTGCGCATCGAAAAGCTGATTACGGGAAGGTGAAACTTTTTTACGAAAGTACGTCTAGAACCCTACTGCCGTTTCAGTAGTTCGCTAAGCATAAATTACTTTTTGGGTTCAATATGGGGTCCAAATGATGTATGTATCATGATAAGCGTCCAAAAGGAAAAGATTGAATTTTTTCGGAAATCCTGTTAAAGCATATTTTTGTTGAAATATTTGTTCTATTTTGTACAACATCCGTTTAAAAAGTAAATAGAATTAATACACGCTGAAAAAAAACGGCCTCTGTAACATATTCTACCAAACATATTCTGCAGGAACCATGTATATGTGTGGAACACACTTCAAACATTCATATGGTTGCAAGTTCCAAACTTACTTGTATTTAAATGCAAACAGTATCACGTTTACTGACAAACATGTATGCTTGTACGTGGAAACATATGCGTTCTTCATCACAAACATCCATATACTTACGTAGAAGCATTCGCGTGTTTCCCCCAAACCTGAATATACTTACGTGGAAACATATGCGCATTTCTTCAAAACATAATTATATATAGAAACGTATTATTATTCTTTGATTTCAATATATACATATGTATTATTTATTTAAATTCATTTTGTCAATATAAATCCACATTTCTAAAGAATTAATACAACAAAATTAAAAGATTTAAAACGGCCTATTTTATATTTACTTGCATTTAATGCATTATTTGATTTTTTTCATGAAATGAGAATCAGCTCCTCTTTTACTTCTCCTTTCTTTGTTGTCTCTAACGTTTGTGTTCCAGAAGGTTTCAACTATGCGTTAGTTATCAGTATGCGTCGGTACAGCAACAATATATAATATACAAATCTAGTTCATGCAAGCCAAGCGTTCGTCGTTCCGATTTTCTCAGTTAATGCGCGGACACACACATACATATATAAATATACGAAACGCATACACAAAAACCAAATCAACATCAAAAACCATTTAACCGCCCGAGTATTTATTCTTTTTTCACTGACCAAGAGAGTTTGATATCCTCTTTCCGATGAGCCATTGACGACTGAATACATGAAACTTCATCTGCAATTTACACGAACATTCAGGAATATATTCAGGAATCACTGACTGAGAGAATAATACCAAAATACCCATACACACTTACAAGATAGACTCTCTCGTTGTCCCTCTTTTACTATCTTGCTCTTGAGAAAGCATAAACAGTGAAACAATACCGGCTGCATTTGAATCACAAACACATATATATTTGGGTCGCAAACACATATATTATTACATATTTACCATTGTGTTTCAAACATGTAATATTGAATAGCAAACACAATGTGTTTGCACACAAGTATATTATATGTTCGCAAGCTCCAAACATACGTTATATTTCCATCCAAACAACAAAAAACCAAAAAATTTTCAACGTGTAGTTGCCCAATACATACCATGTAGGGATTGTGGGAGCTTCCTACTATCTGTATGATGTGCGCTTTATAGTTCTACACTCTCTGATTGGGACCTACAGCTTTACACCGGATCCGAACTGTATTTTGAGAAACTTTTTTACTGAGCGAGGTGAAAATCGTCGAAAGAAATGTAAGGTGGTCAGAGCAGAGATCGAACCCACGTTCTCATTTACAAGAGTCGCGCACACTAACCATTGCACCACCGACGCCCATATCAATATTGCTACTCAATCTTATAATTACAATCGTGTTCTATTTATTTTATGTCAATTTCTACATTTTTACTAATATCTCGCGTTGCATATTTTAGAGCGTTTAATCACAAGACCGTCGGTGGTGCAATGGGTAGTGTGCGCGCCTCTTGTACAGGAGATCCTGGGTTCGATCCCTGCTCCAACCACCTTAAAATTTCTTTCGACGACGGTCACCTCGCTTAGTGACGGCGACACTATCGAGTATATAGCCATGAAAAAGCTTCTCAAAATACCGTTCGGAATCGGTGTAAAACTGTAGGTCCCAATCAGAGAGTGAAAACTGGAAAGCGCACAGCTCCAGTGATTGTGAGAAGTTCTCCCCGGTCCCTTCATGGGATGTAATGGGAAACCATTTATTTATTTTATAATCACAAACCATCTCCAAATGCCAAAGACTTTTTCATTTTAAAATAAAAACACGTATTTTTGTGGTAGTTGTGATTTTTTATTGCATTGTAAAGGAGACATGTTCCGATTAAGTATGGAATAAAATATCCATCAAATTGCCCCACGGCTCTGATGACAGGCCATTACTCTTTTCATCCAATTTCGCATGAATTTTTCTTAGAGATGTGGCTGTGTCTCAGCGATGACGGGTTCTTCTTGAGATAATTTGTTCTGGAAATCGGTGCCGCAATTAATTGATTGTTTCATGCGCGGTGGGGCAGGTGGCGCATCTTGCTGAAACCACATATCGTCCACATCCATGCCGTCCAGTTGAGGCCACAAGAAATCCGTCATAACGTTTCTGTAACGACTACCGTTCAGAGTCACTGCAATTTCGGCCTCATCTTCACAAATGTAAGTCCCAATCACGACGCCTGATCAAAATCCGCACCAACCAGCTGCTCGTTGTGGGTGCATTTGTTTCTCATGGATGTAGATTTTCTGAGCCCCAACTTCAACAATTTTGTGTATTCACGAAGCCATTCAGATGAAAATGTGTTTTATTACTTTGCTCTATTACCCATTGAACGAATTGCCGGCACTTTACAGGGACTGCTGGTTCGAGCTCCTGTGTCAAAATTCAAAATTCATCAAAATTCAAATTTGTGAAAAATTCAAATTTGTGAAAATTTGCGCGCGGTCTCAGCATAACTTTCCAAATTGTTGTAAAAAGTTTTCACAATTATAACGCGTTGTTCTTTCGTGAAGTGCTTAATTTTTAATAATCCGAATAAACATATGGGACAGCTGCCAAATTTCAGAGTTGCCACTTGCACAAAAAAAAAATACACTGAATTTAAAAAGTGCAATCTTACTGAGACACCCTTTATATACCAAGATGTTGCATAATGACAAATTAATTGTTGATCCAAGACGGCCTATTCATGTAGGTGGTGTTAGCGTCAGATGGTGAGTTAACAGTGTGTTAACAGCGACAATCTGAAATATGAGTATAGAGTTAACATAACTGCAGAAACCGAAAAACAGAAATTTCATTATAAAACACATCGCACCCTAAATACAAAAGCGTCATAAATCAAAATTTCGAGATTTTAATTTTTTGCTTAAAAACAATCGCTGAGGACCGTTTCTATCTGTTGTAACAATCTGGCGTAAGTATCTCTTCCCTTTAGTGAAAAAAATCCAGGATCGATATATCTACTTTTGAGACTTTCCATACATTTTTTAACTATGCAACTTAGTTTTTTGCGTCTAGCTGAAAATTTGAAAATTTTGAGTTGTGACACTTTTGAATTTAGGGTGCGACATGTTCAGTTAAAATCGGCAAGTCCCGTTTGGTTGTATTGCATATAATTGAGTGTAACTGTGTGACGTCACTTTGTTTTTCGGCATTCCTAACAAAAACGTGATTTATTAGCTTTCCGAAAAATTGTTTATTTTTTTAAATTTTTCGTGTAATTTATAGTTTGACAACCCTAAAAGGCAGACAAAATAATATTCCCCTATTGTCAACCATTTAGCAGAAATTCACCATCTTACCTGTAGTCACCAGTTTTATCAGTTTCTTTTTGCAACATCTTGGTAAATACGAGGGCGGATCAATAAGTCCGCGACTTTTTGAATGTAACACAGTTTCTTTTGCAAAAAAAATTCAACATAATCTCCTTTTAGCTCAATACACTTGGTCCAACGTTTCTCCAATTTTTGTATCCGTTCCAAAAAATAGGATTTTTCGAGTTCTATATAATAGGCATTTGGTTGATCAATAATTTCATTGTTGGAGCTAAATCTGTCTCCACCGAGCCATTTCTTTAGGTTTGGAAATAGGAAATAGTCACTGGGGGCTAAATCCGGAGACTATGGCGGATGAGGTATCAATTCGTAGCGAAAAAATCCACGATATGATGTTGGCCGATCGAATAGTAAAAGTGCGTGAGATTGTGGTGCAGAGTCCCCATAGTATTTATCAAGCTTTTCCTTGGTTTGATTGACGGTTTGTTTTCGCAAAAATAATGTTTAATGAGCACTCGAAATTCACGAGGTTGTATGTTTTGTGACAGCTGTTAAACGCAAAGTAAATGATGGAACTTGCTCAAAATTTGACAGTAGTCTATTAACAGGTGGTACTTTGATGTCAAATTCGGTTGTGACAACCGAATTGATGTCAAATTCGGTTGTGACAACCGAATTGATACCAAATTCGGTTATTGCGCCCGAATTGATGCCACATTCGGTTACTCCAACCGAATTTGGTGGCAATTTCGGTTGTTGTATCCGAATTATTTTCAAATTCCGTTGTACCAACCGAAATTTTGGAAAATTTTATTGACAGAACGAATATAATTCACGATTCGGTTGCCACAACCGAATCGATTAAGAAACGAAGTTGCTACAACCTAATTTCAGTTGTGAGGACTAAATTCGGTCGTGGCAACCTCAATTCGGTTAGGGCAACCCCAATTCGGTGGTAACAGACGAATTTACGCTTGCTGCAACCTCTTTTCAAACAATTGGTTCTCTGGGTGTATGTGGGATCCAAAGAGAACTAATCTTTTTCACGGCCAAATGAGCATGCAATATGTTACTGATGCTAGTGGTACTAATGCCCAAGGAAGCCTCAGTCTCACGGTGTGTCAAGTGTCGGTCTTGCTTTATCAGTTTACCCGGGTTATTTTTTCACGGGTTAATTTAATTTTTTGACCGAGATGAATTTTTCAACACACTGTAAATACAAAAAATAGTGATCGTAGGTTAAAACGTTCTATGTATGTGTATGCTAAAAAAAATGTCAAACTTTCCAATATAAGTTTCATCTGGGAATACTAGTACTGCCAGTGCTCGAAATAGAAATAGCAACTTCGTATCAGTACACTAATTAGTACGGCCGGCCATATGCGGACTATCCGACCGTAGCTGCTCTCGAGTGCTTCGAGCTGTGATAGTGTTATAATCCCGTGAGTACTTCCAGGACTACTGTGGACATACACTCCTTCTGAACTAAGGGTAACGTGAACTTTTGAACTTATGGTGTTACCATCCACGGGCAATTACGTTGTTGAATGTGCTATAAAAGTGGAAGGCCTTGTCGCAGGTAAATATACCGTCTGGACTTGATTCGCCCCAGAAGTAACCCTACTGGTATTCTGAGTGGGGCTATTCTCCGCCGTTGGCATAACGTAAATATTCGGATCGTTCGCTAAAAACTTTCTACCAAATCTAGTTAATTCATCCCCACGTTAATACCATCCCCACGTAGTTTTTCAAATCTTATTTATTCTTGTATATTTTTAAATGTTATATAAGTCAAAAATTTATAGAGCATTTTTATTTTGACATAGAACTACACTTAAAACTTAATTAATTTTATAGACACATAATTAGATTTTGCAGAAAACCGCAGACCCCTGGTAAGGTCAACCTTTATACTGCACAAATAATGTTGTAAGTGTCAAAATCATTTGTAATTTAAATCAACTCGCCAGTGAGCTAATATTTTCCTACTTGCGTAAGATTATGATTTGCGTAGTATTCAGCTGATTTTTGCCATACTATACGAACGCGTGAATTCTCTCTTCTCTATGATCTCATCCGTTTTTCTGCTTTCCACTTATGGTTATATATTTATATGTATAGAAAACTTTATAAACTTTTTAACAACATACAATACTTAGCAATACTTGTAGTTTTGTTACTCGTAACTTATTCAACTTGTGACAATATCAAGCGGAAGTCTTAAGTTCTTAACATGAAGTTGAGTTCAATTTCTTCTTTGTTATTTTTAAACACAACACCGACGTCTACTAGTAAATTGGAAATTTATGAAACCAGTGTACGTACACGCAGGAAAAACCTTTGGAGATTGTTTGCGGCAAAAAAAAATCCTACTGCCGAAAAAAAAAATCTGTTGCTACGTGTACTCAACGTGATTGCAAAAGTTGGAAAAGATAAAAAAAAAAAATAAACGCCTATTCCCAGTGTGGCATATGAATCCGTTTCGAAATCGAGATGGACTCACTTTTTTGTACATTTTGTCCGAAACGGGAATCAGTTTCGGAAACAACGAATCCGTTTACGTATGAAATTCCCCTAGAAAAGGCGGATCATTTACTCAACTGTTTCGGATCCGTCTCGAACTCGCAACGGATTTCATAGTCGACTCCGTTTAAGGTTCCGTTTTTCTTTAAATAAAATGAATTCGAGACGGATTCACCTTTATCAATTTTTGCGGATTCGAATCGGATTTGTTCCAATTTTCGATGTCAGCCAGTTTTGGAACGAAGTTTCTTATCGCACGTTGCGGGATGGGGGCTAAATGAAGAAAAATTAAACAATTTTTTTTAATACTATTATGCAGCAACCCAGTTTTATCAACTATATTGGGTACATTTGCTTTGGTTTGTGTCTAGACTAACATATGTTGGGATGGGATGTTTAATGGGAAGTTTGCTAGGTGGAGCCTGTAACCAATATTTAGTATATATTGTAGTTTTGAACCCAATAAAAAGTAAATTTAGAAAGGCAAAAGTGAAAGAGTTTTATTAAAGAATATTTTTTTAAATAAGTGCCTTTTCTTCATAAAAGTAAATTTTGTCAAAAAAATACCTATTCATATTCTTAAACAAAGTACCTTTTCTTAAAAATAATACCTTATCTTAAAGAAGTGCCTTTGCTAAAAAGAGTACATTTTCGTACAAAAAGTAAATTTTCTTAAAAAAAGTAATTTTTGAAAAATAACTACCTTTTCTTAAAAAAATTTTCTTATAAAAAATTGCATTTTCCTTAAAAACTACCTTTTCTTTAACGAGTTCCTTTTTTGTGAAACAAAATAACTTTTCTTGAGATAAGTACCTACACGTACCTAATCTCATACAACTGAAGTTCGTTTGGGGACTGTAGTTGGGAGAAATGAACTTCTGTTAATCCATACATGTCTTTTCGTTTGGGAGAACCGAAAAATGTTTGCAGCAAACGTGTTATGAAAAATGTTTGCTGAAGAAAACTTTTGCGAGAAACGAAAAACGGTTCCGCCAACTGTTGTTTCGGTTACGGCAACCAAGTTGTAGTGGCTCCCAACTAAAAAAAACGTTTGCGAGAACTGAAAAACGTTTGCAGTAATCGAGTTATGAAAAATTAGTGCTGAAAAAACGTTTGCGAGGAAAGAAAAACGGTTCCACCAACTGTTGGCATTTTTTTCTATTTTTACACTGTCAGCTTACACGTCTGTCTCGCATTCAAATAACAACTAAAAGCGCAGCAACCTACGCCGCGTCAATTGCCCATCCAAGATATATTGACAAGGTAGAAGCATTATAGTGAGTGATCACTTTTATATATGTGTATGCGTGAGCGTGTATGCCAAACGAGTGGATAAGACTGTGTATACAGTCGATAGACTGAGTGAATGAGAGAAATTTACGTGCTCTCATTAGAAAAATGGCTAATTTCAGTTATCGCAAACGTTTGTAAATTTGCGGCAACTGTAATTTTGTACGGGTTTGATGTAAACGAGAACTCGCTTGCAACAACATGATATACATTTGCGATATATGAGTTTATTTGGGAGAACTACATGAACGGTTGCGATTAATAAATTAATACAAATCAATCAAAGTATTGCGTGTACTCTTAAAAATGTACATATTCTTGAAAGGAGGACCAATTCAAAACAAAATTCCCATTTCTTAAAAAAAACCTTTTCTTCAAAAAAATACCTTCTCTTAAAACAAATACCTTTTCTTACAAAAATTCCTTTTCTTAAAAGTACCCTTTCATAAAAATAAAATAATAGCTCTTTTTTCTTGAGATAAATAGCCCTTCTGAAAATAAGTACATTTTCTTAAAAAAATAACCTTTTCCTAAAAAAAAACATTAGCTTTTAATAAAAGAAGTACCTCTCTTATAAAAGGACCATTTCTGGAATATATAATACATATTAAATAATACATATACATTAATAAAAAAAATTGTTAAAAAAAAGTTCATCATTTCACAAAAAGTATCTTTTTTTAAAGATCCATTTAAATTATCGTATTTTTCAACGGGCGCCTTAGCAGTGTTGGTAATAACTAGTACATAATATATAGTGAAAGGAACTTCTTTCCAACCGGATGTCCCCTGACACCTCACGTAATTTTTGTTTCAGTTTTTGTGTTTTAGCAACTCAGATACTATGATACTCGCATTTCGGGTATTCCTGTTCTTACGGTCTCGTAACGGGTTTGAAACCGATCCGCCAAATCGTAATTTCACTTATACGGTATTTTGTGCTTCTACGGACTCGCAACGGGATCAGGCAAATCACAATTTCGCTTTTTTATGATTTTACGGACTGGGAACGGACTTAACACGGATTTGCGAAATCGCAATTCACTGATTCGCTTTTTTATGTATTTACGGACTCGTAAATTAGACGAAATCTGCATCTGTTTTTGTGCACATTGCGTTGTTGTTGCCCACAATAACAACAATATCTTGTATTATTTTCGTGTAAAATTTTACTATGGCATTGTTCATCTTCGAGCTATCTATGGTCAGAGAGTAGAGCCGCAACTAGACGCACCTTCTTTTATTTTTTAAATTTTGTACCGCCGCCGATACGGTCGGCGGACATGGTTCACCAAATAAGCTGCTGTTACTTCTTATGTCATAGGCTTAGATCAGGTGAAATTCATACATCGATGGTTCTTTGGTCGACATAAGTACAAATAATCGCATTGTTAAAGTGTTCTTCCAAGTCTTATTTCAACATACTGCACGCTCCAATTAACTCGCGACCATCGTGAATTTCCATGAAGGGGAAAGAAGCCACCAATGTGTTCCGAGTTCAGACGGCGCAATGCTAGGCTGTCCTAGGCCTCTCAAACTGATAACTGATTTTTGTAGAATACATCTACTTATAAATAATCGGACAATTTTAAATAAATATTATCGACAACTGCCGTAGTCATCGAGATATCGGAGATTGAAGGTTTAAAAAGGCGATAACTTTTCTTTACTATTTTGCTAGAACAGATATTGTTTTTGTATAACTTTAATTGTTGTAATTTTAAAACTCGAAAATTTAAAATTTAAGTATTAGAAATGGTTTCCCATTACATCCCATGAATTAATTGGGGAGAGCTTCTCGCAACCAGTGAGCCGTGCGCTTTCTAGTTTTATACTCACTGATTGGGAGCTACAGTTTTACACTGGTTCCGAACTGTATTTTGAGAAGCTTTTTCATGTCTGAATACTCGATTGTGTCGCTGTCACTATGCGAGGTGACCGTCGCCGAGAGAAATTTCAAGGTAGTCAGAGCAGGGTTCAAACCCAGGATCTCATGTACAAATGGAGCGCACACTAACCATTGCACCTCCTTTAAACTCCAGAGATGTGAAGGGTAAAAGTTTTATGCGTGGCCAGCGTTTTTGATCCATAAAGCCTTCAGAGTTGACGAGCTTAGGTATTTTCACTTTTAGGGTAGCTCGAAACCGGATTCGGAATAGTTTTTTTTTATTTCTAACGAATCTCCAATATTAGGTTACGTTAGGTTAGGTTGGAGTGGCAGCCTGCATGCAAGGCTCACTTAGAACTTGTGACCCATTGTGATACCACAGGGACAAAAGGAAAAATATGACATTTTCCTAGTACCTCCATTTGAACCAGTTGAATGTCTTCAAAAAGCTCAAGATTTGGCGGATACTAACATCGGCCTGATTTTCTAGCTGCCCAAGGAAATGTGAGCCTAGTGTAGCCGGCCGTTTTCTGGTAAGAGCGGAACATAGACAACGTTTTACACCATTTTAAAGGTTGTCACAACCGCTTACAGGTTGTCACAACCGTTTTACAGGTTGTCAATTGAATTTAGACGGTTTCACAACCGATTTTACAGGTTATCACAATTTAATCAAAATTTGTTTCTATTCACTAAAAACGCATGTAGTGACAATTTTTTAATATTTTATTGATAAATTAATTTTCATGAGAAATTTGGTTGTTGCAACCAAATTTTTCATACAGTTGTTACAACCGAACTAAAATCAAATTCGATTGTGGCACGGACTTAAAGCCAAATTCTGCTGTTGTTGTGACCGAATTGATAATAAATTTGATTGTTGCCATCGCTTTGATGCCATGTTCGGTTGCTGCAATTAGGTTTTTGAAAACAAATTAATTCTTAATTCGGTTGTTGCAACTGATATTGTGGAATATTTAGTTCATAGGACGAATATAATTGGAAATTCAGTTGTCACAACCAAATCAATTATGAAACCAGAATGTTTCAACCGAATTTCAGTTGTAGGGACTAGATACAGTCGTGACAATCTCAATTCGGTTGTGGCACCCACAATTCGGTGACAGTAATCGAATTTACGGTTGCTACAACCAATTTTCAAACAATTAACTAAATTATTTAAAAATACATATTACCAAAATTACTAAAAAAATTTTTAATTTCAACTACAAAAAACTTATCTTTATCATAAAAGTACATTACCATCAAAAATGAATCCCATTCAACGTAATCTTCTTTGCTAAATCATGTCATACATATCATCATATCACAATCAGGAAGGCGGATTCGCGAATACAATTAAAATAAATGTTGACTGCATGGATTTGTTGCCGTTTTTTGTCGAAAGTGCTACAACCACGATACTACTTTCCATTCTCATTAAATGAGAAATTTCGTTTGCCGTTAACAACTTCCTCAAACGAAGTTGAGTTGTCTCCAATTTCGATTGTGGGGAACAATATTTTTCTTTGCGTGTACTTACATTATTTGTACTAATTTATTTAAAACGTATTTAATTGAATTTTTGTTTGTTACTGAATACTTCTTCTGGGAAGAAACGAATAAACGACAAACAAAACAAATTTCCATTTCCTTTAAAAAAAAAACAAACATCTTACGATGTTGTCATTGGTTGTTTTGTTCCTTAATTCTAGGGAAAATTTGTATAAAATCAGTTATTTTGTTATAGATTTTGTGCTTTGTAGGGCAGTTAAATGCTCGAATTCCGTTTGGGAATACATTCTGTTTCAATGTTCGCAAGTGTTGCTGTCTTTCAATAGAATTTGTATTGTTTCCATTTGTGTAGCAATAAAATAAAGTAGGCCATGATGGTGTTAGCAGAATTAAAGAAGAAACTTGCACTGAAATTTAAAATTGTATACAACTTAAATTGTATGAAAAGGAAGGGGAACTTAATAGAGATGTTTAAAGGTAATTTAACGATTAAATTATCAATATGACCTAGACAACTTTGAAATCATTTGAGTGCATCATAATAAATACTCCAGGAATAAATACTCCAGGTTAAGTTTCCTTGGTTAGCTTAGGTAAACTTTTTTTGTATGAACCGAAAAAAGTACGATTTATTACCTAAGTTATTAGGCAGTTCTCACTCCTTTAAGGCTCGTTCACAATGATAGCAACAAATTCAACAGGCGTTCACAATGCAAGCAACAAATTTGTTCGAATAAGTTCGAAAAAACAGCTGACTGGCAACATTGTTTACATTATACAGCAGTATACATATTTTGGGATTGAAAACAATGGAGAATTGCAATACAAACGAAAAAGCAAACAGTAAAAAATAGAAAAATTAAATGTGAGACACGGATCTCAGATTTGTACCACTACCCGGAGCAAAAAGTATTAAGTGTTTTTCTTTAGAAAACTTTTAAAATTTTTCTGTAGAAGAGTTTTAAAATTTTTCTATAGAAAAGTTGTCAAATTTTTCTATAGAAATGTTTTCAAATTATTCTTTAGAAAAATTGTAAAATTTTGTAGAAATCTTTTAAAATTTTTCTATAGAATTGTTGTAAAATTATTCTGTAGAAATTTTTTGAAATTTTTCTATAGAAAAGTTTTAAAATTTTTCTATAGAAATGTTTTAAAATTTTTCTTTAGAAAAGTTCTAAAATTGTTCTGTAGAAAAGTTTTAAAACTGTTCTGTAGAAATGTTTTCAAATTTTTCTATAGAAATCTTCTCAAATTTTTCTATAGAAATAATCTCAAATTTTTTTCTATAGAAATATTTTCAAATTTTTCTTTAGAAATGTTTTCAAACTTTTCTAAAGAAATGTTTAGAAACTTATGTTCCATAATATGTCATGGCCTTGGACGGTTTCGATAAACCTGGTAATGTCAGCTTTTTTTAAACTTTTTTCTTTTGTTTATTAATAAAATTTGCGCGAACTACACTTACTACAAACAACTACACATTTCACATTTGCATCAGCTGATTTGTTCGAAAGCCAGCGACAGTGTTTTGTATTCTTTGTAATAAAAAATTATAATTATATGTGAAATTATTGTTATTGGCAGACTCTACAGATAATATTATTTATTAAAATGTTTGTTTTGAGACAAAATGTTTACATTTTCATTCATACTTTCAAATTCGAAGTAGAGCGCCCCTAGCGGCCAGTAGAATAAACTGATTCGAACAAATTCCAATTTGAAGTAGAAGTAGAACCTACTTCTATGACAAATTTGAATTCCAATTTCACGAAACACATGAGAGGGCATTATATGCAATACTGTGAGTGGGAACGAGAAGGCTTGAATTACAAATTCGTTGCTGCCATTGTGAACGCTACTTTATGCGTTAAATTTGCACTAAATTTTAGATTTCATAAAAGGTAACTCTTTTCGAAATTTGTTTTGACTTTGAAGTATCAAAATAAATAATTTTAATTTGTATTCGACGACGATTGAAAACATATTGGTTCCCCAAACTGAAAAAATAGATGTTATTGGACACCTTTGTTTCGGCTGTTTCCAAAGTCGAGACGTACATTTGTGCATATGGCTGGAGCTATTAAATGTAATGGTGAAGGTATTTGTGAAAATTACATGCCTAATAAATGTTACACACTCATTCGTTTTTTAATTTTCTATGTAGCTATCCCCAAATGTATTCAAATTCTAATGAGAATTGCGGTTATATTGGAAGTTAATTTTACTTAAATAGAACAGATGTTATCTATTATTGTTTCAAAAATATTTGTGTAATTTTAAAATCCAATGTCCATTTTTAAGGCGATTTCCCCATATTCTGTATATTTTTTATACAGTACATATTATTATTCACCTCAAAGCCAATAGATGTCATCCATTATAACAATATACGATGCAGTATGTATATTGATGTCTTGAGTATTTTATTCAAATAAAGATAAATTGACTGTAAATTAATCATTTTTGTATGTGTGTGTGATTTATGTATGAATCATAGACTAATACATACCTAGATAAACTTATTCTCTCATCTGACGTTTCATTTCACACTCTTCGTGATGCGGTCGGTGTGATAGAGAGATGTTTGACGAAAAGTGATATACACCAGGTGGAATTACAATAACTTCTTGCTTTAATTTTTCATGCCATTTTGGTGCAAAACTGTGAAATTTAAATGTGTTTTAAACTTTTTTATTGACTGTTATTGTTAGCATACATATGTGTTGTATTTAACACATTAATTTTAACACACAAAACGAAATGCCGTTGTTGTTATTTTGTTCGTTGTTTTGAACCATTGCCTCTATCTGGTATTAGTAAAGCAATTCTTTTCAACATCAAACGTATACATCACACGAGGACAAATGTCAGAAATTTGGTGAGTGAAAGATTTTCTCTACCCATATTTACTCTATGGTATGAATGGCCCATAGAGTAAATTTATAGTAGAGCCGCCATTTGTCTCATCTGACGTTTCCTTTCACACTCTTCGTGATGCGGTCGGTGTGATAGAGAGATGTTTGACGAAAAGTGATATACACCAGGTGGAATTACAATAACTTCCTGCTTTAATTTTTCATGCCATTTTGGTGAAAAACTGTGAAATTTAAATGTGTTTTAAACTTTTTTATTGACTGTTATTGTTAGCATATATTTGTGTTGTATTTAACACATTAAGTTTGACACACAAAACGAAATGCCGTTGTTGTTATTTTGTTCGTTGTTTTGAACCATTGCCTCTATCTGGTATTAGTAAAGCAATTCTTTTCAACATCAAACGTATACATCACACGAGGACAAATGTCAGAAATTTGGTGAGTGAAAGATTTTCTCTACCCATATTTCCTCTATGAATGGGCCTGTGTTTATGTGTATGTGTACACTTTAGTTACGTGGTTAAATTCCTCGAGCATTAAAGGAAAACTACCTAAAATCGTAGGTAAATTTTCGAAGGTATATCTACATTTATTGCTGATATTGCCTTATTACTTAGCAAACCCTATGTGGCCTTAGCTCTTAGGTATTATCATACCACAAATTTAGGCAATTTTACCTTAATTTTTTTTCTGTGTACAGTCGAAACTAATGTTTTCGTTAACAATCGAAATTTCACATATTTTTATTTCTACAATCCTATTAAACATTTCATTGTCACTGATTGCTATTTAAATTTTAAAATTACAAAGTTAACACAAATATTATGATGGCAATTTATTAAATAAGGGTTTTTCAATAAGAGCGCTACAAAAGTTTTTTAAATAAAACAAAACCGGTTTTAGATACCAAGGAAATTCTTTATTCCTGTGAAAGTACGTTCGATGCCATTATGTATGGAACTCGATTTCTTTTGCATGGCCACAACGGGCACGCTTGCCGAAGCCCACACGCTGAACCCAATTTTCGACGGTTTTCAAGCATAAATCGGCCGATACTGCTGCAATTTCACGTTCGATATTCGTACGAAGTTCATCAATCGTCGCTGGCTTGTTGGCACAGACCATAGACTTGACGTAGCCCCACAGGAAATAATCTAACGGCGTCAAATTGCACGACCGAGGCGGCCAATCGACTGGGCCATTTCGTGAGATAACACGTTCACCAATCTTGGTTTCCAATAAATTGATTGTGGCATTCGGTGTGTGGCTTGTGGCGGCGTCTTGTTAGAACCACATGTCCTCCAATTCCATATTATCCAATTGGGGCCAAAAATATTCGGTTATCATTGAACGGTAGCGATTCGCATTCACAGTAATGTGACGGTCTTGATCATCACGGAAGAAGTACGGCCCAATGACGCCGCCGGCCCATAAACCGCACCAAACCGTAATTTTTTCGGGATGCAATGATGACTCATGGATTACGTGTGGATTGCTGTCTGACCAATAACGCATATTTTGCATATTGACGAAGCCATTCAGCCAGAAATGAGCCTCATCGCTGAAGATGATTTTCCGATGAAAATCTGAATCATTTTCAAGTTGTTGCTCAGCCCAATTCACGAACATACGACGCTTATGGTGGTCAAGCGGCTTCAGTTCTTGCGTCAATTTGATCTTGTAAGGATGTAGACCAAGATCTTTTCGCAAAATTCGCCACAACGACGTCAGAGAGATGCCCAATGCTTGAGAACAACGTGTGAGAGACACATTTTGGCTTTCTTGAACTGAAGCCTCAGCGGCAGCAATATTCTCGACACTACGGACACTTCTTTGTCTCACTGGCACAGGAACATTTTGTACTGTGCCTGTGGATTCAAATTTTTCCACTAGACGCTTAATTGTTGATCTGGTAGGACGATTATGACGACCATAAATTGGACGTAGCGCTCTTAAAGTTGAGGCCACTGACTCCAAATTTCGGTAGTAAATTTTAATAATTTCGACTCGTTGTTGGCTCGTATATCTTTCCATCATGAAATGGCAAACCTTACTGAAGAGAAATATCAAAAGAGTGGGAAAAAATATGGCGTCGTTTGCTGTCCCTATCGATTTACTTTTGTAGCGTCTCTGTTGAAAAGCCCACTAAATGATGTCGACAATAACCATCATGACCTGCTTACTATATAACGCTACTACGACATATCAAAAAAATCAGTTTTGAGGCGCCCAATTTAAATTTTTTTGATTTTTTTCTCAACTTTTATTTTTAATGTTTTTTTAGTAGGTAACACGGTGCGACAGTCCAAAATACCTGGCAAGTGACAGTATTTTTGCTATGGGTACTGTCGAGTGAACCCAAACATCTCCCCCAAAATCTTCAAAACCGGTTAAAAAACTGGGTTTGCGTACATTTGCGCACTTATAAGCCTGTAAGTTAGTTGATTATCAACCGATTTTCATTTTCTCACCGGATTTAAAAAGAAGAAACTTAGCCCTGTCGAACGATATATATGTTATTTAAGCAAATAGCAGAAGTCGGTGTGTATTTCGCCGATTTCACACATTATTTTATAAAGAAACGTTTCTTATGCTGCCCTCAGACGTACCAACAGTTGATTCAACTTTTGACATTTGAGTTGAATAAGAAAGTTGGTCATTCTCCTCACACGTTTCAACTTTTGAATCAACTTTTCATTCAACTTCATTTAAAAATAATTTTTGAAGCGTCAACATGAATTCGGATTTCCTTGCGCTACAAAGAATTGATGTAATTTTAGAGGAAGAAGAAGAAATAATTACACAAAAATAAAAAACTGAAAAAAAATTGGCCAAGTACTGGTTAATAAATTGAAATACATTTTCAAACATAAAACTTTTAAAAACATTGAAAGAAAGGCAAAAATTATACAAATTATATGCGAATGTCAGATGAAACATTCAATGATTATTTATTATTATTATTTATTTCTTATTATTTATTTCTTATTATTTATTTATTATTATTTATGTATTATTATTTATTATTTATTTATTTATTTCTTTTTATTTATTTATTTCTTATTATTTATTTATTGATTTATTTCTTTCAATCAACGTTCTTGCGCTCACAGCGTATGTGTTTGCTTGATCAACAGCAAGAAAAAATGAAGAAAAACAATGAAGTTGAACAGCTTGCCCTCACACGTACCAACAGTTGATTCAACTTCACCAAATTATCAAAAAATTTTGATTTTTCATTCAACTGACGACCAACTAACTTCAACTAGCCCTCAAACGTACCAACAGTTGATTCAACTTATGACAGGTTGAATCAACTGTTGGTACGTCTGAGGGCAGCATTAGTGAGTAAAACGCAACTTAGTTTTTAAAAATCCGGTATTAATTGACTGAGTTATTGAAGTTTTTATTAAAACAAAAATTCTGCAAAAATGTCTGCACATTTTTCGTATTATTTTTCGGCACTTTCTCTTTACTAAAGCTTCATGATGCTGGTACAATTTTATAAAAACAATGCATAATTAGGGGGTGTTTTTTAACCTTTTATGCAAAAATAACAAAAAAGACCCATATTTTGAGGCGGTAGAGGGTTAAAGTATTCCACATAAATGATTCTTGTAAATTTGTACATTGCTAAACAAATGCTATACCTAAAATGTAAGGATACCATAGTTTCCTATGCTGATTCATCATACGAATGCGCAAAAGTGGGAAAAGTTTCACCCGCACTTAAAAAAAATTCTGACGTAAACTTTCAAAACGTCGATATACTTATATTTTGTTTACCCCCTCTTCCAGAATTCGTTGTTAGAACCTTGTTATTTTTGCAAAAGTTTCATTTTGTTCCACAGTGTTATTATTTTAAGGTTACAAATTTACGAATTGGGTCGCTTTACGCTTAAAAAAAATTGGGAAATATTAAAAAATTTCTTACAACTCACACTGTCTTCAACTCACACTGTAAGAAATCTACGAAATAAATTCAATAAATATAGACTGCCATCAACGGAGGTTGTGGATCAATGTTTAAAGCAAGTTCCACAATCCGGGTCCTTATTGGATAAAATAGCTCGTGTACGTGGTCGTCCTGTCCATTCAGTGGAAAATATTGCCGCTGTAGCTGAAAATGTGGTCCAACAGTCAGCAACATCAACTCGCTACCATTCGCAGTAATTGAACATTTCTCACACTTATTTGCGCTGAATTTTGCATAAAGACCTCGATGTGAAGACTTACGAAGTCCAATTAGTCCAAGAACTAAAGTTTCATGACCATCCGAAGTGTTTTCGCTTCGCTGAATGGATCGCTTGGCTCAAGATGACAATTTTTACCAAGAAGGCATATTTTCCGACGAAGCAGGAGCTACGTTACAACAAGGAAAAGCCGATGCATCCACAACGACTGACTGTTTTTGTACAGTTTTTGACTTCGCGGCATCATAGACCATTTTTCTTCGAAAATAAGCAAGGAGCCGTCTCAGCCGTGCCATGATCAGCGATTTTTTGTTCCCAAAAGTTGATGAGGATGACATGGACGACGTATGGTTTCAATAGGATGGGGCTACATGCCACAAAGCCAACGTTATAGTCGATGTTTTGCGCAATTGGTCGCATCACAGCTGCGATTTGACTCCATTAGACTATTTATTATCTCTGGGGCACCGTGGAAGTTAAAAGCTACACGAAAATTCTCTTGTCCATTGAGGCCTTAAAACACGAGTCCATTGAGGCCTTAAATTAGAAATCGACGCTGTCGTACAGGATATAGGAGTCCAAACAATCGAAAATTTATTGAAAAAAATCGAATGAGGTACTGTAAATCATTTGAACGATGGATCTTCGATCGATACTAATTCGCATATGTAAATTGCATAATTGAGTTTGTATACGATGATTGATGATCCTGAATTGATACCATCTAAAGATAGGCATCTGATGATTAACTTGTCACTGAGTTCGAAACTAGCCATGCCAGTGAGTGTGCTTAACTGAATTGTCTAGTATTCCAACAAAAACCAACCATTTTTCAATTAGAAAAATGTTCTGACCTTGTAAGCTTGTAGTATGAACTTCTCATACATTAACTAAAAGATGTTGTGTTTCATTCATGAATACCAATAAAAACACAATTTTGCAAACAAATTCTATTAGTATTTGTTTTAAAGCAAAATTAATTTATAAATTTTACACGACCCACCCTTTATATGTTTGTTAGCATTGTTTTCTTAAATGGAAGATCTGCTGCTTTTTATTTCTTTGTTGTCTGTCACGTATATGATTCCAGAAGTTTTCAACAAACAAAGCCACATTTTGGTCACAAAAACATATAAAGGGTTTTTCAACAGAGACGCTACAAAAGTAAATCGATAGGGACAGCAAACGACGCCATATTTTTTCTCGCTCTTTTGACATTTGTCTTCTGTAAGGTTTGCCATTTCATCATGGAAAGATATACGAGCCAACAACGAGTCGAAATTATTAAAATTTACTACGGAAAATTGGAGTCAGTGGCCTCAACTTTAAGAGGCCAACTTTAAGAGGCCTCAACAATCAGGGATGAGGCTCATTTCTGGCTGAATGGCTTCGTCAATAAGCAAAATATGCGTTATTGGTCAGACAGCAATCCACACGTAATCCATGAGTCATCATTGCATCCCGAAAAAATTACGGTTTGGTGCGGTTTATGGGCCGGCGGCGTCATTGGGCCGTACTTCTTCCGTGATGATCAAGACCGTCACATTACTGTGAATGCGAATCGCTACCGTTCAATGATAACCGAATATTTTTGGCCCCAATTGGATAATATGGAATTGGAGGACATGTGGTTCTAACAAGACGCCGCCACAAGCCACACACCGAATGCCACAATCAATTTATTGGAAACCAAGATTGGTGAACGTGTTATCTCACGAAATGGCCCAGTCGATTGGCCGCCTCGGTCGTGCAATTTGACGCCGTTAGATTATTTCCTGTGGGGCTACGTCAAGTCTATGGTCTGTGCCAACAAGCCAGCGACGATTGATGAACTTCGTACGAATATCGAACGTGAAATTGCAGCAGTATCGGCCGATTTATGCTTGAAAACCGTCGAAAATTGGGTTCAGCGTGTGGGCTTCGGCAAGCGTGCCCGTTGTGGCCATGCAAAAGAAATCGAGTTCCATACATAATGGCATCGAACGTACTTTCACAGGAATAAAGAATTTCATTGGTATCTAAAACCGGTTTTGTTTTATTTAAAAAAACTTTTGTAGCGCTCTTATTGAAAAACGCGTTATGAACACATTGTAACCTTTTAATCACTGTGTCTCCAACATGTAATATTGAATAGCAAACACAATGTGTTTGGACACAACTGTACTATATTTTCCACACGCTACAAACACGTTATATTTGCATCCAAACTACAAAACAAGATATCCTTAAAAAAATTAATAATAAATGATAAGATTTTCGAATTTTAGTGAAATTTTTGAATGAAGAAATGTGATTTCCATTTTGAAATATGATTTATTTTATTCTTCAATATTTCGCTAACCAGCATTGGGTAGCATCGTCGGGAAGATAAACACAATTATTAATTACAAATTAAATGAAAGAAAAATAATGAAATTAAAAATTAGAATTAAAGTTTTAATTAATAATTGTGCTTATTTTCCTGGTAGCGAAATATTGAAGAATAAAATAATTTAAAACGCTCGAATATTTTAATTTTAAATATAATACGAAAGGTCGAATAAATCATCATATTTTCATAAAAGACATACATTATTTTAGAAATACATTATACATTATATATTTATTCCTCATTTGTCAGATCGAATTTAGAATGTGCTTCTGTGTCCACATAGTGACATTCAGAAAAAATTTACGAAGTTTGTTGTTTCTTTCGTACGGATCTTGTGTCAATTGTCATTAGCCTGCTTTTTGGAAAAGCTATCTCACACAAAAATGCAACTGTGTGTTATATAAATAGATAAGCTCATCTCAAAACAAATGCAACCCTGCGACAATGTAAGAGGAAAATGGGGGATAAATAGACTTCTGATCCTCTTAGAATAATTGACTTTCCGGTTGATTTAGTACTGACAGATTTTACCAATTCACATATGTAAATTGCATATAACGTTGGTATATACATATTAGACATTTGCACAAGACGTCTTGAAAGGCCATTCAAGACATTTGCTTTTTTTCAAGATATGTACGGTTAATCAACCAAATACATCAGTGTTCTGAAAAAAAAGCATTCGAGAATGTGTGTGAAGCTGTAGAGCACAAAAAGTCAATACACACATACACATACAAGCGAACGCTTTGTCGACAGTAACACAAAGTACTTGGTTGTCGCAACTTCGCTACAGTAACTGTCTTTAAAAAAAGCAAATGTCTTGAATGGTCATTCAACTCGTTTTGTGCAGATATCTAGTATATAAGTATATACGACTGATGATCTTACCAATGGCACCAATTCAGGCACAGGGAGTAGGCATTTGATGATGAAATTATCACGGAGGATTCCAGTGAGTGTGCTTTCCTGCATCATCTATTATTCCAACGACAACCAAACATTTTTCAATTAGAAGAATGTATCTGACCTGGAAAGCTTGTTGTATGAACTTCTCATACATTAACAATCAGCTGACGATTAAGTTGTCACAACCGAATCAATCATGAAACGAGGTTGCTTCAACTGAATTTCAGTTGTGAGGATTAAATTCGGTCGTGACAACCTCAATTATCTTGTGACAACCTCAATTAGGTTATGACAACCCCAATTAGGTTGTGACAACCCCATTTAGCTTCTGACAACCGCAATTAGGTTGTGACAACCTCAATTAGCTTGTGACAACCGCAATTAGGTTGTGACAACCTCAAATAGCTTGTGACAACCGAAATTAGGTTGTGACAACTTCAATTAGGTTGTGACAACCTCAATTAGGCTGTGACAACCCCAATTAGCTTCTGACAACCGCAATTAGGTTGTGACAACCTCAATTAGCTTGTGACAACCGCAATTAGGTTGTGACAACCTCTATTAGTTTGTGACAATATCAATTAGGTTGTGGCAACCTCAATTAGGTTGTGACAACCTCAAGTAGGTTGAGACAACCTCAATTAGGTTGTGGCAACCTCAATTTGGGGTACCGGTGTAAAACTGTAGGTCCCAATCAGTCAGTGTAAAACTAGAAAGCGCACAGCTCACTGGTTGTGAGAAGCTCTCCCCAATCCCGCCAAGGTATGCAATAGGAAACCAGTTTTTGTAGTTCGTAACAACATGTAAGGAAAGACTGCTGAAAAGCAATGTGCTTGTTGTTTCAACAAGCATATGGTTGTTGTTGCACAAACGTATATTTGTTGTTTTAGCAAACACTTTGTCCGGTATCTCCAAACAGTTCGCTGTTATGGCAGTATGCACAGCTCAGCGACTGAGATAAGCTTCGATATATAATTGTAATTCGCTTTTGATATTCTCCTAGCACAATTCCTATAAATCAAATTCAACACACCCTTTAAGCTCCATAGTAAAACTTGTTGCATGCTCACAGACAAAAAGAACAAAAAACACTTAAACTATTATGATTACCATACAAACAACAACGCAGTCTTTTCATTTCCTAAATTTACTCTATTTTCTTAACAGAATGTCAGTCGGTCTTTCTTGGCAAAATATCAAGATAATCAATATTTCAAACTGTTAGATGGTTATAACCTCCCAACCGAGTACAAGTACATAAAAATAATAGTATTTACAACTTGTGGGGGAACATTCCTAAGGAAGGAAGTCTGTACGGCGTGTCAACATTCGAATTAGGGGTCATAAATTTCATCACATTTTTTGTTGCACATTTCCTTATATTACTATGCATAATTTTTATTATAATTACACTAGTAATAGTAATTTGCTCTTTTGTGTGACACACCGTTTTACAGAGGTAAACCCACATAGTATAAAATAATCACAGGTCAAAGTGTAACAAGTGCTTTAAATTTTTCTGTAGAAAATCACTGGTGTCTCTGCATGGGCATTTTAGATATTGATCTACACGGTGTTTATGATGGCTAGTGAAGACAAACAACTTTTATATTCTTGTTTGTATTGTATTAAAACAAACTACTCAAAATGCTATTTTAGAAAAAGGAAACGAATAATTTTTTAAAATCTAAATCCGTCAAAATAATAGTAACTAATCGAAAGTAAACAGTTTTGGAATTTTCCTATTTGCGCAGAACTTTAACTTTCTGCTTTGAAAAACAGTAAACGGTAAATAATATTTTTGATTGTTACAAAGGGGATTTAATACACCAGGACTGCTGAATCCGAGTTTTTTTTATCGCACTCTGAGTCCAGAGCCTAAACAGAAGTTGTCAAAAAAACACGGCGATTCAACTGTGAGACCTAGAAAATTAGATTATTTGCTATTATTTACTTTAGACATACGGAAAGACAAACGAAGTTAATTAACATTTCTGTCGCTCTCAGCGAGCCATGTGGCTGACGGATATAAAAAGTAGTCACTGAAGTGCAAGAGCGAATGACACAACACAACAAAACTTTCTTAAAATTTTGGCCGAGTATTAGCCGACAGCCTAAATCCTCAAAAATCTTCGTTTCATGAACACATTCAAAATTGCATTAAGTGAATCAGTGAAACAACGAGATTACATGAACGTAACAATGTCATTGCTCCAATGGTACAATGGGTTTGCATCCATAAAGGATTGCGTACATTAAATAAATAAATACTTTCCCATTACATCCCATGATGGGCCACTGATTGGAACCTACTGTTGTACACCGGTTCCGAACGGCTATTAAATGTATTAAAGAAATAAATTATGTCCAAATGTAAAATATATTCAGCCTAGTAATTTAACATTCATACCAGAAATTAAGCATTTTAATTGCAGTAACGAAATATATTGCCACGAATTTACTAATTGTCAGTTTTTCTTCGCGGTATTTTATTTATCGTTAATAAAACAAGGTTCTTTTTAAATTACGATAGTGACAATAGTTATCTATATTTACACAAACTTAGCATTCCCTATTATCTATACGCAATAACTATCACAAACATTTTAAATCAGACTCAATCGGCATGGGGCCCATTTATATCACTTAAACTTTTCTTGATCCTATTCGCAGCAGCGCCAGCTCTTTTTCGATTTGTCAAGAAAGTTCTTGGTGATATCATCAAACATTCGTGGTGAGTTGGTATGTGGTAGCTTTTCAACTTACATCGACAGCATACTTTAAGGCGTAATTAATATTAGGTTTCAAACTATTAGACAATCAAGCTCCAATATATACCACAAACTGTTCGTTGACATTTGGAATGTTCGTTCCCCGCTTAAGCCTGTTCGTCTCGAGCAGACTTAGGTCCGCGTTTTCCATACTCATTCCAAATGCAGAACCTTCTTTTTAGACGACGTCATTTATTCTTTTTACCATCTTATAGGGTCCCTCCCAGTGAGCCTGGAGTTTTAGTAATAACCCCTTTTTCCGCTATGAATTGAACAGTAACACTAGCAGTCAAGGTTGAGCAGGTTCCCTTGTCGAATTACTACCGAGTTCAGTACCTCGTTTCTGTAGTTCCCGAACCGAAAAAGTTTTCGCATTACACATTATTACATCCGTCGTTGACACAAAATCTGTTTTTGCTTTTTTAATTTTTCGGTAACATTTACGAACAATTAATTGAAATACATAACAAAAAGATGTAATTCTTATATTTTCCACTTAAAATATAAGTTCTTAATTTCTTAAAATGAATTTTTGTAGAAACAATATTAATTTGTGGGTATTTTTGACGTTTCAAATTTAAAATTTTTAGAGTCCCTACTTTTTAGAAACAGTTTTTCTCGCCCTTTTCCAATAAACAGTTTGTGACACAAAGTTTTCGCAGAACAAATGTTTTTGAAACAGTCACATGTGAGAAGCTATTTTGTGTACCGATTCGTAGCGTTTTTGTTTCAATTTCATGTGGAAGCTTTTCGATTCGATAACTACAGAAACGAGGTACAGGTGTGGTAATCCGTTGTCTTTTCCTCTTCCATCGTGCATTGCATATGTCCGTTGTACGTGTTAAGAGCCTAAGTGCGTAATAGGCTTCATTCCTCTTTCTGACAACAAATAAGTCGTCCACAGACTTTGTGAAGATTTTGGGTTTCGCTTCCAATCTCGTCAAAGTTTCGTCATGTGGGACTATCCATTATCATGTCAGCCATCACTGGTGAAGCTGGTGATCCCATAAGCGTACTCTTTCCCCACCTATAAAATTTGTCCTCGTATCCGAAATATTCCGTACTTTCCACGCAAAATTTCAGCAATTCAATGAAAAAGTCCTGTGGTATTAGTGTGAATTCCAGTATACTCAATTACCCCCCCAATGTATCAGTATACTTGGAAACCGGGACACCACGTCGAATGATACCAATAAACCGCCATCATCCATACCGATATTGTCAATTCCCGATTCAATGTCAATTGCATCCCCAACATTATATCCGGAATCCTCCGCCAAACACATATTTATTTTTATTAACCCATTGGTGGGCGAATTAAGAAAATGATTTGTTAATTTCACTTTTTTGATACAAATTAATTTTTTTTTTTCAAAAAAATTCCCCATTATACTTATTTTTTTGGTAAACTCCGATAATATACAAAACTCTCAACTTTTTTTTGAGGTATAATATTCACCAAAGGACCGGAGATATTTACGTTGAAAGTTTTGAAATACATTTGGTGTTTTTTTTCACCAAAATTAAAAAAATATTTCTAAAAAATAGCGCGATTTAACACAAAAATGCTATGCTGAAGACGCGAAGCGGGTGTAGGACTCACACCAAACGAGAAAATCCCTAAGCCCGGCCGAAATCTTTATAACACAAAACTACTATGAACTTTAGTTTGAACTTTAATATCTCGGGTCTTTGAAGGGTTATTATATTTATTTATATTTATTTGTTACATCTACTGAACATTACTCTTATTGATTATAAAAAAAAATTACAGCAGACAGTTGTCCGAGGCCTTCGGCCACGGACTGTCCCTGCAGGCTGTGTCAGAGACACGGCCATTAAGTTTAACGTAGAATACGCCATCCGATAAGACAGAAAACATATATAACAATAAATTCATTTGCTTATATTATTTATCATTTATTGTTATATATGTTTTCTGTCTTATCGGATGGCGTATTCTACGTTAAACTTAATGGCCGTGTCTCTGACACAGCCTGCAGGGACAGTCCGTGGCCGAAGGCCTCGGACAACTGTCTGCTGTAATTTTTATATTTACCAACGGCATTTGATTCAAGTCCGTTTAAAAAAAAAAATATTATGTTAAATTTTTTTAAACTTAATTTAATTTATGTATTTTAATTAATATTTTTATTGAAATAAGTTCTGCGAATGTTGAGAGGGCCGCCCTAATATTAAAGAAGGTTTACCTTATCGAGTCTTCGCATTAGCATTCGAGCGTTGTGTGAAAGCTTTACGCTTTACAATTCAAAATTAATGTTACAACAGCTTTATTGAAGCTTTCGCAAAAAAGCTTTATTACGTTAGCTTAATGTTTGTTTCACTTTTTACTAGATACATGTTGCCAAGCAACATTAGCTTGCTGTTCGTTTCACTTTTTACTAGATACATGTTCCTAAGCAATGTTGAGCAACCAAAAACACTCAACCAAACACCACACATATGTTTGAGTGTATGTGTTTAAACAATTTTCATTTGAGAAATTTAAATATTAGGAAGATATCAACCAATATGAAATGTATATCAAACGAAAGATAACATCTTCATTTACCTACAAAAAAAATTTTAAAAAAATTCATCTAGCCGTTTCCTCAAATTCAATGAAATAAACATTACAACAATAAAAACCTGACATGACTCCTCATACCGTATATACAAAGCGGTTGTGTTTAAAATGTAATACATCAAGATTTAAATAAAGCTCCTCAAAGTGAGGTATCATTTCCTAAAAGTCTAATTACAGCTCGTTTAAATGAAAATCTATTGAGCGTGATATCGACAGTGTTGTCCACCGAAGTAAATATATGTCAACATCTAGTTAAAGGTTCATTCATTCCATAGTTAGTTCGATGAAATGGAATAGCGAACAAATGGGGTTCTCTTAAATACCGTGTCGGTACGTGAAAGGGTAGGATGGATAGGAATTCGGGCGAATCGATGTTCGAATCCAAAATATCTTTTATAAAAATTATGCCTTGAAGTTTTCTGCGACTATGTAGTTCTTGAATTCTAAGAATATTGCAACGAATTTCGTATGGCGGCATGATTTCAAAAGAGACGTTCTTTCTAAGAGCGACCTTATGAAGCGCTTTTGAATTTT
This sequence comes from Phaonia tiefii, assembly GCA_963931995.1. NCBI lineage: Eukaryota > Metazoa > Arthropoda > Insecta > Diptera > Muscidae > Phaonia > Phaonia tiefii. The sequence goes on from OZ008370.1 coordinate 234,382,206, forward strand.
ACGATTGATCCCTACTTCATAGAATGGACTCCAAACAAAGCTTACATACTCTAAGTGAGACCTTACTAAAGACCGAAATAGAACAGTAATATCCTTAAGATTCGAAAACACTTTTGTGTACCTTTTCAAAAATCCGAATTGTGAAAAATTGAATAATATACCTTTAAAACAAGGTTAAGGTCTTGCCTATTATCGGATCCTACTTATTTATAAAGATGTATAATAGTGTATTTTTTTGAAACTTTAACCCTTTTTGAGGTATAATATTCAGCAATAACCCTTCAAGGACCGGAGATATTTACGTTCAAAGTTTTAAAATACATTTGGCGCTTTTTTCACCAAAATTAAAAAAAAATATTTCTAAAAAATAGCGCGATTTAACACAAAAATACTATGCCGGAGCCGCGATGTGGGTGTTGGATTCAAACCAAATGAGAAAATCCCTAAGCCCGGCCGAAATCTTTATAACACAAAAATGCTATTAACTTTAATTTGAACTTTAATATCTCCGGTCTTTGAAGGGTTATTGGTTAATATTATACCTTAAAAAAAGGTTACGGTCTTGTCTATTATCGGAGCCTACCAAAATATAAGTATAATAAGGAATTTTTTTGAAAAAAAAAATTAATTTTTATCAAAAATGTGAGGTTAAAAAATCGGTTGTTTTAATTAGCCCCCAATGGGGTAATAAAAATAAATATGTTTATACACAGCTTTATGGAGTTCAGAAGGACCTTTGTAATGATACACATTTCACTTAGGTCGCATAATAAATGGCTGACTTATGCCGGATTATACATTCAAGCTTTGGAAGGCCTATATTTCGGAAAATATGGACTCGAACCCTTTTTTCCTTTTTTTGTATCAGGCAAAAAGAAAAAACCAAAAAAATATGGTATTTGGTGCTTAAGTAAATTTGGTTCCTTATTTTGCTTACAAAGTTTGCGGCAGCTCAAGTAGATTCGTCACATCGCGTAACTGCCTCCTTGGAAACGTTTGTTATTGCTTCTCCTGCTCCTTGTCCTGTTCTTCTGCTACCATTCTAAAGGATATAAATTTTCACTTAATTTGATTATTAGTTCTGTAATTAAGTTCTATGTGTTTAATTTGCAGTTAACAACCAAAACCAAACGTCAAAACGCGAAACAACTCAATTCGAAAATTCGTAATTCTCTCTCGCTTATTATTCTTTTCCCCGTGTGTTGAGAATAGGGGATTTTTTTCTCGAGGAAGTGAAACCCGCTGCGAGAAAAATCCGAGGGAATGTTAAGAATCGGGATGAATTTATGTACATTCATACTCCACGAACATTCATAGATTTGTGCAATGTATAGAAGTAGTCACTGGTCATTATTTTCAAACATAAAAATTAAAATTTGAAAATTTTGAGATGTACTACTTTTGTAGTTCGGGTGCAAGACAGTTGTGTGAATATAGAAAGCAAAGAAAACCAGAAAGTATTGATAAGCTCAGTGGGGTATTAAAAAGTGGACGAAACACAAAATTACATGAGGTGCCAGGGGACACCCGGTTGTAAAATGATAAACTTTTTTTAAGAAATTTTCTTGTATTGAATGTATTTTAAAAAAAAAAAAAGTAAAGTAAATTTGTAAGAATATGTATTATATTTTCCCGAAAAGGTCCTTTCTTTAATGAGAGGTACTTCTTTTATTAAAACATAATGATTTTTCTATGAAAAGGTACAATTTTTAATAAGAAGTACTTTCTGTAAGAATAAGCCAAAGAGTATAAATTTTTTTGAAAGAAGTACTTTTTTTTAAGAACAGGTACTTTTTAAAGAAGTGGTAGTCTTTTAGGAAAAGGTTATTGTTTTAAGAAAATTTACTTATTTTCAGAAAGGCTACTTATCTCAAGAAAAGAAAAGAAAAGGTATTATTTTATTTTTAAGAAAAGGTACTTTGAGGAAAATTAATGTTTGTAAGAAAATGTATTCTTTTAAGAGAAGATATTTTTTGAAGAAAAGTTTTTTTTTTTATGAAATGGGAATTTTTTTTAGAATTGGTCCTTTTTCAAGAACAGGTACAATTTTAAGAATAGCTACTTATCTCAAGAGAATTTATTTTGTTTTACATAAAAGGTACTCTTTAAAGAAAAAAAGGTACTCTTTTAAGAAAAGGCAATTTGTTGCAAGATAATCGGCCTTATTCACGTTGTCGTCGTCGACGTCGTCATCAGATTTTTGTCAACTTTAGAACGTTATAAATGTTTTGTCACATCGACAACAACAAAGTTTTTGATGTCTATGATCCAAAAACAACCCTCTTAAAACATTACGCAATTTTTTTTTTCCAAATGCCTTCAAGTCGCCGATAAAAATGTTGTCGATATTGTATTGACGTCGACAACGACAACTGGAATAAGGGCGAATGTACTTTTTTAAGAAGAAGAAAAAATACTTTTTTTAAGAAAATTTACATTTTGTAAGAAAATTTACTTTTTAAGCAAAGGTTCTTCTTTGAGATAAGATATATTTTTTAACAAAAGGTACTCTGTTTAAGAATATCAATAGGTATTTTTTTTTGAGAAAATTTACTTTTTTTGAGAAAACGCACTTACTGAAGAATATGTTATTTTTTAAACTTCTTTCACTTTGGCTTTTCTAAATATACTTTTTATTCGGTTCAAAGCTACAATATGTAATAATCAGGCTCCTTCGGCCACGGACTGTCCCTGCAGGCTGTGTCAGAGACACGGCCATTAAGTTTAACGTAGAATACGCCATCCGATAAGACAGAAAACATATATAACAATAAATTCATTTGCTTATATTATTTATCATTTATTGTTATATATGTTTTCTGTCTTATCGGATGGCGTATTCTACGTTAAACTTAATGGCCGTGTCTCTGACACAGCCTGCAGGGACAGTCCGTGGCCGAAGGCCTCGGACAACTGTCTGCTGTAATTTTTATATTTACCAACGGCATTTGATTCAAGTCCGTTTAAAAAAAAAATATTATGTTAAATTTTTTAAACTTAATTTAATTTATGTATTTTAATTAATATTTTTATTGAAATAAGTTCTGCGAATGTTGAGAGGGCCGCCCTAATATTAAAAAAGGTTTACCTTATCGAGTCTTCGCATTAGCATTCGAGCGTTGTGTGAAAGCTTTACGCTTTACAATTCAAAATTAATGTTACATTGATTAATGTTACATTGAAGCTTTGAAATAAATGTTTATTGAAGCTTTCGCAAAAAAAGCTTTATTACGTTAGCTTACTGTTTGTTCCACTTTTTACTAGATACATGTTGCCAAGCAACATTAGCTTGCTGTTTGTTTCACTTTTTACTAGATACATATTCCTAAGCAATGTTGAGCAACCAAACACACTCAACCAAACACCACACATATGTTTGAGTGTATGTGTTTAAACAATTTTCATTTGAGAAATTAAAATACTAGAAATATATCAACCAATATGAAATGTATATCAAACGAAAGATAACATCTTCATTTACCTACAAAACAAATTTTAAAAAAATTCATCTAGCCGTTTCCTCAAATTCAATGAAATAAAGATTACAACAATAAAAACCTGACATGACTCCTCATACCGTAAGGTAAGACGTATTCTACGTCAAAAATTTCTCCCCATATGTTAGTCTAGACACAAACCAAACCAAAAGTAAGAGTAAGTGTGCTGCCTAATGTAATTCCATGCTCAGGGTTGTATATCATGGATTTGCCAGTCTTGCACTTTGGCTTTTCGAAATTTACTTTTTATTGGGTACAAAACTACAATATGTAAACAGGCACTACTTAGAAAACCTCCCGTTAAACCAAACCAAAGCAAAAGTACCCAATATAGTTGATAATAATGGGCTGTAATAAAGTAGTTAAAAAAAAGTTGTTTAAAAGTTTTTCATTTAGCCCCCATCCCGCAACGTGCGATAAGGAACTTCGTTCCAAAAATTGGGGGTGATTCCAAATTTTAAAATTTTAATTAAATTCTGCTGGATTGGTCTTTTCACCCACTGGCCCACCAGCCAGATATTGCATTCGCTTAAAGAGTGGAGTAACAAGGAAATTTTATTAAATTCGCCTCATCCGCATCGTGTTCATTGCCCATTAATCAATAGCATCGTCTAGTAAAAAAGTTGAATATATTCTTAAAATATTTTTAAACCATCCATCATCAACATTTTGCCTGTTGCGTTGCACATCAAAAAAAACTTTCTTTTACTTCATTTAAAAGTTTTTACAGTGCATTGGATTTGGAGTTTCCTCCCTCAACAATCAAGTGCGTGCAACTTGTTAAACTATTTATTTCTCAACTTATACCACTTTACTATTCAACTGCAATGTATTAAGTATTTTTTTTTGTCTGTCTGATTGCTCAAAGAATATTTACAAAAGATTGAAAAAAAAAACTATAACTTATGGGTAATATTATTTTTATCAAATTATCATAAAAAACTTGCTCAGAGAATGAACAAATTGGTATTACCCTTAAATTGCTTTTAAATAAAGTTTGAATACATACATGTAAACTAATCCATACATACATACATGTAATGCCATGCCATAGAGTAAATATGGGTAGAGAAAATCTTTCACTCACCAAATTTCTGACATTTGTCCTCGTGTGATGTGTACGTTTGATGTTGAAAAGAATTGCTTTACTAATACCAGATAGAGGCAATGGTTCAAAACAACGAACAAAATAACAACAACGGCATTTCGTTTTGTGTGTTAAAATTAATGTGTTAAATACAACACATATGTATGCTAACAATAACAGTCAATAAAAAAGTTTAAAACACATTTAAATTTCACAGTTTTTCACCAAAATGGCATGAAAAATTAAAGCAGGAAGTTATTGTAATTCCACCTGGTGTATATCACTTTTCGTCAAACATCTCTCTATCACACCGACCGCATCACGAAGAGTGTGAAAGGAAACGTCAGATGAGACAAATGGTGGCTCTACTATAAATTTACTCTATGTGCCATGCGATCCTAGAGTTTTTTTTCCTATGACGATATTTTTTTGCCAACGTTGGTTTGCTGGGAGTTTTTTTTTGTTTCCGGCTCTAGTAGATACCCATAAAAACACGTGAACTTATTTGCATATTGATGAAATGTTGAGAGTTTTTGTGGTCTAGCACCAGGAATATGGCTGGGTGTAATACACTTTCATGAGAATAATACAGTATTTAACAATTTTAAAGAACACAATTTCAGCTACAATTTAAATATTTTTGTCCAGCATTAGCGTTTGCCTCTCTTCAAACACGTAGCTACTGGCTACTGTTCTCTTCCCACGTATAGGTCATTTAATACACGCTGGAAAATATGTATTTTTTGTTGTTTGGATGTAAATATAACATGTATGTAGCTTGTCGCAAGTATAGTATACTTGTGTCGAAACACATTGTGTTTGCTATGCAATATAACATGTTATGTATTTGTGACCCAAATATGGGGTTGTTTGTTGAAAACTGCTGAAAATAAAAACGTTAACGACAATAAAGAAAGAAATAGCAGCAGATCTTCAATTCACGAAATCAATGCTTGCAAACATGTACATGGTACCTGCAATATGTTTCTGGGGCCGCTATTTTTCAGCGTGTATAGAAAATGCATCGGATTGGGGTCACCCTACTTATGTACTAACAGTATAGACATGCCCTGATGAAAAAATACATCTCCAAAAGGTTGCCAAATTTTTTTCACGGCAGCATTTTGAAATCTAGATCAAGATTTTGAAAATATACCATATTCACCTCAACGAAGCTGAGACATGAAGCATAATTTTGGTAAAATAATACTGAACAAAGGATAAATGTTAAACAGAAAGAAGTTTGCGACCCATATTGACCAACAAATTACACTAGTAATAGAAACTTCAAAGCTCAGTAGGGAACTGCAAGTTTGACGTTCCCGCAATTAGCTCTTCAATACGCACACGCTGAAAAAAATCGGCCTCTGTAATATATTCTCTCAAACACATTCTGCAGGGATAATTTATATGTTTAGCACACACCCAAATTGTCATATATTTGCAAGTCATAAACTCACTTATATTTAAATGTAATCCTTTGCATGTTTACCTGCAAAGATTCATACATTTACGTGGAACCTATGAGTGTTTCATCCCAAACATTCACATATTTACTTAAGTCGAAGCATTCGTGTGTTTGGTCTCAGACGAACGATTGACAACTGAATGCAAGAAATTAAAACACAACTGATCAGTCAACATAAGAAACAGTCAATAAATTTACACACGTGTTCAGGAATATTTATTAATCACTGACTGAAAAGTAATGTAATACTACAGTTAAATACTTGCAATGATATTAACTTAGGCTGAGAACTATCTCAGTTTGACCTTCTTTTATTTTGCTCTCGACAGAGCATAGCGACAAAAAAAAACTGAAGTAAACAGTGCACCAATCACAGCTGTATTTGTATCACAAACAATGTTGTATTTGTCTCACAAACACATATATTATACGGTTATTATATTGAATATTATAATATATATATATATATTATAATTATAATTATATTATAATATTGAATACCAAACCCAGTGTGTTTGGACACAAATATACTATATTTGCGACAAGCTCCAAACACACGTCATATTTGCATCAAAACGGCGAAAAATACAGATACAGATTTACAATCAGTGAACTGTGCCCTTTCTAAGTTTTGACTCACTGATCGTTGTCATGCACTCGATCTTGCAGATCGACTCTTTAACACTATGCAATAAAATTTAGGTTTTTGCTTTGGGGGTGGACGATTCCTGCGCCAAATGATGACACTAGATGAATATATAAGTAGTCAAACTCCAAAAATGTAGACGCTGCACAGTGCTTTGTCCCAGTACATCGATGGGACAAAAATGGGAGTCGTCCTAGGGTAATAAAATTTGGTACGAGTCCCTAATATAATATAATTAAGAAAATTTCAAAGTATCGACAAAATTGACCACGTCCATCGCCCACCGCCCATATAAACCGAAATTAGTATTATTATTAATCTACTCAGAAACCAAAAGTGTTTTCAAAAACACTTCTCCAATAGGGACAGATAGGGACTTGTTCTTATTTTTCCATGGTAGATAAATGTATAAACTGTAAAATACAAAAATAATAAAAAAAAACCTCATATTTCGTATTATTGTTTTTTATTTCATGAAACTTATAATTTTTGCGTATCAAATAAAAAATTTATGCTTTTTGAAGCTGCAAAACAGTATGATTTTATATATTTTGTTTAAAATAATATTTTTTATTTATTATGTAGATAAAAAACCAATAAAAACGACAAAACTTTTTTAGTCAATTTAGATAAATATTAATTTTTGGAATTTTTTCGTGAAAATACTCGAAACAAGATTTTGTTAAATCACGAAAAAGACTGAACAAAATTTTTTTTCCATATTTGTTGGATCGATTCTTTTTTTCATCTGTAAGCCAGATGTATAGACTGCCGTAACACCCTATCGGATAAACAGAGTTTAACTAAAATTTGCCATGTATAAGATTTTCAATGCAGAAAATTGTATGCCTAATTTGAAGGAAGTCGGACAACGAATTCTGGTACCTCCGATACAAATTATAAAAATAATAATAATATAATAATAATAATAATATACTTGTGGCCAAACACATTTTGCTTTCTATTCAATATTACATGTTTGAGACACAATGATTAATATGTTATAAAATATGTGTTTGCGTACCAAATATATCTATGTTTGCTTGCCGAGTTTGTTGCACTCTTTATGCTCTCTTGAGAGCAAGAGAAATAAAAGGGGACAACTAGAGAGTCTATCTCGTAAGTTTGTATCAGTACTTTTGCATTATTCTGTCCGCCAGTGATTCATAAATATTCCTGAATTTGCGTGTAAATGGAAGAAGTCAATGATTCTTACTTTGGCTGATGTATTACGTTTCAGTTTCAGTCATCACTTGTTCATCGGACAGAAGATATCAAAAGCGCTTGATATTTGCAAATATTTATTAACTAATTATTAACTAATTAAAGTAAAAATAATCTCCTACAAACTAATTCACATTTGACTAACAAGTAAAAAAAAAATTACAGCAGACAGTTGTCCGAGGCCTTCGGCCACGGACTGTCCCTGCAGGCTGTGTCAGAGACACGGTCATTAAGTTTAACGTAGAATACGCCATCCGATAAGACAGAAAACATATATAACAATAAATTCATTTGCTTATATTATTTATCATTTATTGTTATATATGTTTTCTGTCTTATCGGATGGCGTATTCTACGTTAAACTTAATGGCCGTGTCTCTGACACAGCCTGCAGGGACAGTCATATTATGTTAAATTTTTTTAAACTTAATTTAATTTATGTATTTTAATTAATATTTTTATTGAAATAAGTTCTGCGAATGTTTAGAGGGCCGCCCTAATATTAAAGAAGGTTTACCTTATCGAGTCTTCGCATTAGCATTCGAGCGTTGTGTGAAAGCTTTACGCTTTACAATTCAAAATTAATGTTACAACAGCTTTATTGAAGCTTTCGCAGAAAAGCTTTATTACGTTAGCTTAATGTTTGTTTCACTTTTTACTAGATACATGTTGCCAAGCAACATTAGCTTGCTGTTCGTTTCACTTTTTACTAGATACATGTTCCTAAGCAATGTTGAGCAACCAAAAACACTCAACCAAACACCACACATATGTTTGAGTGTATGTGTTTAAACAATTTTCATTTGAGAAATTAAAATACTAGAAATATATCAACCAATATGAAATGTATATCAAACGAAAGATAACATCTTCATTTACCTACAAAAAAAATTTTAAAAAAATTCATCTAGCCGTTTCCTCAAATTCAATGAAATAAAGATTACAACAATAAAAACCTGACATGACTCCTCATACCGTCAAAAGTAATTGTAAGCACTTTTTAAAAAGCTTAATTATAAAAGAAGCGGAACAAAGCGGAGAAGATTTTGCATTTTTCTAATAGATTAAAGTTTAAACTAATTTATCATGAAAAAATATTTCACCGAATTTTATGATGTTGTTTCTTTTCTGCCATCAAAAAATGAGAATTTTTAAATATTCATCTTGAAAAAACCAATTAAATTTTTTTTTAAGATTTATACGAAATAAGAAAAAAACAAAATCTTTAACGCTTCTTACCTATCCAAAAAATAGAACATAATTTAATTTGTTCCACAAATGTATTTTTGAACACTATTTTCCTTCAACTACTAACGAACGAAACTAAAAAATCAAATTATTTAGCATACAAATCGCTCACTTTGAATTGCTCCGGAGAACAAAAAATCTATTTCTATGAAGAAATCTTTGTTGATTTTTTTTAGCTACGCTATTACATATAAAACGATACCCAAAAAATGCAATTCCAACCACATCAGATTTCTGATTTTTGTCAATGAAACGGAGCAGTGTGCGCTGTGTACCTACACTTTTTTTTTTATTGGCGTGGCAAGTTTGAATTGTCTTTTTTGATACTGCTGAGTGTAATTTGACAAGGATTGGTTTTGTAGAAGATTAATGAATAGTGGTGAGATGCCATCTGTTTCAGATTGTGCTGGGGATATTTTCAACTTGCAACGATGGCATACTTTAAGGCGGATTTCGTATTAACCAATCAAACTGCAATCAATATTCACCACAAACTGTTTGTTGACATTGTACTGTTATTTTAAGCTAAACATGTAAAGTATTTATCGTAATAATACACAGTGCAACACAAAAAAATATAAACGTATAAGAACACACGTGATAAAAGACAAAAAAAATTACATGAGGTGTCAGGGGAACGAAGTTCCTTTCGCTATATATTATGTACTAGTTAGTTCCAACACGCCTAAGGCGCCCGTTGAAAAATACTGTAATATAAATGGATCTTTAAGAAAAGATACTTTTTGTAAAATGATTACCTTTTTTTAAGAATTTTTTATTTATTGAATGTATTTTTTTAAAAAAAAGTATATTTTTAGGTCCTTTTTGTAAGAATATGTATTACATTTTCCCGAAAGGTAATTTTTTAAAGAAAGGTACTTCTTTTATTAAAAGCTAATGTTTTTTTTTAAGGAAAGATACTATTTTTAATAAGAAGTGCTTGCTGTAAGAAAAAGCCTAAGAGTATGAATTTTTTTAGAAAGAAGTACTTTTTTTTACGAACGGGTACTTTTTATAGAAGTTGTACTCGTTTTAGGAAAAGGTTATTTTTTTAGAAAATTTACTTATTTTCAGAGAGGCTACTTATCTCAAGAAAAGAAAAGAAAAGAAAAGGTATTATTTTATTTTTCGGAAAAGCTGCTTTTAAGAAAAGGAATTTTTGTAAGAAAAGGTTTTTTTTTTAAGAGAAGGTATACTTTTTTTGAAGAAAAGCCTTTGTTTTACGAAAGAACATGTACAATTTTAAAAGTAGGTACTTATATCAAGAAAAGTTATTTTGTTTTACAAAAAAGGTACTCTCTAAAGAAAAGGTAGTTTTTTAAGAAAAAGTAGTATGTTGTAACATAATGCACTTTTTTAACAAAAGGTACTTATTTAAAAAAAATTACTTTTTTTAAGAAATGGTACTTTTTGTAAGAAAATTTACTTTTTGAAGAATAGGTACTTCTTTAAGATAAGCTATTTTGTTAAGTAAAGGTATTCTTCAATTTTTTTCAATTTATAACATCATCTTTATTAACTTTTCGTTTATATATACATATTTACATTGTTTGAGATCTTATACTTAAATATTACAACAAATGAGATCTTTATTTTTTAAATGACCCTGTAGAATTGTATAATTTAATTTATGAAGGGAAAATAGGGTAAAACCTTCTATATTTTTAGGTCCTTTTTGTAAGAATATGTATTACATTTTACCGAAAAGGTCCTTTCTTTAATGAGAGGTACTTCTTTTATTAAAACCTAATGTTTTTTCTATGAAAAGGTAATAAAATAAATAAATGGTTTCCCATTACATCCCATAAAGGGACTGGGGAGAACTTCTCACAATCACTGAACTGTGCGCTTTCCAGTTCTCACTCACTGATTGGGACCTACAGTTTTACACCGATTCCGAACGGTAATTTGAGAAGCTTTTTCATGGTTAAATGCTCGATAGTGTCGCCGTCACTATGCGAGGTGACCGCCGCCGAAAGAATTTTTTTTTTTGAAGGTGGTCAGAGCCGGGTTCGAACCCAGGATCTCATGTACAAGAGCCGCGCACACTAACCCTTGCACCACCGACGGAAAAGGTACAATTTTTAATAAGAAGTACTTTCTGTAAGAATAAGCCTAAGAGTATAAATTTTTTAAAAAGAAGTACTTTTTTTAAGAACAGGTACTTTTTAAAGAAGTGGTAGTCTTTTTACGAAAAGGTTATTGCTTTAAGAAAATTTACTTATTTTCAGAAAGGCTACTTATCTCAAGAAAAGAAAAGAAAAGGGATTATTTTATTTTTAAGAAAAGGTACTTTGTGGAAAAGGAATGTTTGTAAGAAAATGTATTCTTTTAAGAGAAGATATTTTTTTAAAGAAAAGTTTTTTTTTTAATGAAATGGGAATTTTTTTAGAATTGGTCTTCTTTCAAGAACAGGTACAATTTTAAGAATAGGTACTTATCTCAAGAGAATTTATTTTGTTTTACATAAAAGGTACTCTTTAAAGAAAAAAAGGTACTCTTTTAAGAAAAGGCAATTTGTTGCAAGATAATCGGCCTTATTCCCGTTGTCGTCGTCGACGTCGTCATCAGATTTTTGTCAACTTTAGAACGTTATAAATGTTTTGTCACATCGACAACAACAAAGTTTTTGATGTCTATGATCCAAAAACAACCCTCTTAAAACATTACGCAAATTTTTTTTTTCCAAATGCCTTCAAGTCGCCGATAAAAATGTTGTCGATATTGTATTGACGTCGTCGTCGACAACGGGAATAAGGGCGAATGTACTTTTTTAAGAAGAGGTACTTATTTAAAAAAAATACTTTTTTTTTAAGAAAATTTACATTTTGTAAGAAAATTTACTTTTTAAGCAAAGGTTCTTCTTTGAGATAAGATATATTTTTTAAGAAAAGGTACTCTGTTTAAGAATATCAATAGGTATTTTTTTTTTGAGAAAATTTACATTTTTTAAGAAAACGCACTTACTTAAGAATATGTTATTTTTTAAACTTCTTTCACTTTGGCTTTTCTAAATTTACTTTTTATTCGGTTCAAAGCTACAATATGTAATAATCAGGCTCCACCTAGAAAATTTCCCATTAAACAAAAAATATCCCCCGATATGTTTGTTTAGACACAAACCAAACCAAAAGTACGAGTGTTAGAGTAAGTATGTTGCCAAATGTAATTCCATGCTCAGGGTTGTATTTCATGATTTGCCAGTCTTGCACTTTGGCTTTTCTAAATTTACTTTTTATTGGGTACAAAACTACAATATGTAATACACAGGCTCCACCTAGAAAACATCCCTTTAAACCACACCGAACCAAAAGTACCCAATATATTTGATAATAATGGGTTGTAATAAAGTAGTTAAAAAAAGTTGTTTAAAATTTTTACATTTAGCCACCATCCCGCAACGTGCGATAAGGAACTTCGTTCCAAAAAGACCCGTGTCTCCCAGTTTTCCCCAAAGTCATGCAATTTTTGTGGGCCCCAAAGGATTTGGAGCCTCGGTGTCATTTTTGCAAAAAAGTGATCATTTTGTCAGGCTTATATTTTGCAAACCGTTCGGAATTTGATTTGCTCTCTGAGGGATAGTGGTAGCTCTTGTCATAAAGAACAAAAATTGTCACATACAAAATCAAAAAAAGTTAATTTTTTAAAGTTTTTTTTTCACTTTTCCTCAGAGATTAAATCAAAATTCCGAACGGTTTGCAAGATATGAGCCTGACAAAATTATCACTTTTTTGCAAAAATGACACCGAGGCCCCAAATCTTTTGGGGGCCCATAAAATAAAGTCCATGACTTTGGCACAACTGGGAGACACGGGCCCTTTTTTTGTCTCTTATCACGTAGTCGTGTTCGTATATGGACATATTTCCAGGACTTAAGAAATTACACACAGTGATATTGAAAGTGTTCAGGAGTTTTCACAACAATTATAATTTTACGGCCTTAACCATAAAAGGTTATGAGAGGTTTCAGAAACTATTTATCATACAAAAAACGTCTCTCATTTATCTCATTTATGAATAAGGCTGATGGTATTTATAATATTTGAAGTCATTAAAGTATTTAAAGTATTTAAAGTATTTGGAGTAGAGTTCTGAAAGTGTTCCAGAGGTTTCAAATCAATTACAGACTTAAGATTTGTATAACCATTCGAACAGTTTAATGCACTTGTGTTATCTCCATATTTATGGAATTTAAACAAGTCGACATTACTTCCTTTACACCATCAGCATTACAACCTTAAGCTATTTCTCTTTTCTGTGTTTCCATTATGTTGTATTCGTTGTTATTGTTACTAACGTGCTGTCATTTTCACTCGTAATGTGCCATAATTTTTTTTCACAATCTACGACGTAGTCTATGTGCGAAAAGGGGAGGAAGAATACAGGTTGAAGAAATGAATCCATGATATTGCTATAATATCGAACTGACATTTATTGATGGGTCCGCGCATTAAAAGTCTATTTATAATTTATGTGTAAAATGTAAACTCAAGTGTGTGTGGAAACTTGTTGTTGGTGCTATTATTGTTTCCGTTGTTGTTATTAATGTTTTACCTGACTGCTGTTGCTGTTGTTGTAATGTAGTATGTTGTATTTATATTCTTTTAATTGAAATTGTGACGGGAATATTCATGGATCCATACATAGGTATGTATGGATGTGTAAATGCGTTATATTCATTTACATGGTGTAAAATGAGACCCTTGAGTGCAATCCACACGGTCACATGCATACATGTAAACATTTGCATACACACGAGGGGAATCAGTGCATTTTTTTATTTTTTAAATTGCATTTTAATTAATATTTTCAAGCAACACAAATAAAAACAAGGACTTCCTGTATAAACGCCTCTTTAATGTAAAGAATTATATGAAGTTGCTACGCATTTTATTGATTGGTGTTTTGTTTTATCGTTAGCTAAACTACTTAGTTGTGGTGCTCCTTTTCTCGTATAGGGGAATAGTCTTGGATGTGTTGTAGGTACGGGTAGGGCGATCTATCAAAGTGAACACATGCAAACAGCACACAGCGTTAGCATCACATACGTGGTTGTTGTACAACAATAGTCTCTGCCTGAAAATAAGTAAGATGGTAATGATGTTAAGATTATTCTAGGCGATTTGAATGCCAAATTAGGAAAGGAAATTGTCTTTCGACCAACCATCGGTAATCACAGTCTACATGATACCACCTCCGATAATGGAATAAGACTGATAGACTTCGCCGCTGCAAAGCACATGGTAGTTAGTAGCACACGATTCCAGCATAAGGACATTCATAAGGCGACCTGGATAACCAGATTGATCACTTGGTAATAGATGGCAGGCACTCTTCTAGTGTAATGGATGTACGTGTGATTCGAGGTTAATGTATGTTCCTGGTTCCTGGACTGATGATGTCGCGTCTAATTATTGCTGTTGCTTATTCCTGTTTCCCGTATTTCTACCGATCCTGTCCCGTTAAATTATTTGCTGTTGTTTATTGATTTCGTTGTTTGCTGGTTTCCTGTATAATGTCAACTCGATATCATGGCGTCTTTTTATTTCGTCTATTTGGTATTGTTCCTGGTTGTATTGGTGTTATTTGTCCTGCTCCGTAACTCTGATGTCTTAACTTATGCTCCTGGGTCCTGATTTCCTGCTGCCTGTCCTCACATTTATTCCTGATTTTATTGGTGTTGCTTTTCCTGCTTTGTAACTCGGGTGTTTTAACTATTATTTATACTGCCAACTCAACATCATATCCCAAATGACGTATTTGCTGTTAATGAATGTATCTCGAATGCTGGTTCCTGATTTCGAATTCTTCTCCTTCATCTTATTCCAGGTTCCTGCTTCCTGATTTTGCTGTTTCTTTATTTTAAGTTTTTATTATATTAATTTTGTTTTTAATTTCGCTATTCATATGTATGTGCTGTTTCTTGTTTCCTTATTTTAAATTTTTATTATATAAATTTTGTTATTTTTTAAGTTTTTTTTTTTTTTTATGCTAAACAACACATTTTTTTCCTGCTCAATGTTTAAAATTTTATTTAAATTTTGTATTTTTTTTCTTCTTTGTAATTGTATTTATATATTGTATTTATAGGATATTTTTATTTGTAAATTTTAGTTTAAGATGAATTTTGAAAAAATTATTCCATCTCCAGCTGGACTTATTTGTAGCGGAGTAAATAAATAAACAAACAAACAAATATCGACTCGGATCATTACCTGGTGGCTGCGACAGTTCGCACAAGACTGAGCAGGGTGAAAAACTTACGAAACCGAACACAGGAAAAGCTGGATATTGACAAGCAACAAATACCGGAGATATCAATGTCCTATCGACAGAAGCTCTCTCTCCTGCTAGAGTAGAATACCCCCCTCTCGAAGATCCAGATGCGCAGAATTTGGCTATTAAAAACCGCTAAAGGATAAGCCATGGAACGACGAAGAATGTCGCATTGCAACTGATGAAAAAGACGCTGCACGTATGGCAACGAAACAGTCAGTTACAATGCGTGCTGCGAGTGAGCGGTACAAAAAGCTAAGAAGGGAGGAAAACCAACTATTTAGGCGGAAAAAATGGCAGTGGGAGCAGAGAGAGAGAGAGTGAAAAAACCGAAATGTGCAGGATGAATGGTGAATCCCGAAAGTTTTTCCAGAGGGTAAGAAGATTGAATAACGGACCTAATAATGAGCTTCCCTCCTGCAAGGACGAGAATGGGAATCTGGTGACTGAGAAGCAGTGTGTGCTCAAAATGTGGAGAGACGACCTTTCAGCACTACTCCACTCAGATTCTTCCACTGAAGATCAGGAAGTAATGATAGTGGAAGATAGTGTAGATTGTACCCCCCCCCCAACCAAGACGAGATTAGAACGGCGATCTCCCGCTGTAAGAATAATAAAGCCGCTGGTGCGGTGGGCTACCCGCCGAACTTTTTAAGGCAGATGGCGAAGGACTGCTAGCCCACATGAATCAACCTATATGCGGTATATGGCTGGGGGAATGTATGCCCGACGATTGGAGTCTCAGAGTATTATGTCCTGTATTCAAATAGTGTGATCCGTGTGTCTGTTCCAACTATCGCGGTATCAGTCTTTTATCCATCGCGTATAAGGTCTTGTCGAGCGTATTATGTGAAAGACTAAAGCCAATTATTCAAAACCTGATTGGACCTTATCAGTGTGGTTTTAGACCAGGTAAGTCCACGACTGACCAAATATTCACGCTACGCCAAATCCCACGAAATGCCCACGAAAAGCAAATCGATACATACTACCTTTTTGTCGATTACAAAGCTGCTTTCGATAGCCCCATACGGGGAAACCTGTCTGAACTTGGTATTCCGGCAAAACTTATCCGCCTCTGTACAATGACGCTGACCAACACCAAATCAGCAGTGAAAGTGGGGAACGACCTCACTGAACCATTCTGTACCAAGCGAGAATTGAGGCAAGGCAACACACTTTCGTGCAATCTCTTCAACATGTTAATGGAGATAATAATGAGAAAGGCTGCAGAAAATACGAACACGACCATTAACACGAAAAGCCATATGTTGCTGGCGTATGCTGACGACATAGACATCATTGGGCGAAATTTGCGAGAAGTTACTGCAGTACTTTCAAGAATCGAAAAGGCATCAGCGAAGGTGGGTCTTGCTGTTAATGAGGGCAAGACAAAATTGATGGTGGCAACGACTAGAGAAACCTCTCGACTTGGTCCGCACTTGAACGTTGACAACCGATTTAATTTTGAAGTGGTAGATGAATTTGTCTACCTTGGAACCGCCGTGAACAAGGACAACAACGTCAGCCTAGAGATAGTTAGGAGAATTGTGCTTGCAAATAGATGCAAACAGTTTAGGAACAAAGCCCTCTCTCGACGGACAAAAGTCCAGCTATATCAGACTCTCATTTTACTTGTCTTGACATATGGCTCCGAAACTTGGGTCATATCGCAAGCGGATGAAAAACACCTGGGAGTTTTCGAGCGAAAAATTCTCCGTAGAATATTATATGGTCCTGTTAGAGAAAACGGCGAGTACTGACGTCGCTGGAACGCAGAGCTATATACTCTATATCCTGACGTGGACATAGCTAGTCGAATCAAATTAGGCCAATTGCGTTGGCTAGGCCATGTTATCAGAATGAATGAAGATGAGCCAGCACGAAAGGTTTTCGATAACGAACCCGATGGAAGCAGGAAAAGAGGACGACCAAGACTCCGCTGGAAAGACCAGGCAGAAGAATCTCTCCGTATCGTTGGTGTTACCAACTGGCGAGAAAAGGCGAAGGATAGAGCCAGTTGGAAGAATATGTTGAAATTTGTTTGTATAATTA
This sequence comes from Phaonia tiefii, assembly GCA_963931995.1. Lineage (NCBI taxonomy): Eukaryota > Metazoa > Arthropoda > Insecta > Diptera > Muscidae > Phaonia > Phaonia tiefii. Next base: position 234,399,707 of record OZ008370.1, read on the forward strand.
ATATGTGTAAGACGTCTGACCTCATGAGGTTGTAAAATAGTCAATAAAAGTAAGTAAAGGTATTGAAGTAGCGGCAGCGAACAAACGAGCAGGTCGCCGTCGCCAAAGTGTATTGCCTAGTAAGAACTCATGGAAAGAATTGTATGACTCGAAAGCACTGGCGACATCTGGCTAATGATTCAAAAGGTATTACTCTCTTTTTGTCATAACTTGGTCCATTCATAGTTTTGATGTGAAACATTGATGCTTTATGAAAGATTTTTGCTTTTTGTATTGTTTTCTGTAATAACATTGTTTACATTGTGCAATTATATTGAAATATTCTATAAAGAGAATAATGGGTCGATTATCGATAGCAACCGAACGTCAGTTGCGTAGCCAGTTGCCGAAAAGTTATTACATATGGCAACTGGCAACTGACACCTAGCAACTTCAGTTGCTTGATAGAGGTTATATTGGCAATCACGAATGTTTGGTTGCTGTATAGTTTTTAAAACAAAATAAAACGTTCGGGTGAACGATAAGGAGTCAAAAGCGTGGTTCTAAAGAAAATCCTAATTTTTTGTTGTTAAATTGTAATAAAAATTTGTGCATAAAAAATACAATATTATTTGTATAAAATAGATCCTAGTAGCGGCAAAATTGTCGGAGCTCGGGCAGCTCAAAACTTATGAAAAACCCAAATTAAAGAAAAATATAAGAACACGAAAAACATATTTTTGTTGTCGGACAGACCTTATGGGGGCCTTACTTTACGTTTATTGACTATATTACAACTTCATGAGGTCAGACGTATTACATGTATTAATTAAACAAACAAATTGAACAAATATCGACATATTCCTCCAACTGACGCTATCCTTCGCCTTTTGGTAACACCAGGGATACGGAAGGATTCTTGGTCGTCCCACAGGGTCCAAAAAACGAGCCCAGATAGAGACTGCTAGAAACAGGCAACTGTGGGTACTCAAATGAAAGGTATTTTTATCCCAAATTTAATGGCGTCTTTATTTTTGTGGAACGGCATCTGTGCACCCAGATAACCCCAATTCATCATATTATAGTACGTCTAGTACGTGTGGGTGTTCAAATTAAAGGAAATGATGAATCTGATTCATTGCTTACTTACTTAATTATCCGGTCTCGAACAACCCCAAGGGGTCAGGCACCTTACAAAACGAAGATAACATATTTCGCCAACCAGTTCGATCTTTTGCCTTATCTCTCCAGTTGGCAATACCAAGTGTACGCAGGGTTCGGCAACCTGATCCCTCCAGCGGTGTCTTGGTCTTCCTATTTTTCGTGTTTCTCCGAGTTCGGTTTCGAAAACCCTTCGTGCTGGTTCGTCTTCATCCATTCTACTAACATGGCCAAGCCAGCGCAATCGATTTATTTTGATCCGCTTCACTATGTCAATGGCGGGATATAGCTCATACAGCTCATGGTTCATGCGTTGCCGATACTCGCCGTTGTGCACTATGGGGCCATACATTTTTCGGAGTATTTTCCTCTCGCAGACTCCCACAGATGTTTCATCTGCTTGCGATAATACCCAGGATTCTGCGCCATAAAGCAAGACAGGTTGTATGAGAGTCTGGTATAGTTTGACGTTTGTTACTCGAGAGAGGGCTTTTTCTCTAAAGTGCTTTCTTAGCTTCAAAATAACATCTATTCGCAAGAACAATTGTCCGCTTGATCTCAAGGCTGACGTGGGTGTTTTTGTTTACGGCAGATCCGAGGTATATAAATTCGTCCACCACCTCGAAATTATCAACGTTCACGCTTTGGTCTAATCGCGTGGAGGCCCTGCTCGTTGAAACCATTAATTTTGTCTTGTCCTCATTTACCGTCAGACCCACTTTTGCTGACTCCTTCTCAATTCTCGAAAAAACCGCAGTAACTTCTCTAATTGTGCGCCCAATGATATCTATAACATCTGCATACGCGAGCAGCATGTGACGTTTTCATGTTGACAGCAGCTTTTCTCAGAATAATGTCTATTAAGATGTTAAAGAGATCGCACGATAGGGTGTCACCTTGTCTGAGGCCTAGCTTAATTTCGAAAGGTTCGGTAAGATCCTTACCAACTTTCACTGCGGATTTGGTGTTCGTCAATGTCATCCTGCAAAGGCGTATGCTTTTTGCAGAAATACCAAGCTCAGACATTGCTTCGTAGACTTTCCCCCGTATCGGGCTATCGAAGGCCGCCTTATAAAGCCGGACGTATTTGCTGTAACAAATATTTAGTAAAGTATTGTGGCAAAGACCAGTTTCATATTCGTATGCGTTTACATCCATTCCATGTTATTCGCATTAATAAAATGTTCTCGTGTGCTGGGGCTGATAGACTCCAGACCGGAATGAGAGGCGCATTTGGCAAACCTCAAGGCACAGTTGCTAGGGTAAATATTGGTCAACCAGTAATGTCTGTGCGATCAAGTGACCGGTATAAGGTCAAATTAAGCACTGCGCCGTGCTAAATTTAAGTTTCATGGCCGTCAGAAGATCTACGTATCTAAAAAATGGGGATTTACTAAGTACGAACGCGAGCGCTATGAGGAATTGCGCAATGACAACCGTTTGGAACCTGATGGATGTAATGTAAAATATAGGCCAGAACATGGTCCTATGGCTGCATGGGAAAAGTACAAAAAGTACAAAAGTACAAAAGCTCTTTTCGTTTAAACCATGTTGACGACTAACTTGGTATATCGAATACCTGATTCGCATTTCGTAGTCGTACATCTATAATTATATCATTGTTATGAAAATAATTATTATAGTATTATAACTTACCAGCAAAACATTTAACCTAAACTAGCCTTTCCTATTTATGTATAAAAAGCGAACTTTTTCCTTCGCTCCAATGATACATCCGACAGCACCAGAAAACTTTGTAAAACCGGTTTCTATTTTGGGTCTTTTCTTCCTCTATCAATTTTGAAATGCTCCACATCTTACAACTGTTTTTTTTTCAATTATATGCACAACTTCCTTCAAAACAACCGACAACGTGGGTTGAGCCATACCAAGGTTGAAGTAGTTGCAAAGGGACTTTTTGAAACTTCCCTCCGCAAAAAACCTTAAAGTAGCGTTCACAATGGCAGTAACGAATTTGTAATTCAAGCCTTCTCGTTCCCACTCACAGTATTGCATATAATGCCCTCTCATGTTTTTCGTGAAATTGGAATTCAAATTTGTCATAGAAGTAGGTTCTGCTTCAAATTGGAATTTGTTCGAGTCAGTTTATTCTACTGACCGCTAGGGGCGCTCTACTTCGAATTTTGTTTTAAAACTTGAAAGTATGAATCAAAATGTAAACATTTTGTCTCAAAACAAACATTTTAATAAATAATATTATCTGTAGAATCTGCCAATAACAATAATTTCACATATAACTATAATGTTTTATTACCAAGAATACAACACTGTCGCTGGCTTTCGAACAAATCAGCTGATGCAAATGTGAAATGTGTAGTTGTTTGTAGTAAGTGTAGTTCGCGCCAATTTTATTATTAAACAAACGAAAAAAGTTTAAAAAAAGCTGACATTTTCAGGTTTATCGAAACCGTCCAAGGCCATGACATATTATGGAACATAAGTTTCTAAACATTTCTATAGAAAAGTTTGAAAACATTTCTAAAGAAAAATTTGAAAACATTTCTAAAGAAAAATTTGAAAATATTTCTATAGAAAAATTTTAAAACTTTTCTATAGAAAAATTTTAAAACTTTTCTATAGAAAAATTTGAGAATATTTCTATAGAAAAATTTGAAAACATTTCCTTAGAACAATTTTAAAACTTTTCTAAAGAAACATTTCTATAGAAAAATTTTAAAACTGTTCTATAGAAAAATTTGAGAACATTTCTATAGAAAAATTTCAAACAATTTCTATAAAAAAAATTGAGAAGAAAAATTTGAGAAGATTTCTATAGAAAAATTTGAAAACATTTCTATAGAACAAGTTTAAAACTTTTCTAAAGAATAATTTTAAAACATTTCTATAGAAATTTGAAAAGTTTTCTATAGAAAAATTTGAGAAGATTTCTATAGAAAGATTTGAAAAGATTTCTATAAAATTTTACAATTTTTCTATAGAAAATTTGACAACTTTTCTATAGAAAAATTTTAAAACTCTTCTATAGAAAAATTTGAAAAGTTTTCTAAAGAAAAACACTTAATACTTTTTGCTCCGGGTAGTGGTACAAATCTGAGGTCCGTGTCTCACATTTAATTTTTCTATTTTTTGCTGTTTGCTTTTTCGTTTGTATTGCAATTCTCCATGGTTTTCAATTTCAATTTTCTCACTCTCGCGCTTAAAGAGATGGTTTACCTCCTTTCTTTTTTCCAAAACCGCTCAGTCGCCGCTCGCGTTGAAATTCACTGAAGCATTGACATTTCATCCTTTGCAGTGCGACACTATTCATCGTACCATGGCGGTTTTTCAAAACCAAGTACGGTTGTTGCGTCAGTTTTTATAGAGTCGGAAATGGGTTTCTACTGCGCTTCAGGATCGTCATCGGGAGGGGGTGGGTTCTGTGCCAAAAGTTGCGAGAGCTGCCTTGAGTAGGCTGTGGCTACCTTTGGTAATTGCAGCTTTCCGATGTCCAGCTTCCTCTGCGTCTGGTTTCGTACGATTTTCGCTCTACTTAATCTTGTGCGAACCTTTGCTGCAACCAGTTAGAGATTAGAATCGATGTCAGCTCCTCTGATCACTCGTACGCTCATTACACTGGAATCGACAATGTATACTTCTACTCAAACTGCTTTGACATTCCCCACCAATCGGCAATTTCTATTGTCAAATGTCATTAAATGTCATTTCTATTGTCAAATGTCACTCTTCTTACTAAAGAGTGTAGAAAGTTCTTAGCGATATCATCAAATGTTCGTGGTGAGTAAACCTTTCAACTTTCAGCTACGGCATACTTTTAGGCATATTCAAACTGTATAAATATGCAAAATACACCACAAACTGTTTGTTGACATTTCGAATGTTACTGAGACTATTACTTTGAGAGGCTACAGATTTCCGTTGATTCAAATTTTAGTTAAGCTTTTATAGTTCGATAGCAAAAGGCCAAGCCTGTTACTTCATAGAAGAATGGTTCCACAAACCTGTAGACAGCAGAGTAAGACCAGTCTTTATATCATATAATATACATGTATCTCACTGAATATTACCGATGGAGCCTATTTCCTTTGACACAAAGCCATTCGCCACAGAGAATGAAAAATTTAAAGCTTTTTTACACACAAATGTGTAGTCGTCATATTTAAAAAAATTAAATAAAAAGTGCAATCCTGAAAATTTAAAAAGGCAGTTGGCCAAAGGTAGTTTAGCATGTTACACAAACCAAAAATATCAACACAAATTACTACTACCCTATGGGATAGAATAGATATGCATGTAACCCTATAATTTGCACACACACACACAATGCAAACCTGGCAGTCCCCAGCCTCCAAATACAGCCTCAAACCTCAACAATACACAAACAGCCATCGATCCTTGTGCGCTATAGGAATTTGTGAATACCTAAATAGGAATTTCCAGCGCAACGCATCGTTTATAAATGCAGAGCACAATATGCCAGATAGTTGAACGGACAGGAGCACAGTCACAGTAACTAATATTGGCTGTGGCACCGGCTGCCATGGTAGAGAAGAGCGCAAAAGTGCTGCAAAATTTTCAGAGAAGTGTTATTATCATCATAATGATTTCCACACGCACACACACAGACGACGCAAGCCTTTAGATGCAGTTCATTGCGTCCACAAACAGTCGACAGATGCGTGTGTTTTTCCGTAGGTATGTGTTTGTGCACGATGCAAAATGGCAGGAAAGTCAAAGATACTACTCATCTAATTTCCAAGTGGTGTTTAATTAAAGTTTTGAACTCTTGACTAAAGCCATTTTTGCGGGCAAATGGCATCACAACACACAGATACTCATTTGCCTCTACACAAACACTTAGTTCAGTGTTGCAGTTCAAAAAAGAATTGTTGAAATTTAAACATGTGTTGGTTGCTAACTAGAGTGGTGCGACATCATAATTGACATCTCGCACCCTAAATACAAAAGTGTCACAACTCAAAATTGACAAATTTTCAGTAGAGGCAAAAAACTGAGGTGGAAAGTTAAAAAATATATGAAATGTCCCAAACATTGACATATTAATACTGGATTTGTTTGGCGAAAGGGAAGAGAAACTGACCCCAGATTTTCACAGCAGATAGAAATAGTCCTCGGTGATTGTTTTTAAGCAAAAAAATTTAAATCTCGAAATTTTGAGTAGTGACACTTTTGTATTTAGGGTGCGATTTGTTAAATAGAATTTGTAAAAGTTCATGAAATCAAAATTAAAATATCTAATGCCATTGTTTGTGAATTCGAGGCACCACATCTCGTCTATGGTAAGAAAGCAAATATCCTAAGGGAAATTTGTATGAAAATATGATTTGAAATGTTCAGAAATAATAAAAACGTCAATGAGTGTTCGAACTCACTGGCGATGTGTTTAAATCATTTTGTTACACGGTACCTGTTTGATTTCTATGAACACATTAGTAAATGTTACATTGGAAAATAAAAAAAAGAATAGTTTTTGTGTGTGCTGAAGTCTCTTTTGCTATTGCACTCTCTTTTCTTACAGCTGCTTTAACGTTAGATGTAATATTGTTAAAATAAAGCAATATTTAGCTCACTGAAATAACTGTTTTTGTTTAGTCTATAAACAAAGCGGCAACAAAAAGTATTGAATAGTATAGAGAACTTATTGTACTATTTTCCTCCTCTCTTCTAAAGAGTCTGAGTAAAAGAGCATAAATAAGTATTATGGGTCGATTATCGATAGCAATCGAACCTCAGTTGCGTTGTCAACTGACGACGCCACTGAAATAAAAATTAGTATTATGTATGGCGACTTTGGCCAGTTGCCGTAGGTAACATTGTTTCCCGTCGATAACTGAGTTTTGACACTTCGCCAACTGTAAAGAATGTAAACAAACAATAAATCTAAAGTGTGTGAGAATTAAACATGTCTTTAAGAAGAAAAGAAAAAACTTTTTAATAATAATGCTTAGTTCAGTGGAATTATTTTTTGACGAGGAAGACAAAGTACAAAACGTGGCATCTATTAGAAGACACTTAGAGACAACTCTAATCCGTTAGAATTGCCGGCTACACTGAGTGAATGTTATTGCTGAGAATAATTGTTAATAAATAATTCCGTTTTAGGTTCAAGGCATATTTGGGAATATGACTTCAAACGAAGTAATCGGGCGACCGCAATACCTCCGCTCTTAAAAGTTTTGTGCAGCTTTAACGCTCGTTCCCAATGATAGCAACAAATTCAACAGGCGTTCACAATGCAAGCAACAAATTTGTTCGAATAAGCTCGAAAAAACAGCTGACTGGCAACATTGTTTACATTATACAGCAGTATCATATTTGGGGATTGAAAACCATGGAGAATTGCAATACAAACGAAAAAGCAAACAGCAAAAAATAGAAAAATTAAATGTGAGACACGGACCTCAGATTTGTACCACTACCCGGAGCAAAAAGTATTAAGTGTTTTTCTTTAGAAAACTTTTAAAATTTTTCTATAGAAGAGTTTTAAAATTTTTCTATAGAAAAGTTGTCAAATTTTCTATAGAAAAATTGTAAAATTTTATAGAAATCTTTTCAAATCTTTCTATAGAAATCTTCTCAAATTTTTCTATAGAAAACTTCTCAAATTTCTATAGAAATGTTTTAAAATTTTTCTTTAGAAAAATTTTTCTTTAGAAAAGTTTTAAAATATTTCTATAGAAATTTGAAAAGTTTTCTATAGAAAAATTTGAGAAGATTTCTATAGAAAGATTTGAAAAGATTTCTATCAAATTTTACAATTTTTCTATAGAAAATTTGACAACTTTTCTATAGAAAAATTTTAAAACTCTATAGAAAAATTTGAAAAGTTTTCTAAAGAAAAACACTTAATACTTTTTGCTCCGGGTAGTGGTACAAATCTGAGGTCCGTGTCTCACATTTAATTTTTCTATTTTTTGCTGTTTGCTTTTTCGTTTGTATTGCAATTCTCCATGGTTTTCAATCCCCAAATATGATACTGCTGTATAATTCACAAATTCCTATAGCGCACAAGGATCGATGGCTGTTTGTGTATTGTTGAGGTTTGAGGCTGTATTTGGAGGCTGGGGACTGCCAGGTTTGCATTGTGTGTGTGTGTGCAAATTATAGGGTTACATGCATATCTATTCTATCCCATAGGGTAGTAGTAATTTGTGTTGATATTTTTGGTTTGTGTAACATGCTAAACTACCTTTGGCCAACTGCCTTTTTAAATTTTCAGGATTGCACTTTTTATTTAATTTTTTTAAATATGACGACTACACATTTGTGTGTAAAAAAGCTTTAAATTTTTCATTCTCTGTGGCGAATGGCTTTGTGTCAAAGGAAATAGGCTCCATCGGTAATATTCAGTGAGATACATGTATATTATATGATATAAAGACTGGTCTTACTCTGCTGTCTACAGGTTTGTGGAACCATTCTTCTATGAAGTAACAGGCTTGGCCTTTTGCTATCGAACTATAAAAGCTTAACTAAAATTTGAATCAACGGAAATCTGTAGCCTCTCAAAGTAATAGTCTCAGTAACATTCGAAATGTCAACAAACAGTTTGTGGTGTATTTTGCATATTTATACAGTTTGAATATGCCTAAAAGTATGCCGTAGCTGAAAGTTGAAAGGTTTACTCATCACGAACATTTGATGATATCGCTAAGAACTTTCTACACTCTTTAGTAAGAAGAGTGACATTTGACAATAGAAATGACATTTAATGACATTTGACAATAGAAATTGCCGATTGGTGGGGAATGTCAAAGCAGTTTGAGTAGAAGTATACATTGTCGATTCCAGTGTAATGAACGTACGAGTGATCAGAGGAGCTGACATCGATTCTAATCACTAACTGGTTGCAGCAACGGTTCGCACAAGATTAAGTAGAGCGAAAATCGTACGAAACCAGACGCAGAGGAAGCTGGACATCGGAAAGCTGCAATTACCAAAGGTAGCCACAGCCTACTCAAGGAAGCTCTCGCAACTTTTGGCACAGAACCCACCCCCTCCCGATGACGATCCTGAAGCGCAGTAGAAACCCATTTCCGACTCTATAAAAACTGACGCAACAACCGTACTTGGTTTGGAAAAACTGCCATGGTACGATGAATAGTGTCGCACTGCAAAGGATGAAATGGCAATGCTTCAGTGAATTTCAACGCGAGCTGCGACTGAGCGGTTTTGGAAAAAAGAAAGGAGGTAAACCATCTCTTTAAGCGCGAGAGTGAGAAAATTGACACATACAGAAGGAAGAACGAAGCCCCAAAATTCTACCAAAAAGTCACAAAAAAGGGACTAATGGACATGGTTCAGGGCCCCCCTTCTGTAAAGACAAGGACGGAAATCTCATCGCAGATGAGCAGAGCATTTTGGGAATATGAAGAAATCATTTCTCCGCGTTACTGGTATCTGAGATATCCAATGACGATGCGACAATCGATCACAATTTGGTCGATTGCTCACCTCCTAACCAAGTGGAGGTCAGAACAGCTATTGCCCGGCTTAAGAACGACAAAGTCGCAATTGCCGATGTATTACCAGCGGAACTGTTTCAGACTGGCGGCGATGAGCTGATAAGGGCATGCATCAGATCATTAGAAAAATTTGGTTAGACGAATACATGCCCGGCAATTGGAGTCTCAGTGTATTATGCCCCGTTTTTAAAAAAGGTGACCCGAATCTGTGTGCCGACTACCGTGGAATAAGCCTTTTATCCATAGCATATCCAGTATAATGTGTGAAAGCCTCAAACCATTTATCGCTGACCTGATTGGACCATACCAGTGTGGCTTTAGACCTAGAAAATCGACAGCGGACCAGATTTTCACGCTACGCCAAATCCTGGAGCAGACCCACGAAAAACAAATCGACATCATCTATTTATTCGTCGATTATATTATTATTGTTTGTCGATTATAAAGCGGCCTTCGATAGCCCGCTACGGGAGAAACTCTATGAAGCAGTGTCTGAGCTTGGTATTCATACGCCTTTGCAGGATGACCTTGACGAACACCAAATCCGCAGTGGAAGTTGGTAAGGATCTTACCGAACCTTTCGAAACCAATCGAGGCCTCAGGCAAGACGACACCCTATCGACACCCTAACATGCTTGCGAATAGATTTTATTTATGCTAAGCAAGCACTTTAGAGATAAAGCCCTCTCTCGAGTAACAAAACTCAAACTATACCAGACTCTCAAACAACCTGTCTTGCTTTATGGCGCAGAATCATCTGTAAGTAAGAAAAATACTCCGAAAAATTTATGGCCCTATAGTGCACAATGTCGAGTATCGGCGACGCATGAATGAGCTTTATCCCGACATTGACATAGTTAAGCGGTAGAATGGATGCAGACGAACCAGTACGAAGGGTTTTCGAAACCGAACTGGAAGTTAGACGAAATATACAAAGATCAAGACTCAGCTGGAGGGATCAAGTTGATAAATTCCAGCGTACACTTGGTTGGCGAAATATGTTACCTTCGTTTTGTAAGGCCCCTGACACCCCGGGGTTGTTCGAGAACGGTTAAGTAAGTAAGTATACATTGTCGATTAACAGTGTTAATGAGTAAATAATTATTGTAAATGATTAAGTTTGTACAGTACAAGTGAAATAAAGTGGACTGTTGTACCTAGCGTAATTTAAAAAGAACATTGTTTTATAACGGAAAGTATAGTATATAATTGTTCTGACAAATCAAATCCTAATTGTTCTGACAAATCAAATCTGTACAAATCTGAAACCAGAAATATGTATTGTATACAATCTTACATTTATCATTTTGACAGTTAATAATGTGATTGTCAAAATCATATGGCTCTGACTACATCGTAACCATTCAAGATTGTAACCAACATGTAACGGGAAACTGTTTTTTTATTTGTTGTAAGGATTGTATAGTGTTTTATGGTTCCACTGCCATGTTTCATGGTCTGTATTACTGCATTCGTGTTAGTAGTATTTGGACCTTTGGTCCAGTACTAAGCACGTCCATCGGACTCAAATCGATCAGACCATATAACCTTAAACACACGGCGTAAATGTATTTTTATTATTTAAAACGTGTCGAATTGAATACTTTTTCGTAGACCTGGGCGAATTCTTAACGAAGCTTTATATTCTTTTGTGATAAAAATGGTTTTTGTTTTCTTCTCTGCAGCCTTAACACCCAAACTTTTGGGACTTCGGCGAGCAGTCCACTCACTGGCGTCAATATTTAACGTTTTTAGTGCCGCAACTGGATGTACAGATTTCGAATCTAGCAAAGACACAAACCACATTAGGTAACAACCTCTGTTATTGAGTTAACAGATCAATGTTAAAGTATATAAACGTATGTATATTTACGTACAATTTCACGATTTATATACAAATTATCCAAGAAATTTTACATATATTGAGATTATTCATACCATTTTATAAAAACATGAATCTAAGACATAAAAAGGTAACAAGTGAGGAAAATTAATGACTTAATTACCAAAGTTTCCCAACATCTATGCCTACTGCCACAACCCCAAATATATCGTATGAAAGAGTGGCTAATGCACTTTCATTGTAACTACTCCAGACCATCCAGTCTAATTTCAGGTAAGGATTTTTTGAGATTTAGTGATAAATTAATTTTTAACGGATTTTTGCGCACTGTGTTCGAACGAGAAAAACTACAGTAACCCCACGTATACCCTTCGAAAGGGTTCCGCAATTTGCTATGGAAGAAACTATTTCATACATTTCAGACGAATTTCAGAATCAAATTTTTTGCACTTTTAATTTCAGATTCTTTTTTAGAATTTTGTACACTCTGTAGAAACGGGACTTACTGCCACAATACCACATATACCGTTAGAAAGGTTACACTCTGTGCTATATGAAAAACTATGCCATAAAATTCAGACGAATTTCAGAATCAGGTATGTTGAAGTTTTAGTTTTAGTTTCTTTTCTCGAAATTTGCCCGCTGTCTCCAAACGGGATATACTGCCGTAACCCCACATGTACCATTGGAAAGGGCACGCCATGTACTATTGGGAAACGTTCTCCATACAATTTAGGCGAGTTTCTGAATTACGTTATTTCACATTTGTCATTTATGATTATTTTGACGTAGAATACGTCTTACCTTACGGTATGAGGAGTCATGTCAGGTTTTTATTGTTGTAATCTTTATTTCATTGAATTTGAGGAAACGGCTAGATGCATTTTTTTAAAATTTTTTTTTGTAGGTAAATGAAGATGTTATCTTTCGTTTGATATACATTTCATATTGGTTGATATATTTCTAGTATTTTAATTTCTCAAATGAAAATTGTTTAAACACATACACTCAAACATATGTGTGGTGTTTGGTTGAGTGTTTTTGGTTGCTCAACATTGCTTAGGAACATGTATCTAGTAAAAAATGAAACGAACAGCAAGCTAATGTTGCTTGGCAACATGTATCTAGTAAAAAGTGAAACAAACAGTAAGCTAACGTAATAAAGCTTTTTTTGCGAAAGCTTCAATAAAGCTGTTGTAACATTAATTTTGACTCGATAAGGTAAACCTTTTTTAATATTAGGGCGGCCCTCTCAACATTCGCAGAACTTATTTCAATAAAAATATTAATTAAAATACATAAATTAAATTAAGTTTAAAAAAATTTAACATAATATTTTTTTTTTAAACGGACTTGAATCAAATGCCGTTGGTAAATATAAAAATTACAGCAGACAGTTGTCCGAGGCCTTCGGCCACGGACTCTCCCTGCAGGCTGTGTCAGAGACACGGCCATTAAGTTTAACGTAGAATACGCCATCCGATAAGACAGAAAACATATATAACAATAAATGATAAATAATATAAGCAAATGAATTTATTGTTATATATGTTTTCTGTCTTATCAGATAGCGTATTCTACGTTAAACTTAATGGCCGTGTCTCTGACACAGACTGCAGGGACAGCCTGCAGAAAGGCCTCGGACAACTGTCTGCTGTAATTTTTTTGTTCATTTTATCCACTGTGTAAAAACGGCCAAACTGCACTTATACCAGCAGAAATGGGTCTTCATGTATTACCATAAAAACTAGTCCATACAATTCGGAAGAATTTCAGAATTAAGTTATTTGAAATTTTAAATTTTTGATTACGAGTGGTACTTTTGACCTCTGTGCCCAAAAGGAACATACTGCCGCAACCCCACACATTCCATTGGAAGGCACCTAGCATGAGCTGTCAAGTGAACTATGTACTCCAACACATTCATATTGTTTACGAATCGATTTTTTTTTCAATTTTGGATGTTAAATTATTTTCGGATTTTTTATCCACTGTATACAAGGGGGGCATACTGCCACAACCCCACATATGCCATTCGAAAGGTTCCAGTATGTACTATTGAAAACAGAACAATTCAGACGAAGTTCCGAATCTCTAATTTTTAAGTTAAATGTTTTTAAATAAATGCTGCGAAATATATGTTCATTATGAAAGAGACCATATCAAAGTAAAATGGGGAAAAATGTTTTAGATCTAAGATTAAACGCGGCTAAGAATTAAAGTTTTAAACTCCCATTATGGGAAACCTGTTACAATTTTGTTTGTCACTGTATAGGAGAAAACCAAAGTTACGTTCTTGCCAACCCAATAATGATTCTTAAAACCCGAAATATGGTAAAACTGTTGAATTCGCTCAACTTTTCGAATTTCTTTTTCAAAAACTTTCACGTTGTAATTGGTTTTCGACGACTTGTGCTTTAAATATTGTTTTTACATTCCACCTTATATTCCAAATGGCAACA